>CM038215.1:266861912-267094373 GCA_021442155.1 Cymbidium sinense
TAAGTCCATTTCATATTATTGATTAAGGATAATTAATGACTTAATTAGATAATGGTGAACTTAATTAACTTGATTAAACATGTTTTCCTAATTAACTCTTGGGTAGCTCTTTAGGTGTTCAATAACTTGAAGAGAGAGCTAATGAAATTTTGGTTAGCTGACATGTGTGAGAGAACCATAAAAGTAATTAAGTGAGTTCCTTAAGCTCAATTAATTAATAATTATGAGCTAATTGCATTAGGCCCCTTTCATTTCATAGGAGCATTCCTATTTACTTTTCAATTTATTTAAACATCATATTAGCTCATAATTGTTTAATTAATTGCATTAAGGTAACCTAGGTAAGGGTTAATTAATTGATTTAATCCATGCTTAACTTAATCAATCCATAAAAATCACTTAAGTACTTCGCATTAAACTGAATTGACTCACACATATGGGGAATGGAATTAGGATTAACAAACCTCTTTCACATCCCTCAAGTCAAATCAAGCATTAAATCAAAATGGCTATAAGAAATTTTAGTTTATTTTAAATAAGCTTGTTTCATGTAATTGACCTTAGGAATTAGTTGGATTGAATGAAATTATATGCTTGTGTTTCTTTATTTCTTTCCAATCATGTTAAAATGTTGTATGTCACTTGTAGTCATGCATTCATTTATTTCAAAAATTAATTAAATAAAATGGTTTCCTTTATGTCAAACTTGCATGTATTGGCTTAATTAAAAATATATGGGGCTATTATCACTATTAAATTACAAATATATTTGCAAAAGCTTATTAATGAATAATAATATATATTGTGACTTTAGATATACATACATAGGAGGTGCATGTGAATGAAGTAAAGTTCCTTTCTTTCATTCATATGTTGATTTGCATAAGTAAGAATGTTAGTGGGGTATATTAGTCTGGACATTCTGAGGACGCACTGATTTAAGTAGCCCCAAGGAGGTTCCTACTTCACTCCCCTAGTGCAAAATAATGGCAACGTACCCATTTGATTTCATTCTTATGCTTTTTGACATTAGAATTTAGATAAAGCTTTAATTCATTCACACAAATAAATCAATTAAATCAAGCTCTACTTTTGTATGGTATTATTTAAAGTGAACCTAAATTTAGGATTAATTTAAAATATGAAATAAGCCATTCACTAAAGAGAATTGATTAATTAATCGGCTTTAGATGTGACTTAAGGTAGGGATGAAAGAGAGTGCCCCTCTCTTTTCTTCTCTTTATAACACTTAATTATTAAGTGTAAACCAAACAGAATAAAAGAAAACATTAAATAAGAATTCTTAAATTAACTAAATCACTTAAAGTGAAACCACCCTTCAAATTAAATCTCTTCATATGGGAAATTATAACAAAAGCCTAGCTAAGGCATACCACCACACTTAATACACACACCTTAGATTAAGTCACCATTTCTAGCTTTATGTTAGGATGCATGGTTTGATATAAGTTTATTTTATGATGTATTATTATAGGCGGATGTTAGGGTTTATGCTTTATAGACTTGATGTTAGGCATTAGATTAATTATATTTTTTTGTAGAAGATTGTGCTTAAGGGGTGCTTAAAATAAATATAAATGCTCTCTTTGTAGGTTGCTTAACCCCTAAGTATAATCTAAATTAGGACAGGTGGACTTGGTTAACTATGTGCAGGATGCTAAGTCTAAATTATACATATAACTACTTAGGTTGTATGGTGTTTTTGCTAATACTTATTTTGTAGGTATAGTTAGATTTATTTTTCCTATTTTTGATGTAATTTTTCATTAAGAATTAGGATTAGTTTTATGGGGAATAGGATGAGCGAAGACTAGAAGGCTTTGTCCTGGGAGGCCTCCGTAATGCCTTTGAAGCAAGCAAATCCAAAGGATGAATGAAGGAGACATGAAGAAAGAAAATAATAAGACCCCCCAAAGCATTTATTCATTTGTAATTGTAATTATTCTATCATATACTAAGTTGTATAAGAGTAGAGCTCAGCTACCCCTTTCTTTTTTTCGGGTTGTACGACAGTACCAGGCCGCACCAACCTATTATTATTTTACGTTGAGTTTATAAATTGTTTGATACTTTCTTTACAATTATGTAATATAAATGACATGTATTTTCCTAGCTTCTTCATGTATGGTGATTTAATGTGTGGCATGGATTGGTTAGGCTCTTAAGAAAAATAAACTTTCTACCCCAACTACAACTCAACTAATTTTCTAAACAACTCATAACCTCATTTAAAGCCTAGGCATTAAATCAATATAATTAAAGATTTAGCAAAGTTGGATGTTGTATGCTTAATATGATGAATGTCATCTTGTTTCACTTTTGTTAAGAGGGATTCCATCCCTTATGGAGAGAATATCTCTTTCTCTAATTGTAATAATCTCATTTCATCATGCATTTAGACATGTAAAAATTATGGCCTTTTGTCAAAATGAAGAGTCAAAATCAAATGATACAATTTTTTTATTAGACTAAGTCATTATTCATACCACTCATGCTCTAGTCTCTTAGGAAGTGGGTTTAATGTTTTTATTTTCTTTCTAATAATAACAACCTAGTCATCTTGCAAACCACATGACTTGACCACATGATTTTAAAATATAGGAGTTAGTCGGTCCACTTTATCTTTGTTATAAGTCCCATCAAATAGTTGACACTCTTTTGTGGAGGTAAACAATATACCCATTTTTGCCTTAGATTTAAGATGTTCTTTGGCCCTCGCTAAAGCTCCCTAGATGTAAGATCTGAGGTTATTATTTCCCCTCAGGCTACAAGCATAAATCCTCACTTCTTAGGTATTTTCATAATCTTGTATTGTGCGATTATAAGTTATAGGTTTCTAATAAATTTTAACTCAAATAAATGATTCTCTTCAATTTCAAATATATAAAGCCTAATCATAGGATAGATTTGAATGTTTACTAGGTTTCTTAGTATCATGAGCAGCCCCTACTCATCTCCTTTGGCTTCGATAAAATAAGTCTCTCCTTTTGATCTATTTCACTTGATTTTCAAACATAGCTGATTTATTGATAGTCCTATCTTCGAAGTCTTTAGAGATAATAATTGCCTACTTTAATCGAGTGTATTCCTAAGAAACTCATATTCCTTATGATGTAATTAACTATGGGGGCTTGCCCTCATAGGGAACTTTAGAACTCGATTTAAATAAACCTTACTTTATTCATCCATGTAAAGTAGAAGAAAAATCTCTGGTATATTCAAAAATCATCATGCCTTAGGAGCCCTTATTAAGGTGATTAGGACCATTATATGGTAGTGATTTCTATCTTTCGAGATAGTGTACTATTCCTTAATGTCGTACTCAATCACCTCAATTACTACACCCTCAGATCTGTGTGGTGTCCCCCATATATATAAATTAAAAACAAACACCACAGCTTTATGTTGAATAAGTTGGATTCATGGGTGTTTGAAGAATTTAAGTAGCCATCAAGCTATGAAGGCATCATTGATTAGCTGATAGAAATTTTCAAATTTAGCCCATTTAATAATTAAAGCAACCATCAATGTTATTGGGCTTGTTTTACTGCTTAAAACTTTTTGGCTGCCTTTGTTGTTATTTGAGATCAATCTACTTGCTATTTTCTCCTATTTTTTAATCATGAGGGAGAATCTCCATGTGGAATATATACACACCATGCCTTCAAATTTCAGTCACTTTATAAATTGGCAAGTTATTGTATCATTGGAAAGAAATCAAATTCTCCATGATACAGGCTAATGACTACTTGCAGTTATTTTACGATATGACTACTTGTTGTTCTCTCCAGATTCTTCATTCATGAGGACCATTTGATACTATTTATATAGCAATCGGGCTACACTATTATGACTACATTAAGAGTTATGATTTTTAAAAGGTTGTGATGTTAAACCTTTTATAATAAGAGATGCAACTTAGCTTGACAATATGGCTATTTATATATCTTGTTTAGGTGGGTCTATTTTTACTACAATTTTCATTTTATTGGCTATTTAATTTAACAATACTACACTTAGTTATAAAACCCAACATGCATATCAAAAACAAATCAAATGATATGTATACTACAGTGCAGTCCCCCTCATCATTGAATAGATCATATAGGTTATAAAATAAGAGAATAGAATTCAGTTGGGTGATGTTTGCGGCATAGATAAAGACATCAACATGGACACCAATACCATAGGTTCATAGCACAAGATGAAAATGAATAATAAAGATATCAACTATCAACATCACAATTTTTTACTCCCAATTTTTTATTCTGCAAAACAATCAATAAAACCCGCAAGGGCCGACGGCGTAAGGCTTAAAGGCTAGAATAGAATAGATAGATGTATATAGTCAACCATAAACACTAAAGTTTCATCCTCCTTGAAGCAAAGATTTCAAATATCTATTGACCTTCATATGTGTGTCATAAGTCGAGTTAAGCCCATAAGTCAAACTTTTGATGCAATAGTCCACAAATTTGGGCTTACATCACCAAAAAATGGTCCAAATGGGCTCCAATCGATGACAACTTTGCCATCGCATTCAAAACATCAAAATTGGTCAAAATATAAATATTTCATAATCTAAAGAGCAACTAATCAAGCGATCAAGCTATCATTATATATATCAGTCGGCTAAGATGATGTTTGAATGACCTCTGATCATGAAATTGATCATGCGTTAGCTTTGAAATGTCAAACAATATCAAATGAGACTATCCATGCTCAATTGGATGAGTTTGTGTAAATGTCAAATGATTGGAAGTGACGACACAATCAAGAATGAAATACAAGGGATGTCAGAAAAATGGTCAAAATGACCTCTAATTGATGAACAGACTTCACCATCACATTCAGAATGTCAAAACTAGTCAAAACATAAATATTACATAACTTGATGATCAACCGATCAAGCGATCGAGTCATGCACATGCATATCAAGATTAGGAGGTACCGATGCAAACCAAATGACCTTCATTCATGAAATTAATTGCATCATTAGCTTCAAAACATAAAAATCTATCAAGTAAGACTATTCGCACTCAATTCGGACAAGTCAGCGTGAAAATTTAGTGGTCAAAATTGGTGACGGTATTTTGAGCTAAAATTGACTCAATTCGATGCCAACTCAGACCAAAGCTTGATTGTGAAAGTGCATTGTTGCATTTGGAACATCAAAATAACCTTGAATTAATATATATACACAAAGTTCTCAAAGTAGCCAATAGAGGCTTAATGAAAAGAAGATTTGAGGCACGTGGTGATTGAGAATCGAAGCTCTACCAAGGAGGTTGCCATCTCTTCTGTTAACTAGTCATCGAGCTCAGTATGCTTCATATGGAGAGCATCGGAGCGTGACACTTGGACCACATGTCCAAGAATCTACTGCTGAAAGATCCCGATGAAAGGATAAGCAGATATAGAGGCCAAGGCTCCATAATGAAAATTTGAATAATGGAAAAGGTGTGACATCTAATACTTATACTCAAAAATATGCCTCAAAAACAACTCATCGGAAGTGGATACCTAAAAGAATGATATCACTGATGAAAGACATAACGATCGACACCCTGAAAAATCCTCTAGGGGATCCCATCATTGATCAGATTCACCCCATAAGAGAATGTTGACTTTGATGAGTCCTTTAATAGAAGAAGTATTTATTCCACACATTGAACTAGAGATCCACTAGAAATGTTGATCAGAAATTCATGTGCAAGAAAAAAATAATAAAGAGGATACTATGAAAGTGGAAGTTGTCTATATGTTTAGAGATATAGGTGTACTTTTCTCAACACCATCAGAAACATGGATCCGGGAACACGAACCTAAATTTGATGCTTATGAAGAAGAGTCTTCACAGCAGCAAGTAGAAGATGGATCTTCAATCTTTAATACAAATGAGTATCATGATGGAGATGTTGCAGAAGTATATCACATCAACTATAGCACCTATTTTGTCTGTTAATCAATATGTAGCTAATAATATAACCTTTATACCACCATCACTCTAGTACTACAGGTTCTTACAGTACGTGCTATACTTGAAGCTAGAAATGAAGGTAACCAACTACCTCTTCAGTCGATAATTCAAAATCTGGCTAGCACACCTGGAGCGGTAATAGTTGCTCAACTGGAAATGATAATCAATGAAAAGATAAAGATAGTCATAGCCTCAGAGCAGGCTAAAAAGTTGGTGAGTAAGGGTCGCCCTTACCCAGCTGAATATGATCAAGTGTCAAAAAGGTTAGTCAGTGCGGAAATTTAATACTTTCAGTGGGGTTGGTAATCCAAAGCAACATAGCCTAATTTAAGGCTACTTATGGTAACATAGGAGGGAATGATGCACTGCTTTTCCATCGGTTTGTTAGTAGCCGACCTCGTACTTTCAAGTGGTATGCAAAATTCCTGAATGATTTTGGTATGCAGAATTCTCGAATGATTTAGTTAAAACCTTTGCTCAATTAGAAATGATAATCGTGAAGAGTTTCACCAGTGCAACCGAGAAAATAATAATCGCCGACCTTGCCTTACTGAAAAGGAGGAAAGATGAGTCAATGATAAAATTCATAAGTCGTTGGTGTAACTTAAGTACAAAATGTAAGCAACAATTGGAAGAAGAATATGTGATTCAATTGTTAATGGGTAATATGGATGATAAAATGGCACCATTTCTATGTATGGCGTCGATTACAACATTCAAGACTTGCTTTCGATAAGGTGGCTAAATTTTAAAAGTTGAATATACTAAGTTTGAAGTCTATGCAGATAAAATAAAGAGAAACAAACCTTCAAACTTAAGAAGAAATGAAACTCATACTGCTTCCTATAGCTCAAATGATGAAAAGTGGGTGATATATAATGTGGATAAAGGAAAATAGCCAATGTACGATGATGAGAAGGGAAAGAAGCCTGTATTCTAACCCATAGCCAAAATTAGTTTTGGGAGGCAATGATAAACCTCAGACTTTTCCAAGTGGTGGGGAGCATCCTAAACAAGCAACAAGAGATGATGAACAAATGTCATCATCTCTTAAGGAAAAGATGAACAAAGATTATTCCTTCAGAAGGGACAGTGTGGCTAAATTATTTCAGCAAACAGTCAAAGCTGGTCTACAATCACCAGAAATTAAAAGGCCTGAAGAAGCTAATCAAGTTAACAATTTAAATTATTGTCCCTATCATTGGATGATCAATCATCCTATCGAAGATTATTATATCTTCAAAGATTGGCTAAAAAAGAAAGCATCGATGAGGTGAATTTACAATATCTGACAGTGTTCTAGTCAACCTAAAAAGAGAGTCTATAAGGATGAGTACGTCCACTTCCATATCATCCATTAAAGATAAAAAAAGGAGAAATTAGTTCAGAGTGAAGAATGGAAAATAATAGTCTCCAAAATGACCATAAAATCTTGAAGCAACTAAAATGTGTCCCTAGTGTTAAGTGGAAATCGTGAACCTATATTGGACTTAAGAGATGTCTAAACCAAGTATTTGGGCTTCTCAATGGCATTTTGATAAGGCTATCATCATAGTTTGAGGAACAATATACTAAACACTAGCCTCATAAATCAAAAAAAATTGATGAATAAAAAGAAGATCAAGAAGAGAACTACAACTCAAAAGATCATTAACAATTTAAAAGAGTATCACCAGCCGGTAAGGCAACCATTTAGCCTTAGACTTTATGCCTAAACTTCATATTGTTGAAGCGGATGAAAAAGATAATGGTGAATCTTGTCCAGTAGAGACATGCCGAATCATTTATGTGATGTCAGGTGTTCTTCAGCATCAGTTACTCTGAAATGATAAGGGTGGTCAGACAGACTCAACCAACCCATAAAAATTCTTATCAGAAAAGCAAGAAGAGCCTGAGGAGTTAACATCTGAATTTTGTTTAATGACTCAACAAGACTCAACAAGAATCAGGCAAAGTGAAGTGATTCAAGTTCAGTTGAGAAGTAGTAAAGTCTTACCGCCTTCATCAAAGAGGGGAAATGCAAATAAAAATAAAGGCAAATAAATTGAAGTCAATGAAGATATCATTCCTAAAAATTCTAGAATGAAGCCTAAATCAAGTGAAAACATAGACTATAATATTCTATCACATCTGAGAAAGATCCCTGCATAATTGACTATATATGAGACTCTCTGAATGTCAAAAGATCTCCGAGAACCTTTGATACATGCTCTCAAAGATCTGGAGTTATGAAGCTTACTTTGCTGAAAAATGCATTTTGAAGCATTACAAATTCAAGATCTCCCAATAATCATATTTTTTTAAATAATATCTTATGTTGGGAATGACAGATCACAACGGTCCTCTATATGTTACTGCAGAGAGAGATGGAATCTCGATCAGCCGAATATTGATTGATCCAGGTTCATCTATCAATCTTATGAGTCTAAAAGTATTAAGAGGATTATCACTTGATATCCAACATCTTGGGAGTGATAAGTTGATGGTTCATGCTTTCAATGAAAAAGGGCAGAAAACCTTAGGTTCTTTTATTCTCCCACCAAAGTTTTAGGATTTGTATACAGAAGCCAAGTTTCATGTAATGCTGATACATCGTTTAGAGATCTCTTGGGTCTACCATGGCTGCATGAGTATGGCATGGTCCCATCAACTATGTATCAATGTATGAAGTACCTAAGAGATGGAGAAGAGTTCAAAATTCTTAGAAACATACAACCTTTCTTCGTCCATGAAGCAAAGATTTATGAAGATGCAAAATATTTCATCCCTAAAGAGCTTAAGCCAATAGAGTAGCATTGACTTTAGGAACTAAAAAGTAATTTTACAAGGTGAAAGAGTGTAAGCAAAGAGGAAGAAAGAAGGAAATGTCGACTCTCCCTAAAGCACTTGATTCTACATCCAAATCATAAAGATCAGTTCCTCATTTGGGAAGTGACACAGAAGAAGAAGAAGATATTCCTGTCAAACCTAAGGGAACTTATAAGCTTTCAAAAAAGGTAAAGTATAAAATAAGTGATTCAAATTTACTATGACTTTGAATCTACTTATGGAAATAGATTTTAGATGGTCACATCAAGAAGGATATCTCATTTGGTCAGATCAGGACTCCTTCAAAATTATACCCATCCCTCAATGCTTCAAAGAAATCACTCTCTGGAGGTCCATAGCATTGAAGAATTGATAATATTCTATGTGCCACCGTTGAGTGAGTGGCATTTTACAAATATAAAGAGTCTCAATCTCATAATTTTGATCAGCCTGCTCAACATGAAAATTATGATGAGATAGTGCCAACAAGAATACCAACATACTATCCACAAAAATTATGAAGAATGATGCACAAGGTTGGAATCCATATTTGAACTACTAAGAATAAGACTCAAATCTTTAACAGGATGTGTAGCCAAAGAAGTTCTCAAGTATCACGAAGAAGTGATAAGTTTATCACTAAAGGTCTTGAGTTCATCCATAAATCTCATCAAAATAAAGTTTGTTATAATATAATAGAAGCTGAGATCAAAACTAATAGTGAGGAAGAAGATGATCTCCATGAAATTCTTCTCACAAACGATGAAGAAGTAGAAGCCAAGCCTACACCTGAAGAACTTGAAGATGGTGGACAAATAGCTACTATGGATGAACTCAAAGAAATTAACATAGGAGCTATGGATGATCCAGTCCAACTTTAAGTGCCCTTCTACGATGAGAAGGTGGAAGAGCTAAAAATGCTACTTTTGAATTTAGGGATTGCTATACTTGGACATATTAATGAAGCTTATCCCTGTAGTTTATAAACTTGCTATTAAACCGATGTGATGCCATTAAGCAAGCTCCTAAGCGAATGAGATTAGAGATTAAGAATAGATAATTACAGAAACTAAGAAGTTGATTGAAGCGGTTTCATCAGGAGAAGTTGGATAGCCAACATTAGTTAGGAAGAAGAATGGTCAAATCGTCTGCATTGACTTATGGGACCTAAATAAGCCATGCCCAAAAGATAACTTTTGCCAATATCGAACTACTAGTGGACAACACTTCCAACTATAACATGTTCTCATTCATGGATGGATCATCGGGATACAATAAAATCAAAATGACACCTGAAGATGAAAGATATACAACGTTCAGAACACCTATTGGCATCTATTACTACCATCATGCCCTTTGATTTGAAAAATCTTTAGCTATATACCAAAGAGCCATGACACATATTTTTGATGAGTTGATTCACTAGAAAGTGGAATGTTTTGTTGAGGATTTGGTGGTGAAAAGCTTAAATCATGAGGATCACTTTGAAGACTTGAGAATTATATTGGAGAGAATCAGAAATATGATCTCAAGATGAGTCCTCTGAAATGTACATTTGGGGTATCCTCTGAAAAATTCCTTGGGTATATTGTACATCACAGAGGAATTGAAATTGATCCCACTAAAATCAAGGCTATTATGGAGATGCCTCCACTAAAGAGTTTGCATCAACTTCATTCTTTACAAGGGTAGCTATTCATTCATCGATTTATATCAAATCTATCTATCGGGACATTGTCAATCATTTACAAGGTTGATGAAGAAGGATACTCCATTCAAATGGGACAAGGAGTGCAAAGAAGCCTTCAATATCATTAAAAGCTACCTATTAAATTCACTAATCCTTGCAACACCTACTCTAGGAAGCCCTCATTCTATACATAGCTACATTAGAAGAGTCCCTTGGAGCATTATTGGCACAACACAATAAAGAAAGCAAATAGAATGCTCTTTATTATATTAGTCAAAGATTAATAGGAGCAAAAATGAGATACTCTCCAATAGAGAAGCACTATTTGTCATTAATTTTTACAGTCCAAAAGCTCCGTCACTATATGTTATCTCACAAGATTATGCTCATCTCAAGGATCGATCTGCTGAAGCACTTGATGATAAGACCAGCATTGATAAGTCACTTAGCAAGATGGGTAGTACTACTTTTATAATTTGATATCATATACATTCTGCAGAAAGCAGTGAAGGGACAAGTCTTAGCAAATTTTCTAGCTGCACACCCCATCCCGGTGGACTCTTCCCTTAATGATGATTTGCCTGATGAGCAAATTATGCTCATCCATGAAAGAAAAAAATCACAAATTTTGGAAATGTACTTTGATGGAGCCTTATCGATCAAACAAGTCAAACCTCTAAATTTACCAAGGGTAAGAGCAGAAATTGACATCATTTTCATAATACCAGAATGAGGGATAATGAGACAATCATATGGATTGGTGAGCTAAGAACTAATAATAAAATTGAATATGAAGCGTTAGTGGCGGTCTTGAAGAAGCTATTTTCATAAGCATTAAAACTTGCATATTTTTGGTGATTCTCGACTTATATAAATCAAGTACTTAAAATTTATAAAATCAACAAGCGGAGTTAGCTTTCTATCATAAGAGAGCTCTCAAACTTATGAAGTAAACACCAAATATCACATTAACTTGAGTCTCTCGATTCGAGAATAGCAAAGCCGATTGCTTAGAAAAATTAGTTAAGGAAATGGAAAGTATGAAAGGTGATTATGTCATGATCGGCATATTTACTCGATGAGTTCTAAAGCCAGCAAAGTACCCATCCCCGTAGGTAGAGGTGTTATCAAATTTGACATAGCAGGATGTGACTCGGGCTGCTCCTCACACTCCCTGTAACCAATAATGAGTTATAACAAGAACAGCTAAGCATGACATTGCCTCAAAAAAGTAGTGTGAAGTTTTTATTGTAGAAGAGCCACATGATTGGAGGCAACCATTCATCGACTACTTTAAAGAAGGCAAATTATCAAATAATAAATTACTAACAGCTCAAATCGAGAAGAGAATGTTGCGTTATGCTTTTGTCAACAACACTTTATATGTAGATCCTTTGAACAAATGTGATTATGATGCCTAAATGCAGATGAAGATAGCAAGGTGATGGTTGAAGTTCATTAAGGATTTTGTGGTGCACACCAATCAAGTCCTAAGATGGCTATCAAAAGATGGGCTATTATTGGCCATCTATGGTGATAGACTATATCAATAATGCTAAGAAGTGTCATGAATGTCAAGTATATTAGAATATAATCCATCAACCTCCAAATTCACTATACCCAACAATAACATCCTGACCATTCGAATGCTGGGGTACAGATGTAATTGGACCAATTGATCCGTCATCATCAGCTGGACATCACTTCATCCTAGAAATGATTGATTATTTCTCTAAGTGGGCTGAAGCTATCCCATTTAAAGAAGTTACTATTGACCGAGTTATCAACTTCTTCACATATAATGTAGATTTGGAGTGTCACATCAAATATTTTCTGATAATGGCCAAGCTTTCAAAAGTACAAAGATTTATAGATCCGTCAATCAACACAAAATTGATTGGCGATACTCTCAATATACAATCAGAGCAAATGGTTTGGCAGAGGCCTTCAATAAGATATTAGTCAAGCTACGCAAGAAGATTCTTACTAAAAATAAGAGAGAATGATATACCAAGATAATAGAGGCACTATGGGTATATCGAACCACCTATAAGACACCGACTAAAGCCACTCCTTATTCATTTGTATTTGGAACTGAAGTAGTTCTTTTGCTTGAAGTAGAGTTTCCATCACTTTGAATAGCGATCCAATACAATCTAACTGAAGACCAAAATGCTCATCTGAGAATGGAGGAACTCAACGCACTTAATGAAGTTAGATTGCAAGCTCATCAAAATTTGAAAGTTTATCTAGCAAAGATGTCCAGGGCTTTGACCATATGGTGCGGCCTCAAACATTCTAAGAAGGGGAATTAGTTCTGCGAAGACCAATTATTCCTATTTGAAAATTCAGAAAATTTGAGCCTAATTAGGAGGGCCCTTTTATCATTGAAAAAGTATATCAAGGAGGGGCATATCAACTCATTGACTTAAAAGGTGAAAGACTAATGCCGCCAATTAATGGTCGATATTTGAAAAAGTATTACACATGATGAATACATTCGCAAGATACAATAAAATCCCCCTGTAAGACAAGAGGAATTTTTTTATTATATTTATTTAGGTCGGCATCATGCTTCATGCCGAGATCCCTAAATAAATATACTCACTCCAGATGAAAAGAATTTTTTCGTGAAAATTCCCTTGTTACATAGGGGGCATTTTAGATTTCTATATATAGATGAAATCAATGTTGTATGTTAAAACCCTCTTAAGAGCATATCATTTCAAATATTGATGTGTTTGTATATTTTCATCTTGAATGTTCTTCAAAATGCACTTTAGAATTCCCCTACAAGATAGGGGCTTTTTTAGTTTATGTTAAGTTTATTTGAGTTGATGTCATGTTATATGATGAGATCCTCAAATAAATTCTGATTCAGGTTGACATTGAGCTTTACGCCAAAATCCCTGAATATATTCATAATTGTCATTGTTAAGTTGCAGTTTCTTACAGGAATAAAAAGAATCTATTGCTACACAGAAAAAGACAATCCTAAATGTCAAAAATTTATCCCCTAGATTTGCCAAATTTTGGAGATCAAGTCAAAGAACTCGATTTTAAGCTTCAATTAAGCTGGAGAAACATCAACCTCTACATCCTGAAGTCTAGGACACATAAGGGTTCTAAAGGTTGAACTCCACAAGCCTACAAATGGCTGAGTTGTTAATGCTCTCTTCACTCAACAAGCCATAAGAAAAGGCTATAGTGAAAGAGCCCCATTCATCATCGATGATAGAACCATTAACCTTGGCTCAAGTCGAAGACTCGAGTAGTTTCTAAAGGTCGAACTCAACAAGCCTAAATGTGGCTGAGTTTCTAACGCTCTCCTCACTCAACAAGCAGAAAGAAAAGGCCACAGTGAAAGAGTTTTTGCTCGTCAATACAATGATGATAGTTGTTCAATCTCAAACCAGATCCAGCTTAGTGATTTCAAGCAATTAGGATCCAAGAGATCTTTTTACTTGATCGATAAATCAGATAATCTAAAGAAACTCTCAATTTAAGCTACCTCAAATCAATCTATATATTTCTCACAAGATGATATCTCAATTTATTCTCAAATGATATGATCAAGCACAAAGAACGGTCAAAGCCAATCTCCTCATCAAGTCCATCAAAGCAAAAGCTCATAAACCAAGAGAACAATTTCATAGTTCATACAAAGTTGATGGTCAAACCAAAGAAATTGCATGGTTATTTAATCTATTAAAGTACACATTGCTGCTAGGCGATAACTCAATATAGACCTACTATAAGCCAGAAGGTTGAGTCATCTGTATGTACCCTTCAATGAATCTATCAAAGTAACAAACACGGATTCATGGTGTACATACACGTGGAGAAATTTCTTATAAGGGAGTTGCCTTTCAAATCTGTGGGAGAAAAGAAAGAGGACACCCTTACAAAAATTTATCTTTGTAAGATGCCATACAAATCAACAGATGTACTTATTCTGGTGATCGGATACATCATCAAGGTATAGTGTACCACCTTGAGAGAAATCACTACCCTTTATGGAACCAATCACCTCAATAAGGACTTCTAAGGATGATGAGTTTGCATATATACCAAAGATTCTTCCCCTACTTTACATGAAAAAATAAAGAAGGGTTTATTTTAAATTGGGTTCATTAAGTTTCTTACAAGGGCAAACCCTTATAGTTAATTACATCCTAAAGGACAAGATCCTTTAGTAGAACTCTCGATTAAGATAAATGATCGTTATCTTTAAAGATTTTAATATGAAGGACTATAAATTGATTGGTTTGTGTTTAATGATCAAATGAGATTGATCAAAAAAGGGAGCTATTATCGAAGCCAAAATGGGAATAAGTAGGAGATGCTCACAATGCTAGGAAACCTAGTGAGCATCTTAAACTATCCTAAAGTTGGGCTTTATATTTCAAAAATTGATTTAGTTTGTTTGAGTTATATTTTTCATTAGAAATTTAGGACTTAAGATTCCTTAACACAAGATTAAAGAAATTCCTAAGAGTTGAGAAATTATGCTTATGGTCCATAAAGGGGAGAAGTAACCTTAGAACCTAAATCTAGGGAGCTTCGACGAGGGCCAGAAGCACAACCAAAATCTAAGACAAAAAATGGGTAATTGGTTTGTCTCCACAAGAGAGGACAAACCACGACAACTTGAACTTACCACCACCTGAGGGTGGCCGCCAACTAATTCTTCCTACGATTTTAAATACATGTAGGCAAGTCTTTATGCTTATGCAAGATAGCTAGGCTATTTTTATTTAGAAAGAGACTAAGTCCTTAAACTCACTCCCTAAAGAGACTAGATCATGTAAAGGGACATTCTTCAGATGATCTAAATCTAATGCATTTTAAATTTCATTTTATTTCATTTTTGGACAATCAATTTTGACTCATGCTAATAGGAGTTTTATGACTAATACATGAGAAAGTAGATTGTTGGCCAAAATTAGTGAGAAGTTTAGGAGATGATTGTTCACCACGGCCCTCATAGGTCAAGCCGAGTTCTCTAGCAAAGGTGGAAGCCCTCCAATCAAGAGTGAAATAAGATGTTGTTCTGCATGATATTATAAAGAAAAAAACTTGTCCAGCTAAGGGGTTTCTAATTCTTTTATCTTTATTTTAATCCTAAGTTTTAGATGAGGTTATGAGTTGTTTAATTTTATTTTGAGTTGTTAGTTGGGTAAAAGATTTATTTTCCCCTAAAGAGCCTAATCCACATCTAGGCCATATATAAAGCAAGGAAGAAACTATGAAGAGCATGCCACTTAATGTGCAAGTTAAACAAACATCAATCAATTTATAAAACTAGGGCAAAAAGAATAAAATGCCATTTATGGTCAGGCACCACCGCACAAACTCAAAAATATTAAATTGGGTAGCCGAGCTCTACCCTTATACAACCCAGATTACAAATGAATCAAATTACAATTTAAGTAAAGGAATTCATTATTATGGGGGTCTTCAAGCTAGAGTGGTAGAAGATTTTAAAAGTATTTATGGTTATGGATTTAGAGTGACTAATGAAGAAGGTAGGACTATATTAGATTTTACTTTAGCTTATAATTTTATAGTTGCTAATACTTTATTTAAGAAAAGAGATTAACATATTATTACTTATAAAAATGGATCTAGTAAAACACAGATTGATTATTTTCTGATAAGAAAAATAGATCATTTAGATTGTAAAGATTGTAAGATCATTCCAAGTGAAAATCTAAGTACCCAACATCAATTATTAGTTTTAGATTTTAAGATGAAAGGTTGTAAGAAAAAAAAAAACCAAATTATTATCCTAGAATTAGATGGGGACACTTAAAGAACACAAATAAAAATATTTTAAGAGTAAGCTACAAGATTATAATTTGGGATGTTCATGAGGAAGCTAATATTATGTGGGAAAAAATAAGTGAAATTAAGCAAGTTGCTAAAGATGTGCTTAGAGAATCAAAAGGAAAAGCTTCTTTTAATAAGAATAGTTGGTGGTGGAGTCAGAGTGTGCATGAAAAGATAAAAAATAATAAGTATTGTTATAAAACTTAGTTTAGATGTAAAAACTTAGAGAATTGGGAAATATATAAAGTAATTTTAGTGATTTATACAATAGATTAGATACCAAAGAAGGTGAAAGATGTATGTATAAGTTAGCCAACCAAAGAGATAGGGGAAGTAAAGACATAGTTCAAGTGAGGTGATTAAGGATGAAAATAATAAAATGCTTTTTTTAGAAAAGGATATTGAAAATAGGTGGATGAGGTATTTTGATAAACTTTTCAATGAAGGATCTGAAAGTATGATTGATTTTAGCAACCTTAATACCTAAAAAAAATAGAATTTTATTTTTATCGTCAGATTAGTAAATCGAAGTTAGTGAAGCTTTAAAGAAAATGAAATGTGGAAAAAAGTAGACGGATAATATTCCAATAGAAGTGTGGAAATGTTTAGGAGATCAAGGAATTTTTTGGCTTACAAATCTTTTTAATGTCATTTTAAAGACTAAAAATATGCCAGATGAGTGGAGAAAGAGTTTGTTGGTTCCTATATTTAAGAATAAAGGTGATGCACAAGAGTGTGCAAATTATAGAGGAATTAAGTTAATGTGCCATACATTAAACTTATGGGAGAGAGTAATTGAGCATAGGTTACGATGTGATACAGAAGTTTCTCACAATCAGTTTGGTTTCATGCCAGGTAGATCTACTATGGATATTATACATTTGTTAAGGGGTTTGATGGAGAAGCATAGAGAAAGTAAGCAGGATCTACATATGATATTTATTGATTTATAGAAAGCTTATGATAAAGTTTCAAGAGATGTTCTTTGGAGAGTTCTAGAATAGAAAGGAGTTAATATTGGTTATATTCAAGTCATTAAGGATATGTATATTAAAGCTGTTACTTGTGTCCAAACACAAGGAGGGTTGATAAAATATTTTTCTATTTCAGTTAGATTACATCAAGGATCAGTTTGAAGTCCTTATCTTTTTTACTTTAGTTATGGATGTTCTTACTAGGCATTTACAAGAAGATGTACCTTGGTGTATGCTTTTTGCTGATGAAATTCTTCTTGTTGATAAGACCAGAGAGGGAGTACAACAGAAACTTGAATTATGGAGGTCAACTCTAGACTCTAAAGGTTTTCATTTAAGTAGATCTAAAACTGAATATATGGAGTGTAATTTTAGTTGTAGAAGTTCTAGTGGTAGTGTTGTGACATTAGGTGAACAAGTCATTAATAAGAGTGAGTGTTTCAGATATTTAGGCTCTATTGTTCAAAATGATGGTGAAATAGATGGAGATGTTATTAATAGAATTCAAGTTGGATGGTTGAAGTGGAGGAATGCATATGGCCTATTATGTGATAGAAAAGTTCCACTTAAACTTAAGGAAAATTTTATAAGATGGTGGTAAGACCAGCAATGACTTATGGTGCAGAATGTTGGCCAATAAAAGAGAAGCATAAGACTAAGTTAAGTGTTACAGAGATGAGGATGCTTAGGTGGATGAGTGGCTTTACTCTTATAGATAGAATGCAAAATGAGTATATTCGGGAAAAAGTTGGAGTAGCTCTAGTGGTAGATAAGATTAGGGAGAGTCACCTTAGATGGTTTGGCCACATAAAGTGTCGGCCTTCCGATGACCCGATTAGAAGAGTAGATGCATTAGATTTGTCTTATGTTAAGAAAGATAGAGGTAGACCTAGTGGGCTTGGTTAAGATGTATAAAAATGATCTTAGTATACTTGATTTAAATGAGAATTTGACACATAATATGACACAATGGAGACGAAGGATTCATGTAGCTAACCCCACCTAGTGGGATTAAGGCATGTTGTTGTTGTTGTTGTTGTTGGGGGTCTTCAAGCTCTATTCTTCTTTCTTCTTTTTTCTTCTCTTTACTTCTTTCTTCTCTTCTTTTCTTCTTTGGATCTTCCTTTGGATGGTTGAATGGTAGATGCTCCAAGGCTTCACATGGTAAATAAGATAGGATCTTATAACCAATGTTCATCCTAATCCTCCATAATAAATCTTTCTAAAATCCTAAATATACAAACTTTTACATGAAAAGGAAAAGGGAAATCTAGCTAACACCTGCAAAATAAGGGTTAGTCAAATCACACCACACAAATCCCAAGCATGTATATTGGACTTATCACCCCACACATGGGTGACTAAGTCCACCTGACCTATGGATTATGCTAAGGGGTATAAGCAGCAAGCGAAGCATTTTTTATATTTTTTTATGATAGCCTCTTTAGCATAATCCCCTAGAAAGAATAATTAGACTAAGCAAGTCCTACCATTCATTCTATGAGCATACACCCTAATATCATCTAAAATATTCCTCACAAAACAAAACATAACATCAAGCCATGCCACCTAACCTAAAGCTAGAAGTGGTGGCTTAAGCTAATGTGTGTGCTTTCAAGGTTTGTGTGGTATGCTTAGCTTAGGACTTTAGGTCTGAATTTTTTAAGTGTGAGGAACATGTTCAACTTAGAGGAGGGTTTCATTTAAGTTGTTTAAGTTTTTATTTTTATTTCATATTTTAATTTGGTTTAAGTGAAACCTACAATTAATTACTAAGTTATGAAGAGAGGGAAAGAGAAGAAAACTTCTCTTTCCTTCCCTAATCATTAAGTAATTTCTAAGGTAAATTCACATTTTAATTTCATTTAGGTGAATATTTTGATTACATCTTTTAATCAATCCTAAGTTTAGACAAACTCTAAACAAACCTATCCAAAGAAAGGCATTTTAAGATTAAGAAAAGGAATCAAAATTTGCATAACATACATTACTTCAATTCTTTTCCAAGATATATATAACATGTATATGGATGGACCCTAAGCATATCTATACTTGAAAATGAAGATAATTAACACACTTTATGATGCATGCTAAGTAATTCATTTAAGAAAATTTAGAAGATTTAGATGCATGATTTTCTTAAGTAGAAAAAGTTTTTCTTATCCAAAATTTCACCTACATGCATGAAAGTAAGAAAGGCATAAGTGAGTACAGTGCCATTGTTAACTAGTGGTATAAGGTACAAGACCTACTTAGGGCTACTTAAAGCCTCGCAATCTCGGGGTTGTTCAGGCTAATATATCACTTTCCTTAAGAACTAACATGCATATGAAAGAAATGAAATGAAGAAGGAATATGCAAAAGTTGTTTAATGGTTTCATTTTTCTTTATGCAATTTATTCATGCAAGTATAAGAAATCCTCCTTAAGTGAGAGCATAGAGATGAATAGGGTTTAGAATTAAGTAAGTGTTGGGTCCTTTTCAAATGAACCCTACATCTTACCAACCAATATTCAAAACTATGCTAACATAAGAAAGGAAGGA
This sequence comes from Cymbidium sinense, assembly GCA_021442155.1. Lineage (NCBI taxonomy): Eukaryota > Viridiplantae > Streptophyta > Magnoliopsida > Asparagales > Orchidaceae > Cymbidium > Cymbidium sinense. The sequence continues at coordinate 266,881,762 of CM038215.1, forward strand.
AAGGCTACACTAAACATGACCTTATAATTCATCACATGCAAGCTAATAATTAAGATATGAATAGCACACTTTCAAATTTTATGTTTCATTTATAGGTTTTGAAAATACTTTAGATTTAGTAGTGATAATATCCATTCATATTTTACATTAGCCAACACATGCACATTTGACATAAAGTAAATAATTTCATTTTAAAACTTTGAAAACACGAAAACATGGATGCATAAATCACATGGCATACAACTTAACATGTTGGGAAAGATCTAAAGCAATGTAATCATGTAAACAAACTCACTTTACTTAATTCCTAAAGACATTTTTAAAGAATAAGAAAACTTAGAATAAATCAAAGTGAATTTCAAAATGATATTGGTTTGTTTGAAGTTTGATTAATTTTAAAAAGGTGATATGAGTTTTTCTTAACCCATTCCCATATGTTTTGTATTCTTGTTTAATTTTTAGATAATTAAATCTAGTTTTAAGTGTTGATCAGGTTAAGGTCTGCATTAAGTGACTTAATTAACCCTTACCTACACCACCTTAGAAAAATTAACTGAGTAATTATGAGCCAATGAGATGACATAAAACTCACAAGGTATGTAAATTTGCAATGCACCTAGCAATGAAAAGGCCTAATGCAATTTGGCTCACAATTAAAACTTAATTAAGCTAAGGGGTTTAGGTTAAGTACTTTTAAAACACCCTTTCACACTTATGAAAGGGATTTTAATTTCCTTAATTAGACTTAGACTATTAAATACATAAGCATCTACCCAAGGTAGATTAATTAAGTTTTAGAGATTTTATAATTTTTTGAAAATTATTCAAAGGGGTAATTAATGAATTAACTCTTAATTAAGAAGGGATTAAGGAAAGAATAAGGAGGTTTAGGGAATAGCTTAGGGGAAATGCCCCAAAATTATTCCATAAAACTCTATTCCACTAAATCTAACCTTAATCTAACTTAATCATAGGAAAATCCATTAATTATACCTTAATTACCATTAATTATATGAAGGGGTAAGAGAATGAGCAATTTCCCTAATTAAAGCCTCAATAAATCTCAAAAAAATTAGGGTGGCGAAGTCATCCCCAAAATGAACCCTATAAGTAGAAGTTTGAGATTAATTTATGACTTAATTAGGAATAATTAGCTAATTAACATTCCCAAAGAAACCCAAATTCGAAATAGGAAATCAAAATACATTGAAATTTTTTTAGAATATTCTAGATGGAATTATCTATCCATAGCATTTTTTCTTATATTTTTCTAATTTTTCTTGAAGGAGTTATGATTTTTTGAAAGTTTCTAAATTAATTAAGAATTAATAATAATCTCTAACTAATCCATGGCTCACATGCCAGCGTGGAGGAGGCGGTGCGCTTTACACACATTGCATCTGAGCCCCTTACTTAAGTTGTCAAGTCAAGGGAATGCGTGGCACAAGTGCTTTTATCCTTGCCATCCGATCAAAGATCGAGCGAGGATACACCCATAATTTTAAATTGAGGATTAATTTTTAAAACGTGCCTAATAATCTCAGTCCATCTAAAAATGTGTGGATGGACGGCTGAGATGGCTAAGTTCTTCCTTGAGGATGAATATGAACCATTCACAATCCAAGGGAGATCAGGCCCATCCTTCATAGATTCATTGACTCAACCCACACCATCTAAAGGACCAAAGTAGCCAATCCAATGGTGGATTTCACATGAAATGGAAATTTCTTTCACAAAGGACCAACACCTCTTAGCCTAAGTGGTGAAAAATCACTAACCTCGGAGGTGATCCGTGCTGGATCGATGAGGTAGCTTCATCTAGTAGACAAAGCTCATAAAGTTTATAGGCCATGAGGTTGAGTGTAGAGCTCTATGGACCAACTCCTCTTCACTCCCTTTGCGGCTTTGATTGAATTGATCTCCCCACCTAGAACTCAATAGGATGCTTGGGCAAGCTCAAATTAGTCCTTGGATGATGAGTGTTGAAGGAATTAGGCTAAGTTCAAGTGTAGAGAAAATTGGGAATCAAGGTGAGCGCCCCTATTTTGCACTATGAAAAATTGAATAAGACAAGATCCAAATCTTAGGGACCTTGGAAACCTCTCTAATGTTTGCTAACTCTCTCTAGGCTCCAATTGATCAAGTGGCAATAAAAATTTTAGTGGATTAGGGGGAGTATATCTCCCCCTATGGAAATCAGATGGTCAATATCCAATTGACACCATAGTATGGGTTGTTTGGGTTATTTAGGTTCTTTGAAGTGTGCACATGGTCGGTTTGGCCAGAGGAGTGGAAGGCTAACTCCCATGTGCATTCAATTGAGCTTTAGTTTGGAAATTGAATTTCAAGGCTATGGGTCAGTTTGGTCCATGGGCCAAATGGGTTGACCCAAACCCATTGGGTTGGTGCACCACTCATCACTAGGTCCCCTTAAGGTTTTAGGAGCCTCAAGTGATTGTGATGAGTGTATGACTAAAATACCCATGGGCAAGGCCAAAATTTGTTCTATTGCCTAGGGGTAAAATGGTCATTTTGCTATTTTTTTCAATTTGGGTATGTTTGATATGTTGAGAAAATATGTTAGGCCAAGTTTCAATGAATTTGGAATCCATTTGATAGGGTTTGGCTCATGTTGACCCATTTAAGTCGAAATGGGTCAACTTGGGTCAAGTTGACCAATAGGTCAAATTGGGTCAAACCAAGGGTTGGGTCAAGTTCATATGACCACTTGAAATATTTTGGGGCCTTTGGTTTGGTTCAATTTGGTATAGATTTGGTTTTGGATCAATGATTTCAATCAATTTGGCCTATGGTAGAACTTGGCTATGTTAGGTTTCACTTTAGGTTAAGTGTTGACTTGGTCAACCCTTAAGTTTGACTTTATTTACCCAATTTGATTGATTGATCATCCCATGATGATTGTTGATCATGTTGAGAGGCAAATATGAGTTTGGTTCAATCCAATTTGGTTAAAATCAAAAGTTGGCTCATAAGGGTACCTTAGGTCACTTTGGGTCTGAGCCTAAGTGGGTCAAATAGCTTGGCTAAAGCTTGATTTGAAGTTGATTGATCTTGTATATGGACTTATGATTGAAATATAAATCCATTTATAAGTGGTTTGAAGTCAAATGGATTTTGATCTATTTGAAAATTTCATATTCAAAGGAAGAATATGAAGGGGTCTTGGGTTTGATTTTTTATTTGAGTTTTGATTGTTTGATTTAGGTTTGGATTTATATATGAGCTCATGATTGTAAGATTGATTGAACATGACAAAAATCAAGGCTTTGGCTTGATTTCAATTGATTTTGGCTAGTTCTAGATTTTGGCTTGAAAGGCTTAGACTTGATTTTGAGTGGATTTGAATTTGAGTTTTGGAGTTGGTTTTGATTGTTTGAATTTATATTTCATTTATATATGTGAATATAAATGAGAATATAAACTGATTATGAGAAAATTCCAAGGTTTTGAAAGAGTTTAATCATGATTTGGGTTAAATCCATTAAAAGGGAGTTTAAAAGATTTAAGGAATTTTAATTTGAAATTTAATTTTTTTTTGGTTGATTGATTTATATTTATATTTTATTTATATATGAGAACATAAATGAGAATACAAATATATTTTGAGAAAATTTCCTGAGTTTGAATTGATTTGATCAAAGTTTGGGTTAAATCCATTAATGAAAAATTAAGGGATTTAAGGGAATTTTAAGCATTTAATTTTGGAATTTAATTTGGGGGTTTGATTTGATTGAGTTATATTTATATTTCATTTATATATGAGAATATAAATTGATTTTGAGAAAATCCCATGAATTTGAATAGGTTTGATCAAGGTTTAGAGTTGCTTTTGGCTAAGCCCTTTAATGAAAAATTAAGAATTTAGAAAAATTTCATGAATTGATTTGAAATTTTGAGTTTGATTTGATAGGTTTGAATTTATATTTCATTTATATATGAGAATATAAATGAATCATGAGAAAATCTCAAAGATTTGAATAGGTTTAGATCATGATTTTGGCTAACTCTTTAAGAAAGGGCTAAGGACTTAGGAAAATTTGACTTAAGGATTTTGATGGAATCTGGTCATGGGTTTCAATCGTGGATTTGAATCATGGATTTCAATCATGGAGTTGATTTGAGTTTGAGAAAATTAAATGGAATTGATTTATGGTTTGACTTGAAAGAAGGAAAGTAGGGAATGGTTTAAGCTAAAGGGTAGGAGATTTTCCTAACACCACTAAGGCATGATCTATTCCTATGGCTAACTATTCTAAGTCTCCTAGGGCTAGGGGAGAGTGTCCACCTAACCACTAGATGTGTCTTAAGACTAAGGAACTCTTAAAGTCTAAGAGAAATCCTAAACCTAAGATGGAGGTGTTGAGAGCTCATCCTAAAAATAAGGTCAACAACTTCTTGACAAGTCAATATGGACAAATCATGTCAATCCTTCATCAAGTTCATCAAGCTTAAAGCTATGATAGAAAAAATTTCAAATCTGACCAAGCATGAATAAACCAATTCCCTAGCGGAGTCTTTCATCAAAATAAGCAGATCAATTCTTCCATCAAACCCAACCAAGTATAAGCCTAAGGTTGAGGAAACTCGCAACAACATAAAAAATGAGATCTTCAAAGCCATTAAAGTGGAGAGTATATGGTGTAAGAACTCTTATCTATCCGAAGTGAATTCGACATATCGGTCAAGCCCATCATTTAGCATGTCCTAAATAAGGCATCATGTTAATGACACATCCTATCAAAGTTTCATAAAATTGTATCGAAGTTGAAATGATCCAAATTTTATGGCCAGCCCAAAGGGTTAACCAATTTTCAACAAATGCGACTCGCTCCATGCGTAAATCACATTTGTTGGGGGGCATTTTTTGACCTCCATATGTGTGTCATAAGTTGAGTCAAGGCTACAAGTCAAATTCGACGGACTTCTGATGCAATAGTGAGCAAATCGGGGCTCAAAATGCACTGGACATCACTAAAAAAGGTTCAAATGACCTCCGATCGATGAATGAACTTTGTCATCATATTTAGAACATTAAAATTGGTCAAAATATAAATATTACATAATCTAAAGAGCAACTGATCAAGCGATCGAAGTTATTAATATGTCAATGCATATCGAGTCGAAGTCTGCGATGTCCAACGATCTCCGTTCATAAAATTGATTATGTCGTTAGCTTCAAAATGTTAAAAACTATCAAATGAGAATGTTCATGCTCAATTGGATGAGTTTGTGTAAATATCGAATGATTGGAAGTGATTATCGGTTGAAATACACAAGATGCCCTGAAAACTATTGAAATGGCCTTCGATCGACGAACGAACTTTGTCATCACATTCAGAACATAACTAATCAGAATATAAATGTTGCATTACTTGATGAACAACTGATTAAGCGATCGAGTCGTCGATGCGCTTGCATGCATATCGAGGTCAGGAGGCACCAACGTAAATCAAACGATCTCCGTTCACAAAATTGAATGCGTCATTAGCTTTAAAATATCAAAATATATCAAGTAAGAATATTTGCACTCAATTCGGACAAGTATGCATGAAAATTGAGTGGTTGAAAGCGGTGACATGTATTTTGAGCTGAAATTGACTCAATTCGATGCCGACTCGAACCAAACGACCTCCGATTGTGAAACGGGCTGTGTTGTTGTGTTCGAAATATCAGAATAACCTTGAATTGATATATATATATATATATATATATATATATATATATATATATATATATATATATATATATATATATATATATATATATATATATATATATATATATATATTTATCTAAATTTTCTATAAAATTCATATTAAAGTCGATTACTCAATTCAAAAATAAATTTAATAAAGACCAAAATCCCTAAATTACCCTAAAACCCACTTAACCCATTTGAACTGGTCCTATTCACGTGTGACTGAGCCTATTCCTCTTCGAGCCAAACCTTTCTTCTTGACACTTGATTCTCTCGTCCGTCTCCCTCTGCGTGAGTCACCCTCTGTTGCACAAAGCCGCAGGAAGCTTCACGCGCCGTAGGAACTCCGCTCATCTGATCCAAACAGCCTCCCTTCACTCTTCCCTCCAAGCTTCATTGGCTCCCTCAAACCGAAAAGTAAATGCATAGATCAGTCGGTTATTGCTCCCTCATCCGAAACCTCTTTTCCCATTTTCCTCTCCTCCTCTAAACCGAAAACAACAAGGCAAGTTCATTTTTCTTCTTACTCTTCCTTTTTCTTCCTCTCTTCCTCCATTTCCTTTTCCATATTTCCTTTCCTTCTCCAAAACTGAAAGGCCTTTCTCTCCCACTTCCCTCTCTTCCTCCTTCGTCTACTTGAACAACGCAATTAGATCCTCCTTCAATCCTTAGCAAAAAATTTCATCTCTTTCCCTCACAAAACCAATTCAAAATTCCTTGAATTTCTCTCATTTCTTCTCTCTTCTTTTCCTTTTCCTCATATTCTCAACTAAATGCCCTCATTTCCCTAATCCAATTTCCAAATCTGCTGTCAGGAGAAGAACATCATCATTAGTGGGTTCTTTTCCAATTTTTGCATCGCCGCTTTCCATCTGTTTTGTCACTAAAAGAGGAACACCATCATTAGGCTGGTTCCTCTCTTAGTTTCTGGCATTACCCATTTTCGTCCCCTTTTTACCTTTCCTCTTACCACAGCCAAAGAGGAACATCATCATTAGGTAGGTTCCTCTCTTGGTCGCTGGCATTTCCAACTCCGTGTCTTTGTCGATCATTACAATGCACAAAAAAAATGAGTCAGAATATGTGTGATGTGTGTGTGTGTGTGTGTATATATATATATATATATATATATATATATATATATATATATATATATATATATATATATATTGTATTATTGTGTGTGTGTGTGTGTGTGTATTAGTGCTTGTGCTTCTTTGCGTTTGAAGGCTTAGTTACTCATTAGGTAGCCGAGATGAAGTCATGGTGTCAAGACATTCTTATCATTAGAGCACCGAGTAAACCAACATCCGTTAGATATGCTCCTAGCAAATGTAAATTTTGTCAAATTTTTGACTTAGAAAAAAAAGAGAAATGAATATATATATATATATATATATATATATATATATATATATATATATATATATATATATATATATATATATATATATATATATATATATATATATATATATATATATATATATATATATATATATATATATATATATATTGCGATTTATCTTCTTTGGTTTAAAGGTCTTGTCATACTCATTAGCATGGAGATAGAAATTGGTATGATGTCAAGACTCCACTCACTACATTGTTGAGGCGTGAGAAAGCCAAAATACTCACGATGCTTCCCCTCGTGGGGATGATCTGAGGGCCAACATTATGTCAAACCTTTGAGCTTAAAAAATGGGAGAATAAAATGAACCAACAATAACTAAGCAAGGAAACCTACCTAAATTCAAACTAAAAGCATCAAATAAGAAGAAAAGAGGGGAGGAAAAGAACATACAATGAGTACAAAAGTAAAATATTAAATCAAAGAAAAAAGGAGAAAACACATAAATAATGAAACAATATAAAGTGCAAAGTCCCAAAATTAATTATCTGACATTTTAAGAATTGGGAATTACTTGAAGAAACTAATCATAACTAAAACACACTAAAGATTCATATCAAGAACTAATAAAGCCGTGTGGACATTGAAGGAAGGCATGTTCTTGTAAAATAGTCATCAATTATTTGCATAAATTAAGTGAGCGAGTTCTCTTTTCTTCAAACTTCACAAAACTAAACAAGCTTTAGTTGAAATCGGAAAGGCGATAGAAAACTTATAGGAGAACTAATTGAACAATTGTAGATCGATATCAAAAGAAATAGAATCTTGATCAAATATCAAATGACAAATAATTGATGATAAATCTGAGTGTCCAATTTCAAATTGAAAACAAAAGTGCGCAAGCGATTTGATAGCTTTTTCACAAGCACAAGTTTGATTAGGCAACTCATGATCACTCATGAATGTAGCCTTTAAAAGGATCACTTGAATCCTATATGTGAAGTAATATTTAAAGCACATGAGTAACATGATATATCTAAGTGCTTAGTTCTAAGATTAATGGTATTCAAATGAAATTTATAAAAGGATTTATAATGTAATTAACTAGCTTGGCAATGGGTATATACAAACTCCTTCAATAATCACTCAAGTTACACTACGTGATACATTGAGTGAATCAATAAAAATTCATATAATTTGAATTAGAGTTATGATAAACTCAATGCTCATTTATAGAAGTAAAAAGCAGTTCTTTTAGTTTAGAATAAAAGGAAAGTGACTAGTTTATAAAAAATTGAAAGTTCTTTAACAACTACATGTCAAATGATATTTGAGGATTGAAAAAATTCAACAAGCAATGTAAGTGTGAGTAATATTTTAAAATTTACAACACCTTGATTAGAACACATCATATGGCGAGCGAGCGTTAATTAAGGCATTCTTAAATACACACGCATGGGCCCTACACTATGTTGAATGCTTAAATTCAAGTATTTGAGGATGCCGCGTAGGTTGTTTCTCGGTTTATTCTCACGACTGTGTCCGGGTTAAGAAAACTTAAAAATCAATTATGAGAATTTCAACTTAGTGAAATATATGAGAAGTTGATTCTATCATGTGACAATAAATATAATCCTCTGTTAAGAGCTAAAATAGAAAGACTTGATAGGATCTAAAGCTCTTAAATATATTTAAATTAATCACTTTTTAAATCAAATTAATTCAAATTAAGTAGCAATCTAAAAAAAATGCTTAAATGAAATTCTATCATTAAAGATTAAAGCAAACTCAATCTATCCAACTTATAGTTGTTTATCGGTGACAAATTAAGAAAACTCTAGCTCACAAAAGATGTCAAATCAAATATTCTACTATGTTCACTCTCAATTCTGTTAGTAAGGATATGGCGTGTCCTCAGCGTGGCTTGGCCAATAAGCTCCAGATGAAGTAGTTACCAGTCTTAATAGTGGTATGGTCAATCCATTATATTACGATCATGATCGTAGTCGTATACTCTCCAATGGCTCTCTTGAGTTGTGAATCATAGGGATACTTGATAGAGCAAATAGCTTCTCATCTAAGCGACTTAAGTGTCTCCTTGACAAACCTTGGTGCATAAGAATTTATTGACGATGTAACCCATGTATTCGATAAGGATCCTTTCGGGTTGGTCACTACCTCCTCGATTAAGTAGACTAGGGACCATGACGGCGAGAGATACGAACCATGGGATCTAGATGCACATCATCATTCCCCAACCATCGGTTTAAAATGATGAATTTCATATTCTTAAATCCTAAAACTCCATATGCAACTTCTATGCCACATTGCGTACCAAATGACTAGCCTTGTCGAAAGTTCTCTCTCGGTGGAGAAGAATTAACTATAGGGGCTTGCGCTATAGAAACCTAGAACCATATAAAGTCCTCACAAATTGAGGATGAAATCTCGGGTAGAGTCTTAAACTATTCCATCTCGTCAAAATTACAGATATTTTATCACTCTCTTGATTCAATATGTTGACAGTCCGGTGAATTTTCAAAGCCCACAATACCAAGTAACAAAATAGCTACATATAGATAGTAAATCTAAACACCAAAATATGCCGCGACATAACAAAATCAAATAGAGAAAAGACACTTCAACATTTGAATGCACATTCCAACCGAAATAGAACACCATAAATCAAAAATCAAGATTTATTTAATGAATCTATTCACAAAAGAGAACGAAATAAGAGGTAAGCAAGTCTAAGAGTCAAGATGGAGAAAGAAATAATCGATACCGAACTGTAGAAAAGCAAAAATTACGATCGGATTTCGACGGTTCAACTCTTCCCGTGGATTACAACGTCGCAAGAATCGCAAGTTGCAATTCATGTTCTCGCAGAGGAGGGAAGGAGATTGGGAATTGGGGACTCGCGGTCGCAAGAATAGGGCAACAATTGAAATGTTGATTTTCGAATCGAAGAGATGAAGAGTCGAAGACGCGTGAGCCGCGATTCTGTGAAGTGCGAACCCCGTCCTCCGTCTCGTGAGCTTAAATACGTAGGGTTTAGGATATAGGAAATCTCATTATCTCAAATATGAACCGTTGATTTAAAAAATAGAGAATTTTAACGATTCTGATTTCATCCAAATCATTAAATTAATTTTATTTTTTATAATATATCTAAATTTATTTAATTTAAACATCATTAATTAAATTAATTATTCAAATAAATATAAATTAATTAATAAATAATTTAATGATATAACATACATATTATATAATAATTATATAATTATTTATAAATATTTATTTATTTTGAGTTAAATCGTCAACACCTAATGAACAAAGGATAGTTCGTGTTCAGCTCATTTATATATCGAGTCTAAAATATTTGTTCGTGTTCGGCTCGCATACTTTATGAACGAGCTGAACACGAGTTGTTCACGAACACCGAGCTTTTTTGACAATCCTATTTTACATTGTATTCCTTTTTAAACTGCACTCTTAGTCTTATTATATCGCCAATTGTTTGTGCTTAAATATATGTTTTTATTCCCAAAATTGGCCTATAGTCAAGGAGTTCTTTATTTTTATTTTTCCTTATTCTTCAATCATAGTGCTCCAACATAGATGATTAAATTAAAGTTACTCCATTCCACCTTGCATCCAATAACATATAGGTTTTACCAACTCTCAATGCCTTCATGGCAACCAAAGCTTCTTTGTAGGCTTTAGCAACTTGAACGTTTAATGAGAGCATATATGCTAAATCGCACTCAAATATAATTATTCTAAAGATTTGGTACATGCCTAATTCCTACTATATTATTGTCATATTATCACACACCTTTAACATCATAGTATTGAAATCAACCATCTTATATTCCCGTTAATTATTTTTTTAAACAAATAAAAAACCGTTAGCACATTGCCTATAAGTATAAAATAAATCCTTATATATATATATATATATATATATATATATATATATATATATATATATATATATATATATATATTGTTGTGTTAGAGAATTTTATTCCTAGATGCAAGATCTTCGTAGCCCAAAAAATTATCCAACACACAAGCAGGGATATGAACACGGGGTTATACGTGGAAAACCCATGGAAAACCACGGCCTCCCGCCTCAGAACTTTCACTATGTGTTCAAAAGATACATGTCCTTGCTTCTCGTTAGAGAAGAAGGTGTTTATGTGGGCGAAACAATATTAGTGTAGAAAATATAATATCGGCCAACCCAACCCAAGGGAGAAGTTTCCCAAAAGCGGCAGAACGATCTTCCGGGAGCAACCTCTTGATCTTCGGAGAAAGGAGCAACTAGTCTTTTCTAGTCCTGGGCGATCTCCAATGCGAACTCGATCTTCGTGCACTATGGTGGCACTTGGTGATAGATCGCCTCCAAGGTCGACCGGTTCTCGAGCTCGGTCTTCAAATCGATTCGGCCCTTAAGGTGAGAATGAAGCTCATTTATAGATTTTGGGAGGCGCCTTGTAAATTCATGGAAAACTCCAACCACTCCATAACCATCCGACGGATGGCCCGATCCCTCGATCGACGGTGTATTTTGATGATCCGGGTGCCTTAATGATGTCGAATTGGGTGATCTCGGATTCGTTGGATTCGTCTTGACGAGCCGCTCGATCTGACTATAAATATGTCAGTTTTGGTGACCATTTGGCGGATCATGATCCATTTTCATGCTCCGATAGCTTGATCTGAGTCGATTCGAGTTCGGATCAGACTATGCTTGATGTTGCTATGTTCGTCTCATCGGTGACGGTTTGACTGTAAGCTTGCTGAAATCGGTGATTAGATCAAGCATTTCAAAAATGCCTTGAGATTCGTTGATCGACATTAATTTTCGCGGCGATCGCTGTTCTCTATTTTTGGGTGACATTATCTCGGCCATCCAAAAATATATGTCAAATACTTGAAAATAGCAAATTCTCAATGAAATTTGAGAGTCCATCAACCGCGATTTTGAGAAGATCTTCATAACAAAGACAATATTATAACTGGAAGCCGATGCGGGCCGCAAATATGTGGCATGCGTAAGATTGATTACGATCGATCCGGAGCAGATGGTCCGGGCGCTACGGGCGCTGGTGCGCCAATGGCGCTACAAGGCGCCAAGACATAACGTCAGCTTCGAAGTCGCGGGATCTGACGCTGGCCGAACGGCCGGATGCGCGTGGTCTGGGCGCGAATCGACCGTAATGAACGCTGGTGGTGGGCGGGCTTGGCCAGCGAATGGTTCGATGTGGTCGGCGGTTCGGCCCGCGGCTGGCAGCGGGGTCGGCGGTTATGTTCACGCGAAGTTGCCATGAAGCGGTTACGCACGGACGGTTGCACCGCGGACCGACGGTTACCGAGGACGCTGGTATGGGACGGGTTCACATGGGGCTATATGCTGGGCGAGGCTGCTGGGCGCCTGTGATGCTACATGGGCCCACGGCCCAACGCTGTTTTGACGGTTTTGAGCGGTTTTACGCTTTTGCCCCTGTGGGGTCTATAAAACCCCAGGCTAAGAGGGAAAGGCACATTTTTCTCATCTCCTCTTCTCCTCTAGAGTGGATAGCCCTCCCCGGTGGGAGTTTGGGCACTCTGATCTCCTCTTCTCCTCTGAGTGCATAGCCTCCTGTGGGAGTTTGGGCACTCTCGGGAATAATTTTCATCTCGAAGAGGCAACCTCTGAATGTCCGTGAGGTGGCGGGAGACGCGATAACCGAGACTCGACGATGACGACGACGATGGTGGCCTACCATGTGGTCGGGCGACGAATCGATGGTGGTGACTGGCGTCGGTAGTCGGCAGGGATGACCGGCGATGATGGTGGTGACCGGTGAAGATTGCCGACGAAGGTCGTGAGAAGGACCGCGACGACTGACAATGGTGACGGCCGACTGTGGTCGGCAACGAAGGAGACGAAGTCGATGGTGGCGCAATATAGTGAAGATTGTCGGCGATGCCGGCAGCGATGGCAGATTGACCGGGCGACGGCCGATTACGGATGACCGATAATGGTGATGACGCGAAGATGCCGAGATAACCGCCGAGATTTCGATGGCCGTGATGACCGGCGATGGTAGTCTTATGCGGTTGCGACGGGATCTTTGACCTATCCGGTCGCTTTGTCGAGTGTGTGCTCGGCGACGCGTGGGAAGAGGTTGAATTGAATCGCCGAGATTTTGACCTATCCGGTTGTTTGTCGGCGCGACTCGATGACGCAACTGTATGGAAGAGGTCGAGTTGAATCGATTTTGACCTATCGAGGTTGTTTATCGGGCGTTACGATGATGTTAACGTTATGGAGAGGCGATATGAGGATTGCCAACTTATCCAGGTTGTTTATCGAGCGTTACTGACGGCGTTAACTTGATGGAAGAGGTCGTGGAAGTCCACTGGACTTTTGACTATCCGAGGTTGTTTATCGAGCGCACTGCGATGTTAACCGTTATGGAGAAAGTGTATGAGGATTGCCAACTTATCCGGTTGTTTATCGAGCGTTACGACGATGTTAACTCAGATGGAAGAGGTCGGGGAAGTCCACTGGACCTTTTGACCTATCCAAGGTTGTTTATCGAGCGTCGATGTTAACGTTATGGAGAAAGTTGGCTATGAGGATTGCCAACTTATCGGTTGTTTATCGAGCGCTATCGATGTTAACCTCAGATGGAAGAGGTCGTGGGAAGTCCACTAAGGACCTTTTGTCCGAGGTTGTATGCGCTACCGATGATGTTAACTGTTATGGAGAAAGTTGCGCGCCTATAGGGGATTGCCAACTTATCCGGTTGTTTATCGAGCGCTCGACATGTTAACTCGTATAGGAAGATCTTGAATTGAATCCGGGATTTTGACCTATCCGAGGTTGTGTATCGGCGCTTACGATGATGTTAACTGTTATGGAGAAAGTTGTAGGCGCCTATAGAGGATTGCCAACTTATCCAAGGTTGTTCATCGAGCGCACTGACGATGTTAACCTGTATGGAAGAGGTCGCGGGAAGTCCATAAGGACCTTTTGACCATCCTCGGTTGTATCGAGCGACTCGATGATGTTAACCGTTATGGAGAAAGTTGTTCTATGAGGATTGCCAACTTATCCAAGGTTGTTTATCGAGCTACTCGATGTTAACCTGTATGGAAGAGGTTGAATTAAATCCGCTGAGGATTTTTGACCTATCCGAGATTGTTTGTCAGAGCGTGACTCGATGACGTTAACCTGTATGGAGGAGGTTGAATTAAATCCGCTGAGGATTTTTGACCTATCCGAGGTTGTTTGTCAGAGCATGACTCGATGACGTTAACCTGTATGGAAGAGGTCGAGGGAAGTCCACTAAGGACCTTTTGACCTATCATGGGTTGTGTATCGGAGCGTTTACTCGATGATGTTAACCTGTTATGGAGAAAGTTGCGCCTATAGAGGATTGCCAACTTATCCAAGGTTGTTTATCGAGCGCACGAATGATGTTAACTGATGGAAGATCTCGAATTGAATCGAGGATTTTGACTCCGGGGTTGTGTATCGAGCATTTACTCGATGATGTTAACTGTTATGGAGAAAGTTGTAAATCATGAATTGCCAACTTATCCAAGGTTGTTTATCGAGCTACTGACGACAAACTGTTCGAATATATTTATGAGGTTCTCGAACCTCTCGACCTATCTAGGTTGTGTATCTGAGCACTCGATGTTAACCGCTTATAGAGAAAGTTGTCATGAGAATTGCCAACTTATCCAAGGTTGTTTATCGAGCGTACTCGACAAAAACTTGAATATATTTATGAGGTTCTCAACCTCGATCTATCCTAGGTTGTGTATCAGCGCTTACTCGATGTTAACCTTTTATGGAGAAAGTTGGCGCCCATAGAGGATTGCCAACTTATCCAAGGTTGTTTATCGAGCTACTCGACGATGTTAACAGTATGGAAGAGATCAATTGAATCCGAGGATTTTGACCTATCCAGGTTGTGTATCGGAGCATTTACTCGATGATGTTAACCGTTATGGAGAAAGTTGGCGCCTATAGAAGATTGCCAACTTATCCAAGGTTGTTTATCGAGGCGTTAATGATGTTAACTATAGAAGATCTCAATTGAATCCGAGGATTTTTGACCTATCCGAGATTGTGTATCTGAGCGCATCGATGATGTTAACTCGTTATGGAGAAAGTTGCGCCTATAGAGGATTGCCAACTTATCCAAGGTTGTTTATCGAGCGTCGATGATGTTAACTGTATGGAAGAGGTCGCGGGAAGTCCACTGGACCTTTTAACCCATCCCGGGTTGTGATTGTAATAGCATCCATGAAGCTCAACATCGATGTCCGATGTCGCATCAACTAGTTGGTCGACACGACGAAGGGGAAGCTATCTTTGGGCATGCACGCATCAAGGTCGTAGTCGATGCACATTCTCCGTGAACCGCTGGCCTTTGACTAACACTACGTTAGCCAACCGTGGGTAGTAGACTTCAATGAACTGACTTCCGTAAGTTTGGTGATTTCTTGTTCTATGACCCGCAATCGCTCGTAAGGTTCTTTTTTTTTGTATCACCGCCAGAAGTGGTTGAGTCAACTTTGAGGGAGTGCGTAATGACTTCCCGTCAATGCCCGTAATATCGAGCGCGCCCGTGCAAAGATATCTTGATTTTACGCAGAAAATCTGATTCGATTGATCGAGACAAAGAACGATCCCACCTTCACCTTCGCATGGATCAACTTCGAGATAGGAAGACAAATTACATCTTCAACCGGAGAAGCCCTTCGAGCATCCTCATCTCGTAGTCAAGTTCTCGATGTTGAGGGTTACCGACGTAAATGGGCTTGCTTGATATAGACGCTTGTTCCGCTGATTCCCACTTACCATGCCGATGCCAGCTGGTGTCGGGAATTTCATCTTGAGGTGAGGCACAGATGTGATTGCGCCGAATATAGACTGGAGAGGTCTCCCAAATATTGCATTGTACACAGACTCAGACTTGACTACAATAAATTGTATCAAGTGGGTTGCGTGTTTGGGAAATTCTCCAAGAGTTACGGAAGACGATTGCCCCTTCCACTAATAGGTCGATTATCAAATCCATACAAAGGGACCGCCGGGTTGAAGCTTCTCTTCTATACCCATGCTAAGAAAGTGGAGTAAAAAAGAACATCAACCGAACTCCCATTGTCGATCAATATCCTTTAATATTGAAGCATGGATCACCATCGATGAAGGGGATCTTGATGTGGGATGAAGCCCTCTAGATCTAAATCATCAAAGGTGATAGAATGGTCAACCCGAGACTTCTTCGCTCTTGAAGGCGAATGAATATTTGGCTAGATAACACCGCCCTCCCGCAATTTATTCTCCACCGCTGGCTCTTCCGAGTTGCCCCCAACATTTGCTACGATTGGTTTTGTATAAAATGGCCTAGATACCCCGACGATTAGTCTTTCAATCTCCTCCTTCGCTTGGTGGCACTCTTCGTGTGCCCTGCATGGTGAAAGTGGCGTAATCTCTTGATTTCCAATTCCGTGCTTTAAAGGTCGACAGACGCCATCCTCTTCCAAGAGGATGTTCCGCATGACGTGTTGAGAGTCAGATATTTCCTCTCGGTGAGTCATCCGAGGTCGCCGAGGAGGTTTTGGGGAGGTTGTCGCTTCTTCTTTTTCTGAGATGTTTGAACATCATCTTTGGGAACCTTCTTCCACTTGCTGCTTGGTGGTTCAAACTGATGAGCACCGATAGCGCCGGAGATTTGTGCCTCTATTCTGGACCGTCTAGATAGAATGGACTGCCTCCGCATTAATGATGAATAAGTATCCGGTCGAGTCCTCCAGAAGCACGCCTCAAAAGTTCGGATCTACTCGGTATTCTGCCGAGGAGAACCTCCGAAGTATTCTTTGAGGGACTCTCCATCGCTCGGCGATTCGAGAGATGTGATGAATCTGATGATTCTCTTGTTCGCCAGAACTGCTTCTACAAAAAATCATGAAGCCTCCAAATGATCGACGGACCCCTTAGCGAGTGAATAGAACCAAATGAGCCCGCCTTTGAGAGTCGCCGGAATACCGACACAAGACAGTCATTTGCAGAATGTGCATGATCGCTCAAAGTGATCGATATGCTCACGGACGGTTGTGCCATCGTAAGGGTCCATGCCGGAAGCTTGAATCTCGCCGAATCGGGTATTGCGAGATGATCTCGCCGAAGGGACGAAGTTTTGGAAGAGGCGGAGAATGGATCATTCGATTGTTTGCCGGGAACTCTTCCCGCACTCCGTCGTAGTTCATCGCAGATAAGGTGACGTGGAGTTTCACCGGTCGAGCCATTCGTGGGTGAGTAGAACCGGCGTATCCGAAGTTCAAGATCCGATGTGGTGCCAAGGGGTTCTCTACTGATCCGATTCTGCAATCATTCTCGTGAAGAAAATCGATTATGCCGAGGGCCATGCAACCGTGGCTCTTCCAGCGTGTTGGAACGCTTTTGCCTCTCAGAGTCAAGAATTTCGCTCGGGAATCCTCCATCCTTGAACGCGATCTTCCAAAGAGGGCCTGACGGACCCTCACCGGGACGTTCTATGTAGAGAAGTGTTGGAGACTTGGCCCTTGATCCCGAGAATGAGCGGAGCGCAAACCTTACCAACCATATTGGAGATATAGCAATGGGGAACTGATTCCCACAGACGGCGCTATCAAGGCGTTAGAGAATTTTATTCCTAGATCAAGATCTTCGTCAGCCCAAAAATTATCCAACACACAAGGGGATATGAACACAGGGGTTATACGTGGAAAACCCGTGGAAAACCACGGCCTTGCCCACCAGAGAACTTTCACTATGTGTTCAAAAGATACGTCCTGCTTCGTTAGTTCGAGAAGAAGGTGTTTGTGGGCGAAACAATATTCGAGTGTAGAATAATATCGGCCAACTCCAACCCAAGGGAGAAGTTTCCCAAAAGCGCAGAACGATCTTCGGGAGCAACCTCGATCTTCGTGAGAAAGGAGCGAACTAGTCTTTTCTAGTCCTGGGGCATCTCCTGGGCGAACTCGATCTTCGTGCACTACGGTGGTGGCACTATGGTGATGGGATCGTCAGCCAAGGTCGACCGGTGGTTCTCGAGCTCGTCTTCAAATCGATTCGGCCCTTAAGGTGAGAATGAAGCTCTATTTATAGATTTTGGGAGTGGCGTGCCTTGTAAATTGCGGAAAACTCCATAACCATCGACGGCCCGGCGATCCCTCGATCGACGTATTTTGATGATCCGGGTGCCTTAATGATGTCGGAATTGGGTGATCTTGATTCGTTGGATTTGTCTTGACGAGCCGACCGACTATAAATATGTCGCTTTGGTGACCATTTGGATTAGATCCATTTTCATGCTCCGATAGCTTGATCCGAGTCGATTCGGTTCGGATCGACTATG
The DNA here is from genome assembly GCA_021442155.1 of Cymbidium sinense. Lineage (NCBI taxonomy): Eukaryota > Viridiplantae > Streptophyta > Magnoliopsida > Asparagales > Orchidaceae > Cymbidium > Cymbidium sinense. Next base: position 266,900,246 of record CM038215.1, read on the forward strand.
CTTGATGTTGCTATGTTCGCCTCATCGGTGACGGCCGCTTGACGTAAGTTTCAAAATCGGTGATTAGATCGATCAAGCATTTCAAAAATGCCTTGAGATTCGGTTTGATGATTAATTTTTCGAGGATTTATCATATATATATATATATATATATATATATATATATATATATATATATATATATATATATATATATATATATATATATATATATATATATATATATATATATATATATAATTCACAACTTACCATCGACTACTTGAACTTCCCCAAGAAACTCAATGAACAAGAATCAAACACGAGAAGAAATATATTCATTTTAAATATATTCATCAAATTAAATAGTTAACAAGAGAAGAAATATCCAATATACTATTTTTTTCTCTTTTAGTAACATCAAAATGATTTACTGCTAAAAATAGCCATGTCAAAAGAGATCGACAACAAGAAATGGCATGCAAAAATTTAAGCTAATGGATCAAGCAATCCTAATTTATCTCAAGTGATCCACCTATGTCATTTAGAGAGGATCTATGTTCTTCTTCTCAATCAAAATAAATTCTCATGCCTTCAAAAAATATAAGAATATTCAAAGGTGAGAATATTATTATCTATTCAAATAAGGAAATTCATATTAACAACTCCATTTAAACATACCTTTTGAAAATTTTAATTTGGACATCTGTTTATGAATATAACTCATCATTTTAATGGCTAATGATAATGTTTTATACTTTCTGGTTATCATACTTCAAAATGGAGAATTATGCCAAAGTTTTTACCAATTAGAATAAATTATGTGAATGATTCTATAATAAGACTTTTACAAGTTTTTACTTTTGATATAAAAAAAAAGTCTTATGATACACCCATTTGGATATCCTCCCGTTGTAATTCCTCTTTATGAATAATAATAATATTTTTTATGTGGCTTCTATCTTAGTCCACCCTATAAAAATGCCCCAACAATGACCTCCTTATCCATGCCATTTGTTGTTGGAGTTTTATAGAAGTTTAAGTTTTACAAAGATTGATCTCATAATCCAACTCAAGCTCGATTTGAATATTCAAATTTGAGTTGACCGCTTACTATTAAGTCAAAATTTATGTAAAAATATTTTTTTAACTTTATAGTGAAAAGTAAACTTAAATATTTTTTGTTAGTCTTGTGTAATTGGAAGATAGAATGAGATGACTCTCTCATTTTATGGGACTTTGATGAATCTTTCAAGAAATTATATGTGTAACTTTGTATTACTTAAATAATAATGTATCTTTTATCCTCCTCATGATTTCATCTCTATTACACTTAAATAATAATGTATCTTATATATACACTTGTGTACAATAAGAATTTCAATTATATTTTGTAATGTTACATATATACAATTGTGTGCACATTATGAAATGAATTTGGAGACTTTATGCACCTGTATAGTACATATTTTAAAATTTTAAAATACTTCATTTGCATAAATATCTAAATGAATCCTAAGACTTAAACACATATATGTGCAATAATGAATTTCAATTATTTCATAAACTAAGGTATATATGTATGCTTGTATAACACGTAAAATGAATCTTAAAATCTGTGCATGCTTGTGAGCATCAAATAATTTTATTTGTTTCATAAAATAAACCTATTTATAGATGTCCACAATATATAAAAGTTATCTTGGGACATGTACATGCTTGTACACATAAGTGTGCATTGATGAAAATTAATTATTTTGTAAAATACCATATGTGCATAAGTATATAAGTATCAATCTTAGAACTTATTCACACTCATACAGTAATAAATTTCAAGAATTTTATAAATTAGCACATATACACAATTGTGTATATATATAAAATGAGTCTTCAGTTTGTGAACAGATGTTTACAACACAAAACTTTAATTATTTTAATAAGAACCACCTATTTTAGCCATAATTTGAAACATATTCTAATATAAGACTTAAAAAAATAGTATATATTACCAAAAAAATATTATTAATATGGATAATAAATATCATAATTGTATCGATTGATACAGGTATTTTTTATGATGTGTTACTACCTAATAAATAGCATATAAATTAACATAAAATTTTCGAATCTAATTATCTTAAAATTTGAAAGCGCATCTTGTTAAGGATATATATATATATATATATAATGAGAGTTATAAATTATAAATAATTATATAATTTTTTAAGTTCGAAGAAAATTCAAAAGGAGAAAGTTTCTACAACTAATAGGTGTCTCCAAGTTTTGCGGAGCTTGTCTCTATTTAGAGCTTTATTCCAAAGCTTTTTTTTCAAGATTTCCCAAAAAACGAATTTTTTTCAAGATTTTCCACCATCATTATAGTTTCAATTCCACATTGAGTTTACGGAATAAACATGCCATCGGCGGCTTTTTTTTTTAATATTTTGCTTTCTAAAATGATAATTTTTATTTGTACACAATTATATATATATATATATATATATATATATATATATATATATATATATATATATATATATATATATATATATATATATATATATATATATATATATATATATATATTGATTCCATCTTATATGTCATAAAATATTAGAAAAATTTATAATTTATCTTTAAAATATTTAAAATATTTTCATTATTTAAATATCTTTGGAAAAGGTGACAGCGAGGCAACTTTACAATGGAATTAGAATATAGAGACTTCTAATATTCCATGCAGATATCAGAATTTTGTGAGCATAAATATCTTCAATTTTAAGTATAAATGTCTTGCAATTTAATATTTTACTTTAAGAATTTCTAACGGAGTATTATATGAATCCTTCTTTGTGTCCTATTAAGTGACAAATTCTCATTTAATTATATTAAATTATGATGAGCTTGTATGCATCATAATCAAATTTTTTTTAGTTCTATCTCTATCTTTCTTAATGAATCTAAAAAGAAACCTACTTATCACTTCTCCAAACTTCATGCAAATAATGATTCTCGTTCCACATCCAGACAAAGACTATCTAGAATATCATATCTGCTAAACCAATTCTCTAAAATCCATGATAGTATACTCATATTACTACTACACTATAAATAAACCTCTACATCAGATTAAAAGAATGGAAGAAATTACTACTACACTATAAATAAACCTCTACACTGTATTAAAAGAATGGAAGAAATGATATTAGAGCAGCTACTGTATTTCGACTGAATACATAGCTTATCTTCAGTCTGTATTGTTATTACTTCATGCAAAGTTTTCATGGTATCAGAGCCGTAACCCTTTGGAAATGTCGAATCCTCTTCCCTTCCCAGAATCGAACAATGGAGATACAACAAGAAAGATTCAACACACTAACTATTCCACCCTCCCTCAAATTCCTTATAGGAAACATGAAGTCTGTAGCAAATACTACCCTCACAGCTACCAATTACGCCATATGGAGCTCACAAATCCATAAACTATTCCAAGCAAACGGATTCATCAGCTTTCTTGAAGGTACCTCTCCATGCCCTTCTAAATATTCCCTAGACACCAATGGACAACCTCAGCCTAATCCAAATTACAACATGTGGCAACTAATCGACCAAAACCTTTCGGCTGCCCTTTACTCCACCATCTCACCACCTATCCTTCCCTACGTCCTCAACTTAGAAACCTGCTCGGACATCTGGATCACTCTAACAAAGAGACTTCAGTCATCCAACCGTTCCAGAGTCATCCAACTTAAGAATGAACTCCACCACATATGTGTGGACAAGACAATGACCCAATATCGTAAATTAAATCTCCTGACTACCAAATTTTCGCAAATGCCCACTTTGATCCTCAAGATATTATTCTTTATACCTCGAATGGATTACCATCAACCTATCATGCATTCAAAAGTATACTGCGACGTTTCGATCCAATTAATATCGACGATCTCTATTCTCTCCTATGCAGCGAAGAAATCAACATTACCACAGATCATGAAAAAGAACTAACCCCTTCTATCACTGCACTGCATCTCACCCGAGGCAAAGTCTGGAAATCCAACCACAAAAGCCAAAACAAACATCAACTCAACTCCTTCCCACAATCAGCAACAAACCGGACCAAAGGACAACCACATTACCGCATCAATCTCTCTGCCAAATATGTAAATAAAGCTGGTCACTCCCGCTGGTATCGCTTCGGACACTACCAACTATCCTCCAAAACCCTCAGACTTCATGCCGACTCATCACTCTAATGGATACTGACTCAGAGCCTCCTCACACCTTACCAACAACTTGGAGGAACTACACAATCCAACCGAACACCCTGGTCACAAATTGTCAGCTTGAACGGACGATGCATCTATACTCCATCGGGCTGGAATTCTCCACTCCCACCGTAAGCTCATTCTCAACCAACTCTTTCACGCACCTCATTTTTCTCATAATCTGATTTCTATCTCTAACCTTGCGGCTAATAATAACTGCTCTATCACCTTCGACACCGATGGCTTCCATATTAAGGATCGGACTACACACCAACTTCTCCTAACGGGTCACTGTAATAATGGGTTATACATCATTCCTCACACAGCAGAAGTTCACGCACTCTCAGCCTTCATCTTGAACCTCCGCAGACTAGGCCACCCCAACAACGACACTCTCAGGATTATCTCATCTCAAAGCAGCCATCTCAGAATTAAATATATTTCCTCTAGCTGCAACGCCTGTATTCAGTCAAAAAGCCATAAGTTAGCTTTTACAAAATCCACTACTAGAACCAATCACCCTTTTGATTTAATTCACTCCGATGTATGGGGCCCATCCTCTACTCCATCGTTACATGGATATAAATATTATGTTACATTTATTGACGACTACTCGTGTTTTACCTGGTTGTTTCCATTGAAATACAAACATGAAATATCATCTAAATTTCAACAATTACACAAAATGATACAAACCCATTTCTCCAAGCCCGTTAAAATACTTAGATCTGATAATGGAGGAGAGTACTTATCCAGCACTCCAAACCTACCTTATCAACCAAGGCATCATTCTTAAACGTTGTCCATACACTCAACAAAATGGGTCAAAAGAAAACACGACATATTATCGTAACGTAACTCTCCTCCAAACAGCCAATCTCCCACAAAAATTATGGACAGACGCCGCACTCACCGCGGTCCACCTCATCAACCGACTACCCACTAAAACCCTCTCTCGCAAATCCCCCTATCAAGCTCTCTACAACAAAAATCCCGACTACACCAATCTTAAAGTCTTCGGCTCCTCATGCTTTCCTCTTTACCATTTACCAAACACTAACAAATTATTCTAAAAGTACCCCGCGATATTCATGCTACTTCAACATCACAAAGGATATAAATGCTACAACCCGGCTACCACTCACACCCTGATCTCTCGCCACGTCATCTTTCAAGAAGATCTTTTCCCATACTCATCCACTCAATCACCACAAACTAGCACTTCACCCATCCCACCACGGTTGCTAACACCAATTACATCTCCTCAACCCAACCATACCATACTCATTCCACCACCCCAACCAAAACCTGCTCAACTCACACACCCAAACAATACTCTCACCCTACAATGTTAACACAATTAATTCATCAAGCACCTCCACCTAAACACCCAATGCAAACACGACTTCAAACAGGTCACTGGAAACCCAAAACAATATTCGACCTTCAACACTACAACCCTCCGATCGAACCCACCTGTTATACTCAAGCTCTCAAATATGCTGAATGGCGCAAAGCCATGTCCGAGGAATTCCTTGCTCTCCAACAACAAGCCACCTGGACACTTGTCCCTCCACCCAACAATCAAATCATAATCGGCTGTAAATGGACATACAAACTCAAACTTCACTCGAACGGCACCATAGCCCGCTACAAAGCTCATCTAGTCGCCCAAGGATTTAAACAAGAATATGGGATTCACTACTCTGAAACCTTTAGTCCAGTAGCCAAAATGCCCACCGTCCGCCTTCTACTCACAACAGCACTTCATCATCATTGGCCAGTTCAACAACTCGATGTTTCCAATGCATTCCTTCATGGTTCCCTCCACGACACTATTTACATGTCCCAACCTCCAGGTTTCTCCGATACTCAATTTCCACAACATGTATGTCTACTCCGGAAAGCTATATACGGCCTAAAGCAATCTCCACGGCAATGGTATTCTACATTCACCGAACAACTCAAAAACCACGGGTTCACTACTAGTACGGCTGATCCAGCACTATTTCTCTACATCTCCAATGACAACCGGATTTATCTACTCCTCTACGTGGATGATATTCTCATCACGGATAATAACCCTCAACTCATTTCAGCTTTACTTCAACAACTCCAGGCAACAGTCAACCTAAAGGACCTCGGCCAAATCTCTACCTTCCTCGACATCCAAATACATCACAGTCATAACAAACTCCTACTCACCCAAATAGCCTACACCAATAAACTTCTGAACAGCTCCGGAATGGCCTCCTGCAAAAGCGCGCCAACGCCAATCTCCAATAGGACAGCCACCACCCAATGAACTCGCTTCCTACGATTACATGTGGTAGGTTCACTTCAATTCTCACCATCACCCGACCGAGCTCGGCAAGAATCATCTCAACACATGCACAATCCTCTCTATCTGCACTACCAACTCCTAAAAAGAGTATTACGCTACCTTCACGGAACAGCAAATTACGGCCTCCCAATCACACTAGGAGATCTAACTCTCCACTCTTACTCCGACTTCACCGGAAATCGACCGATCGCCGCTTCCACGCTACCGCACCTTCCTAGGATCCACTCTCATCTCCGGAAAGTAAATGTAAAACTGCCGCCGCTCGTTCACGTATGTAATATCGAGCCTTGGCTACTGACATAATCTGATACGCCGCTGGCACTTGAACTGGATTCGTCACTGCTACGCTTCTCTATCGACAACACCTCGCCATGGCAATCGAACTAATCCCATACTACGCAAGGACAAAACACATAGAAATCGACTACCACTTTGTGCGCGATCATATAGCAGGAAATGAAATACAAATCCGCCACCTTTCAACGGAAGATCAAATAGCCGACATTCTCACCAAGCCACTACCTACCCGTCGGTTCATCATCTTACGCAACAACCTCACCATCCAACCACGGGATCATTCGGTTGAGGGGAGCTGATAACCTACTTATCACTTCTCCACACACTTCATGCAAAATGGTTACTGATTCCTCGCCCTCTCCACGATCCACGACAAAGACTCGAAGGAATATCGCATCACGCCACCGCTTACAACCAATTCTCTAAGCAACGGTGATAGTATACTCATATTACTACTACACTATAAATAAACCTCTACACTGTATTATAAGAATGGAAGAAATGATATTAGAGCAGCTACTGTATTTCGACTGAATACATAGCTTATCTTCAGTCTGTATTGTTATTACTTCATGCAAAGTTTTCAAAAACATGTACTAGCCTAATTGGGTCATCAGACGGGGGATATTTTATATGACTAAACCATCTAAGGCGACTCTCTTTGATCTTATTTTCCACTAAAACTATTCCAATCTTTTCATGAATATATTCATTCCCCGTTTTATTTTTAAGAGTAAAGCCAATCATCTACCTAAGCATTCTCATCTCAGTAACACTTAACTTAATTTTTTTTTTTTTTTTACCGATCATCATCATTCTGCACCATAAATCATTATATATCTTATAAGCCTGAGATTCATTTAAAAATGTTAGCAATATATATAAAATGAAATTTTTAAGTGATTAATTTTGTTGGATTGATTCACGAGCTAATTGAACTACTTATATTTTTTTTCTATAGTTTTTATTTGATTTTATTTCATATAAGTTGAATTAAATGAAAATTACTTTATTATATATAAGATAATCAACATTTTTTTTGTGCAGAATCAAAGGAAAAAAAAAATTGTTGCCATATACTTGAAAGAGACTTTTGAGAAATGGAAATTATTCAACTTTTTATTGCTGCATGTATTCCTGTTCTTAAGATGTTCATTGTGACTGGCGTTGGATCGTTTATAGCACTTCCCTTCATTGGTATTTTAAGTGAAGAAGCAAGGATAAGCTTGAACAGTGTAAGACATTGTTTTAATAGCAATTTTATGTGATGTTTTTACCTTAACTATTTGCTTACCATTGTATAGGCCAAAACTCTGTTAATTTTATCATTAATTGAATATATATATATATATATATATATATATATATATATATATATATATATATATATATATATATATATATATATATATATATATATATATATATATATATATATTATACGGATTATGATGAGATTAATTTTATTATGTGTCAGAGAAATCAACGAAATTCACTCTCTATCGATTTGATTTAATCATGTTAGTTCTCATATATATTTTTTATCATGCTTTATTTAATTACACATGTCTGATAATTTAGTTATATTTGTCATTTAAATTCAATTATACTGCCCAATAATATAACTCTCTCTCTCTCTCTCTCTCTCTCTCTATATATATATATTGTTATTAACGTATATAATAATATTTATTTTAATTAGCAATATCTTAGCTTTGACTCAGACCGTCACCACTGAAAATATTATCAAACTTATCTAAATTCGTTGCCAGAATAACCGTACGGAATTTATTATTATTATTTGAAAAGAAAAATTGGAATCATTTTGAAAATAATTGCAAGACTTTCCACTCATTCAGTGTCTATTTTTTATTATTGTTATTATTATTATTATTATTATTATTTGACAGCTTACGTTTCTGAAACAGAAATAATAAACCTGTAGAAAATTTTGTTGAATAAAATGGCAACAAGAAATATTATCATTTTATATTTCAACGGCTCTTTAATGAAATTCACGACTACTATATGACTATTCCATCGTTGCCAGAGTTTGATGCTTTATCCTCAACCTTTCAAAAAAAAATTTTTTTTTATTTTTAATTTTAAAGCAAGTGCGGAAAGGATTTTTTTTAAATATATGTTTTAAATTTTTAAATATTTTTCACCGACGAGTTTTGATTTTTTTTTTCTCTCTCTCTCAGATCATATAAGCTGCCAGCTAGCAATGCTATCTAAAAAAAATTGTAGATTTTGTCTTTTTGTTTTATTTGATTTAAGATATTTTATTTAAATATAAGATTTTATTAAATATAAATGTTTTCTTGTAGATAAAACATTTTATTCAAATATTTTAAAAAATAAAATATATAAATCTTTAATTTTGACATAATAATCTGTTAAATATAATCCTTTTACTCAAATTAACGCCTCATCACAGTTTTTTAATGATAATTTTAATTATTATTTTAATCTTTAATTAGTTCATTAATTATAAAAATGCTGACAGTAATCTTTGATTTAACAGGTCGTATATTATGTATTTAATCCTTCTCTTGTGGCAAACAATTTATCAGAGTCCTTCACTTTGAATAGTGGCTTCAACGTAAGTTTCATCTGTCTGAAACCATACTACTAATTTGCTATTATTAAAAAAATTAATATTTTACCAATAAAAGTCTCAAACTTTCAAAAAAAAATGTATTTATTTCTTATTTAAAATTACAATTTAAATATAATAATACTGTTTTTTTTATCAACTTTAACTGCATTTATGCCATTTTATCAGAAAAGGCTACTAAATAAAAAATTTTAAATAATATTTACTATTACTCATTAAATAACTATGTTAGATTTATTTAGATGTATACAAATTTACATATTTTTAAAATATTTCTCATATATTGCTTTAAGTTTAAAAAATAAAAATCCCTAGAGATATTTATTCATTTAACGAGAATAAAATTTATTAATTATATGACTTAAAATTTATATATTGTTTAAGAAAATGTCTCAATTTATAATTAAGTGTTCCTTTTATTATATCTTAAAGAGTAATATTTTCAATCATTTTAAAATATTTGCATCACTGATATTTTATTTTATTATTTTCCTTACATACATATGGTTTATGCCTATCAACATTCTTCTCACCTTTATTATTGGTTCAGCATTTGGATGGATCTTTAGTAAAATTATCAAAGTTCCTTCCCATTTAAGGGCCCTTTTTCTGGGTTGTTGTACTTCAGATAAAATATGCAGTAATAATAATAATAATAATTGATATGACACTTAAAATATCACTAGTTAAAGTACAAATCTTGATGTCAAAAGCAAATTAATCCTAAGTTGAAACTGGTCGAGATCAAGCACTTAAAATATCATTGAAAATTTTGGGATATCAATTAAATCCCTAAATAGCTCTTAAATATGGAGTGTTTATAGTCAAATCGAGTGTCTCGATGAGCCGGATCTAACAAGCCCAAGATCTCATAATTCTGACTTCATTTGAATATTCAAATACTTAAAATACATCAAATGATTTAAGGAATCATTTTGAGTCGTCCGATGGAGTGGAGTGGTACGAGTTTTGCATGTATTTATAAAAATGTCACTCCTCCAATCTATAAATAGCTCATCGTTCTTCACATGAGGGGAGCCCAAAGAAGAGAGAGGAGAGAGCTCTAAAGCTTGAAAATCCTCCAAGCACAATCGTGCCACCACTCGACGGTTGCCGACCACCCCCGTTGGTTGCCAACCACCGCTACCGACCGCCATGCCGCCACTGCCGAGCCTCGCTGCCGCCAATCTCCGCCGCGTCGCCACACGACCATCCGGAACCGGCCGCCATATCATCGTCAACCATCGCCGCCGGTCATCATCGCCGACCATCGACGCCGGTCATAGCCACCGACTATCTTTGCCGGTCACCGCCGCCGACTACTATAGTCGGTCACCGCCATCAGCCATCGCCGGCCACCCTCGCCGGTCACCATCACAACGACCATCATCGTCAGTCGTTGACCCTCGCTGTTCACCATCATCTACTAGCAACTGTTACAACCTAAACGTGATTATATAGTTGTTGTTGTCTGATTCTTGGATTCCCATTACGAGCCCTTCAAGGAGAGATGTTATACTTATATCTTGTAGTCTCTTCTCATGTGAATAAGCTCAGTTTTAGTTCGAGAAGAAAATGGGATACAATGACCAATTTACCATGTCAGCAAAATTCTCTCTAATATAGAAAGTCGTTATTTATTGGCATATAAGGTGGCTTTAGCTTTATTTTTCTTAGCGCAAAAATTGCATCCATACTTCCAAGCTCACACTATCATCGTTTACACTCATTTACCATTAAGGGTCATTCTACAGAAACCAAAGGCATCTGGGAGGTTAATTAAATGGTATGTAGAATTGGGAGAGTTCGATATCCATTTCTTACCTCGGCCTGATATAAAGTCTCAAGTACTCGCAGACTTTATAGTGGAATGCACTGCCCCAACTCCAAATGAGCTATCCACTACACGCCTTTCGTCTCCTCAATGGACCCTCTATGTTGATGGAGCTTCAGGAAATACTAGTGCCGGAGCAGGAATCTTACTTATTTCCTCCCAGCAGAATACCTTAGAGTATAGACTTCGCCTAAAATTTTCTGCAACTAATAATATGGCCGAATATGAGGCTCTCATCGTAGGGTTGAGACTCGCCATCGATTGTGAAGCTCAAGACTTAGTGATCCACACCGACTTTTAGCCACAAGTTGAGGAAAACTTTAATACTCATAATCCTCACCGAATACCTCAACTTAGTAAAGTCACTTTGCCCATTTCAAGACACATCAAATCATTCACATCAGAGAAGAATACTTGGTATGCTCCTAAGCTTGCTACATCTCGCATCGGATAAGATGAGGGTGTCATATATACTTAACTTAGATGGCAGCTTTCTTAGATGTGCTAGGACGTTGTAGTCAACCTTGTCTTGATCCTCCACAAGCATATCCATGGGTGGAGCATCTTGTGGAGAGGCTATCTGCTCTTTAGAACTAATGATTTGCTTACCCTTATCCTGAGGTGCCACCCTAGGAGGTAGAACTTTGCCACTGCGCAGGTTAACTTCAGTGACCTCTTGGAATGATGAATTTGTAAGAAGTTCTACCTTCTCATCAGGTGTACCTACGACTTCTCCTATGGGATCATCAGAGTCAGATGACTCCAAATCATTCTCAATGGGTGAACCCGAATGATTCAGGAATGAAAAATCCATTTCTAAATCAAAGGTGGAATGATCAAAACTAGAGTCATCATTATTTTGTAGACTTGAAGAGTTTTCGAGAGGAATAAAATCTAGAGTATCTGAAGTGGACAAGATGTAAGTGAAAGCTTTCTTCATTGATTTCTTCTCAGATGGAGGTACATGATAGAAATCTAATAAAGTAAACGGAGAAAGGGGTATAGTGCCCTTGTCTGCTGATACAATGCTCCTATTGGCAGAAGAGGAGTTAGTGGAGGAAGAAGTAGAAGCTGCAACAGTGGATGGAGCGCTGGGCTCGGACGATGGTTGTGCTACTATGCTATCCAGGGCAAGTGAAGTAGGCTGCTGCTGCTGCTAGGCTGACACCTTCTTTAAGTTATCTTTGGAAACTTGTAAACCTTCCTTGGTGTTGGAGGTTTGAGTTACTTCAGACACCTGTAAAGAAACCTTCTTGATCTTAGAGACCACTTTTTTAGAGGTTCGGGATAAGACAATATCCCAATCTTCTTTTATCTTAAGAGGATCGTAAGTATCCCCAAGAATTACTCTGATAGAACTAGAGGGTTGTTCTAACAAGTATTCCTTAGGGATGATAATAGCTCCTGACTTGTAGCTGCGATCAAGTCAGTCCTTAAAGGTGACACAATCCTCCAAGACATGACTGACCATACGGTGGCAGGGAAAATAGTTAGGATCATCACTCTTGCCCACATCTTTCGGCCTCTTGGGCTCAGGTAACTGAAAGTCAGGTTTCTTTAAGAGATTCTTAAAGATCTTCCTAACTACCTCCCTCTTGAATGAATATGGCTTATTCAATTTATCGATAAGAGTAGGTGGGTAGCTACCTAGAAGGTGGATATGAGTACCGCTTCTGAGTATATTGTGAGGAGGCGGCCGTGGCAACCGTGGTGGTCGATATCCAGGTGGTGGTGAGGAGGTGACAATGGAGGCCGCATGAGGTCTCATACCGAGCTCTCTCCCTCCTGTCGACACTACTACCCCGGCTTCTTCTCGAATGCTTTCTCGTGTTTGGGCTTGAATGATTGGTCTTGGAAAGGTAACTGCTTGGCTTCCTTGTAGGCTAGCGCCTTGTTGATTAACTTCTCAAAAGTTTTGATCGTAAATCCCTTGAGCATGAAGGCAATCGGACCATGAATATTCTTAAGAAGAATTTCTATAGCATGCTGTTCAGACAGCTGTGGTTCACATTTCATACTCAAGTTTCACCACCTGAGAATATAATCAACAAGGGACTCATTTGGATTTTGTTGAGCCACAACGAGGTCACCCACAGTTACCCTTTGCTGGGCTCCAGCAAACCTCTTGATGAAGAGGTGTTCCAACTCAGTAAAAGTCTTCACTGAACCATTGGGTAGTTCGTAATCAAATCAGGCCCGCCAAACTATCAAGAAGAGACGAAATAGAAGTGCATCACTGCCACCAGCATTGCAGCATTCGGCCCTGAAATGTGCTATGTGCTGCCGGGGGTTCCCACTGCCATCAAAAATTTTGAAGGAAGGAGGCACAAAACCCTTAGGATATTGAACACAATCAAATTCCTCTGGGTAGGGTCTACCCTTTGGAACAGATGAGCCACCTCGGGCTTGTGCCAACACATCCTTCACTTACTGCTCCACTAACTGCTTGATATCTTTTTCTTGCATGGAGGTGCTGTCCACCACCTTCCTATACATGCTGCCACTATCCTGGTCTGTGGGAGATGTACTCTTGGGCTGATCCAGAATATGCAACAACCCAGGGTGGTCGGCCTCTAAGGGAGTAGGCTGTATTGATGGAGCTTGGCCTTGAAGTGCTAAGACTGCCACTAACAAATCTTCAACTATTTTCTCCATCTTCCTAATATGCTCATCTCTCTACCTCAGCTGCTGATGAAGATGTTGGCTTGAATAAGCTATGTCTTCTTCCTCAACTACAACACCCTCTTGGCTATGCTGATTCCTAAGGAGGGAACCCCTAGTTCAACCATATGGATTTCTGTTGAGTCCTCTAAGAGATCATCCCCATATGGATCAAAACGACCCAAAGCATCATCTTCATCGAGCCCCATAGAGTTCCCTCTTCTCAGCAAAGTACTGAGCAACGATCTCATCTGAAGAGCGGTCTAGTTGTGCAGGGATAAATACTCGCTGCTGACCAGTGGAGGGGCTATACTCACTGACAGAAATACATCGGGCATTTCTTGCCACTGTACTACTATCTCTAAGAGGACTGTGCTCACAGATAGGTATATGTTGATCATTGCCCACTGGCTGAACACTGATCGTGGAAGGATCTACTGTCATGGATACTACATCTATATCCTCCATCCCTTCCGCCACTAATGTTGTTGTAGTGAGAGGCGGTCGTGGACTATGGTGACGGTGACCTTAGGTCGCCATTCCTTCTCCGCAATGTAAACTGAGCATCATGTGGTAGCAGAACAAAGTGGCCTTCCTTTAGTGAGGAAACTCAAAATCGATGGCATCAATCAAATGAGTGGCGTCAGCCCCGCCACCTCCTCCTTGTTAACTGTGGTGAGGGCTGTCCCCTCGCAAGAAATCCTCACTCCCTCAAAACCACCAAAGTAGATGACCCTGGGAGCCACAGAGACTAGCTTGATCCAAGGCTAGTTTAAAGGGGAAGGAAAACACGAGCTTGTTGGGAGCCATGATAATCGAGGGAAATAATATTGCATCAAAAATCGATTGAAATATAGAGACACTTGCCTTGATATTCACCTTCAATCATTGATTTCAAGATTTGATTTTGAATTTGAACCCACACAAAACAATCTTAAGGATGTTAAGTGTGGTTCATCAAAATTTCAGAGAGATTTTGGATATTGAGGAGAGTCTTTGCCATTTGATTTGATTTAGAACCCATACTCAACCGACAGTATGTTGGGTTCTAAAATTTGAGGAGAGATTTTCTTGGAGATATTTGTGTTTTGTGCATCTTGTTTGAAAATATTGAAAGTTTGAAAGACCTCTACTTAGCAAATTTGGGTATGCTAAGAAGAGGTTGTGATTGTGTGTTTGAGATATTTTTGCTTGTGAAGATTTGATTGTGTGATATTTTGATTTAAAAATGGGGCTTCTTTCTTAACAAATTTGGTATGTTAAGTAGGCCACATGTCCTGATTTGTGTTTGGTGCTGAGGCTTTCACTTAACAAATTTGGTATGTTAAATGAAAGTTAAATGTGATCGTGAGATAAATTTTCTTTTCTTTGAAGATGGGAGTCATACTTAACAAGTTTGATATGTTAAGTGAAAGCCCCAAATTTGTTTGAGATATGTTTTTTTTTTTTTTTTTTTTTTGAGAATGAGACACTCACTTAACAAATTTGGTATGTTAAGTTCAAGTGTATTTCGATTTTTGAAAATGAAACTCACTTAACAAATTTGGTATGTTAAGTGAAAGGTTTCTGATTTTGAAAATAAACTCTCACTTAGCAAATTTGATATGTTAAGTAAACGTTAAATGTGATTGTGATTTTGAAAATGAAACTCTCACTTAAAAAATTTGGTATGTTAAGTGAAAGTCAAATGTGTTTATGATTTTTTTTTTGATGAAACTCTCACTTAACAAATTTGCTATGTTAAGTGAAAGTCAAATGTGTTTATGATTTTTTTAAAGAAAATGAGCTTATTTAACAGACTTAGGTATGTTAAATGGAGTTCACTTTGTACTTATGATTTTCAAAAATGGAGTTCTCATTCGATATACTTGGGCATGTCAAATGAGCTCCCAATGTGTTTTGAAGTTCAAGACTTTGGCATGAAGGAATTCTATCAGACAAATGCAAATAGAATTCAATTTGCTCTACCTTCTCCAAAGGGGAACTCCCATTTGACAAATTTGGTTATGTCAGGTGGGGGTTCAAATATGTCTTGACTTCTCTTTGTGTGTGTATGGTTTATTATTTTTGAAAGAGGGAAACTTCAACTCTAGCACATGTGAAGTATGCTAAGTGGAGTTTCAATTTTTTTTATATTGTGGTTTTATTTGAAAATAGAATCTCCATCCAACGAATTTGAGTGTGTGGGATGGGGATAGCCATTTCCAAAGAAAATGTGCTTTTGAAAATTAAAAAAAAAAACTGTTGATTTTGATTTTGATTTTTTTTTAAAAAAGAACCTCCTTGTAACAATCATCGGATTTGTTAAACGAGGTTTGGTTATATGTGTTTTGTGAAAATTTCTTATAAACTTTTGTATAGATCCCTTATTATGTGGATTTTGAAAAAGTGCTTTTGGAAAGACATGTTATTTTGTAGATGAGTTTTATTCTCTTATTGTTCATGGGATGAACCTTGCCTCACTATCAGAATGGTGAAGAGATTTTTTAATTTTGGTCATCTCCTCTATTTGATTAATTTTAATTTTCACCTATTGGGGAACAATAGGATTTTAAGACCTACACCTGAGTGAGGTCCTAAAACCTAAAGGATGTTGGCAGCTTTGCTTAAGGATGAAATAAGCTAAGTGCCAGGAAAGAATGATAGTCTGCCTATATAAAACATAAGTCCACTATCGATGCTTGGAGATAATAATTATCTACTAAAGATGGAGAGAGGAACTATCCCCAGCAGAGTCGCCAGAAAAATCTGTGGTGTTTATTTTTTGGGATGGGACACCACGAGATCTTAGGGGTACTTATTGAGTGATTGACGATTAAGGAATGATGTACTATCTTGAAAGATATAAATCACCACCCTATAATGGACCTAATCACCTAATAAGGACTCCTAAGGCATGATGGGTCTAATATACTGAGATCTTTCCCTACTTAATATGGAAAAGTAAAGTAGGGTTTATTTTAAGCCTGTTTAAGTTTCCTATGGAGGCAAGCCCCCATAGTTAATTACATCCTAAGAAATGAGAATTTCTTAAGAATACTCTCGATTAAAGTAGACAATTAGGGTCTCTAAAGATTTCAAGGTTAAGACTATCAAAGGATTGACTATTTTGGAAAATCAAATGGGATAGATCAAGGAGAAGACTTATTTTTGGAATCCAAAGGGAGAAAGTAGGAAATGCTCATGATACTAGGAAGCCTAGTGAGCATTCCAATCTACTATAGTTGGGCTTTATATTTTGAAATTGATGAGAGTTGATTATTTGAGTTGGCATTTTATTAGATTGTTGCTTATAATTCCACAACATAAGATTGTGGAAATGCCTAAGGGTGAATGCTTTATGCTAAAGGAAAGCTACCTCGATTCCTAAACTAAGGAGCCTTGGTACAAAATGAAGGCACAACCTAAATCTAAGGCAGTGGGTATATGGTTTACCTCCACAAGAGAGAGTAAACCACCAGGACTTATTACGCCTGAGTGGCACAGCCTAACTCCTTGCTTTAAATCCATGTAGGCAAGTCTTATGTTTTGCAAGATGGCTAGTTGTTGTTCATTTAGAGAGGAAACTAAGTCCTTAGACTCACTCCCTAAGAGACTAGCATGAGTGGTATGAATCCATGACTTAATCTAATGCAAATTTTATCAAATTTATTTGATTCTTTTGGACTTTTTTGACAGCTATGGGATTTTGTATGCCTAAATGCATGAGAATTTGATTATAGGCCAAATCAAGAGAGAAAGGGGTGTCTTCCACCAAAGGCTCTCATAGGTTAAGCCTTGATTCTCTGGCAAAGATGGAAGCTCCCTCTTAAGAAGAGTGAAAGAATATGATATGCATGATATTATACATTCATCCATCCAGCTAAGGGGTTACTAAAAATTTTATTATCTTGATTTAATTCTTAGGCTTTCATGTGAGGTTATGAGTTGTTTTAAGATTTTAGTTATGAGTTGTTAATTGGGGTATAAAAATTAATTTTATCCTGAGAGCCTATCGCATGCCACACATTCAAGCATCAATCATAAATAAACTATGAAAAGCATGATGTTCTAATGCTAATCTAAACACAACATCAAACAATTTTATAGACTACCGTAAAAGAATAAAAGGCCGTCGGTTCCTACAGACACCTAAAAGAGAAAGAAAAAAGATGAAGCACTTATACTGGATAATATATATCTTCTTTTCTTTATTTCTTCATTTCTTCATTTCTTTCTTTTGATTTGATTTCAAAGGCATCATGGAAGCTATATAATAACAATAATCCTAGATTACATAAAATAGTAAATCTAAATACACGCAAACAAATGTTAGCTAAACACACCATACAACCAAGCAATTATATGAATAATTTGGACTTAACACCCATATATATGGGTAACCAAGCTTGTCTCTAATATGGGTTACACTTAGGGCTAAGCAACCCACAAAAGCATTTATATTTTTTAACATTTTTACCCCTTTAAGCACAACCCCTAAGAAAATATGATTAGGCTAATAACGCCTAACATCCCTCTAAAGCATACACCCTAACATCCCTAAAACACATCACAAAAAAAACAACATACATACAACGCCTAACTTAGCACTAGAAGTGGTGACTTAGATTCTAATGTGTGCTTAAGGCTTGTGTAGCAAGACTTTACTAGGCTTCTTTAGTTTAAGTTCTAATCTGAAGTTTGAATTTAAATTTTACCATTGGGTGATTTCAATCTAAATGATTTAATGATTTTATTTTCATTTTTATTTCAGTTTTATTTGGTTGAAATGATATTTAGGTTCTCAAGAATGAAGAGTAGGATGAATTCCATCTATAGACAGGACTCACCCTATTCTACATCCTAATTCCTAATCTAACTAAAGTCTTTATGTATCTTGATTAGCCCATTTGAACTTGTGTAATTCATTCGATTTAGAATTTAGAATTTGATTTTATTTAAGTATTTGATTAATTAATTTTTTTTATTAGATGTTTTAGTTTAATTGCATCTTGATAATTCAATATCCTTAATGTCAATGGAGTTTAAGTTTGTTTAAGTTCATGTATTTTGGTTGATTAATTTTAGATTGGTGTTTTGATTTAATTGAATCTTGATAATTCATTATCCTTTTAAATATTTAATTCTTTTCTTTGATCATGGTTATGTGATTTAACTTTATATTTATTTAATTCGATTGCGGTTCATTTATTTATAGTTTGATCGATTAGATTAATTTTTTTTTGATTCTAATTGGGTTTGATTCTTTGTAATTGATTTTATTTTAATCACATCCATTTGTCATGTTCATCAAAAGTTTGGTTTGCATTTTGTTTACATATATTGGATAGTTAATTAGTTTATGTTATTTAAGTAAGTTGAATGCGATTTGATTTGATTCTATATTAAATTGATGAGAATCTTTCTTGATCTAACTTAATTTGAGTCAATTTGATTTAATTAGCTTTATTCGTCTTATGGGTTTGCTTAGGTTCAATGTGATTATATGATTTGTTTAATTAATAAGTGTATTTATGTTAATTATAAAGGTTTGTTTAACTTTTTTTTTTTAGTTTCATATTTTTTTAGACAAATGATGTAATTAATGACTTAATGGTTTAGGTTCAATTTATGTTTTGATTAATATTTAATTGCATTTTAATTAATTAAGTTTAATATAATTAATTTGATTAACTTAATTAGTTTGTTTAAGATGTATGGTTAAATTAAATAAAGATTTAACTTTTAATTTGATTTCATGTTTATTTGAGTTAATGATGTAATTGGTGAATTAATGATTGAAGTTTAAATTAAGGTTTGATTATCATTTAATTGCATTTTTATGTTTGATTAAGCTTAAGTTTAATATGATTAATGTAATTTACCTAATTAATTTATTTAATGGGTGTGATTAAATTAATTAGTAGATTAATTAAGTATTTAATTTGAATTAACTTTAATCTATTTTATAAAGTTAAATTTGGTTTATTAAGATAATGGATTAATTTATTAAGTTTGTATTAATTAGATATTTGATTAATTAAGTTTGATTAAGGGTCAATTAAAATTATTGGATTAATTAAAGGTTTGTTCGATTAGAGATTAATGACTTAATGATTTAGGTTTAATTTAAGTTTTGATTAGTGTTTAATTGCATCTTAATTACGTTTGATTAAGTTTAGGTTTCATATGATTAGTTTAACTAACTTAATTAATTTATTTAAGGGGTGCGATTAATAAATTTAATTATGGGTTTGATTTAAACTTAATTTTAGAGTTAGCTTTAATGTGACTTATTTAAATTAATTTGATTAATTAAGGTGATGGATTAATTCATTAAATTTTCATTAATTAAATATTTGACTAATTGAGTTTGATTATTTATGATTAGGGTTTTACTTGATTTGATTTATTATGTTTGTTTGATTTCAATAGCATGTTCAATTTAGTATTAGGTTGAAATATTTAATGGTTATTTAATTATCTCATTCCAAATGGATGTGATTTAATCATAGGTTAATTAAGTTTGCTTTAATTTTATGTAATTTAATTCGATTAGTATCAAATTATTAAAGTTTTCTAAGTTTGTTGGATTTTGAGTTTGATTTAAGATTTAATCATTCAATTGGGTTTTATTAACTTAAATAGATATAATCATATTTAATTTAATCTCCTTTAAAGATGATATTTTTCTGATTTAAAGATTGATTAATGATTTAATGAATGCTATTCAATTTCTGGTTTTTTTTATTTAATATTTGAGTTATTTTCAGATTATATTTTAATTAACTTTTTAATTATTTAAGCTCTAATCTTAAATGTTTATTTGGGTTTCTTAAGATTCAGAAGATCAAATCATTTTTCTTAAGAGTCATGGATGTCAATTGAAGTGATTTAGTTTATCTTGAAGATTTTTGTAAATTTCTGAATTTTTATTTAATTTATTTTATTAAAATTGATAATTTAAATTTAAAATTTTAATATCTACCAATCCAGATGTTATTTTAACTTGAAATGTTTATTATATGTGTATTATAATATTAATTTCAATATCTGAAAATCTCAACTTAATCTAACTTATATTTTTGGCTTAATTAATAAAATATGGTTTTCACTAAAACCTAAATTACGCTCATAATACTTCGTAAATTTTGACTATTTTAGGTTAGTTGGATTCGTCTCAGATAGACAAATCCAACAAGCCCTTGTTTGCAATTTTTGGTTAAGTATTTTATTTTTTATAAATTTTTGAAGTTTCAGATGATTTAAATTATTATTATTATTAGTATTTTTTTATTATATATATATATATATATATATATATATATATATATATATATATATATATATATATATATATATATATACGCGTTTGGAAAAGACCGCACCTTTCTTCTGACCGTCATCACGATCGGATGGTCTAGACGATCACGCCGAACCACGCGATGACGGCCCGATCATTTCGGCGATATTAAGCTCGGATCACGCGGATTCGCCGTCCGACGCTACAACCGCGTGATCGATGGTCCGATCGCATCACGCGATCGAAGATCGCCCGATCCACGCGATTCGATCCCGATCCGAATCATGGATCTGACGGTATCGTGAGCGGAATGTGTTTTCGTGGGTATTTTGGAAAAATGAAAGTTTCTAAGCCAAAACTTGTCCAAATGGACCGTTACGATTCGCACAAAAAATTCTATTTCCTATTTGGAATGATTTAAAATAAAGTGGATTTTCTAAAGGAAATTCCTAGAATCGGAAATTTAATAAAAAAATATGGAAAATTCTAAGACTACGGTTTGAAAGTTACCTCACCGGGATGATTTTCGGGCGGAAGATCAGGGAGCTATGTATGTGAGAAAGCTTCAGACTAATCTTTAGCCTTTGCTTCTCTTCGGAATGCCTCCTTCTCATTTGTTTACCGTTCTCTCGCCGGAAGAGCAAATTCTTGTATTATTTTAGCTCAAAGTGGCTAAACAAAGTGGGGGATGGGTTACTTTGGGCTTTGGAGAGATTTGTGGGGTTGAGTGAAGATGGGAGCAAGAGAGCTCAAGTCCCATTTCCCTCTCCTTTTATAATGGATGAAAATAAAAAAAAAATTTTGAATTATTTTGGCTCCAAATTGAATGCCATCTTGTTGGGGTGGTTAGGGCTAGATCTAGATTGATTGAGGACTTTAGATTTTTTGTTCCAAAGTTCTCTCTTGCTTCCATATGATGAGATATGTTTAATTGAAATATTGGGGCCATGATGAGGGATTAAGTGCATGTGATGGGGGAATTAAATGAGATTAGGTGAAATCCTATGTGGGGGATGGTTCATGAGGGATTTAAAATGGGTTGGGTTTATTTTGGGCTGATCCCAAATGGGTTTGGGTCGGATTTGATCAGCCCCTAATGGGTTTTGGCTTGGTTTCAAGGATTTGGCCCAATTTAGGTCATATGGGTCATTTTTAAAATTGACCCATTTGACCAAAATTGGCCAAATTAACTTGGTTATGGGTTGATTCATGTTCAATTGACTAATTGAAGATGAATGTGGTCTTTGGTTTGAATTAATTTGGATTTAATTTTGATTTAGGCCAAATTGACCCTTTAGGCTAATTTGGGCTAAGTTGAGTCAAGTTGACCCAATTAGGTTTGATTGATCAAATTTGATTTAATTATTGCTTTGGCCAAGTTCAATAATCAATTTGGAATGAGATTGAGTCATTGGTTGCAATCAATTTGGGTTAGATCATGATTTGACCAGATTTGGTTCTTTAGGCCAATTTGGGTCAATTTGGATCAAATGACCAATTGGGCTTGGTTTGACCCAATTGATTGCAATTGATCATCCTAGGGTGATCAAAAATCATGGTGGAAGATTTTGGTGAGCTTGGTTCAATCCAATTTGGGTTGGATTAGAAGTTGACTCAAATGGGTCCTTTAGGTCACTTTAGGTCAAGTGCACCTAAGTGGGTCAATTTGATATGTATTAAAATCTGTAATTACATTGAGGGTGCTTAACTTCTGTAATTAGCTTGATGGATCTTGAGTGATACATTCCTTCAAATGCGTGCTCGTTTTATGCTCCATTGTGAGTTGATTCAAGAAATTGAGTCAAACCCTTTTGAGTTAATTGAGTAAGAAGGAAAGCGTTTGGAGCTTTGATCCTGGATCTAGCCTTTTCTTCTCCGCTGGATGGGCTCCTTGATTGAGTTCTTCTTTCTTTTCTTACTTGAGCCGGATTTCGCGTTTATTTCTAACCCTGATTTGTTATTGATCTTGCGCTCGATTGCTATCCGAGTGGATTTGTGTTCAATCTGGTGATCCGCTTTTGATCAAGGAGCGTTGGATGAGCTTAGTGGATAGATGAAATCGAGCGTTTCAATTAATCGAATCTAAAACAATTCATTTCTTGGTTTTCCTTTTCAGCTGGCCGATTCGTCTCTGCTAGGGTTTCTGAGGGAAACCGAGGGAGATGGATGAAGATTAGGGAGAGATGGCCGGAGATTCTTACCGGAGAAGATCTATCCAGTGAAGATCCACCGTAGGAATGTCAGATGCCGGAACCACTGAGAGAGTTTGGAGGAGCTGGGGATTCTGCCTGTTTGGGGTTTTCCGCGCTCACCGTGGGATTTGAGTCAGAGAGAGCCTAGGAAAGGAGAAGGAGACGAGAGGGAGAACAAGTCTTGAGATAAATTCTTCATCCTTTTGATTTTCCTCATCTCATTTATAGTTGGATCTTCTAGAATATTCCTCTGTATGCCTAGATTATTTTACTAATTGGATCCACCGCTCTAACCGCTTTCGTGAGGTTGTTATTTTTCTATTATAAATTGTGCCTCATGTATTATTGGGTGTGGTTATTCGAGCCATATTCTATTTCTTCTTATTTTCTTGTTGTCTACGTTGTAAATAAGTTTGATCGCCTTCGTTGTATATGGTTTATCAAGCTTAGCTTTTGTTGATTTATCTTTGAATAGTTTTCTTGAGGGAACTTCTGTAATGCTTTCTGCAATGTTCTATTGAAAGGCTACCATTCTTGTTTAATTAATCTTTCTCATGGGTGTTTCTTCTTTGTTGTAAGCGCATGCCTCGTATACCTATTCTCAATCATTCCTCTGTTTTGGTTATCTTTCTGATTAATCATATCCGTGTAATTCTTATTGTTGTATGTTCCATATTGGCAATTATATGATTTAGGATCATATCATTACTCCTCCTCACATGACCTGTCCTCAAGGTCAAAATTGGGGATGCTTTATATTTCTTTATTTGGCATATAAGGAATCATCTGGCTAAAATTTCCTTTCCAAGATTTTAAGGTTTCAGTATTGTCTAAGTCTTTGGATCAAGCTCTCTATATTATCGACCATTTGTTTCATGTTGTTTGTGAGCTTCTGTGATTTAGATGTCATCAACCTATCTCAAAAAAAGAATCCTCCTTGTATGGTGTAAAGGATTTGGTGCCACTGACTTATTACTATGGACTATCTTATTCTATATCATTGGGTTATATCGACAAAATCTGCTAAGTTAGTGGTTATAAGTCTTTATAATGTGTATACTTATATACAATCTTTGTGTCATTTGCCTTATCGGATTGAATGGTCGATATTTGAAGTTTGGTTCTAAGGCATTCTATCCATGAAGTTTGGTTGACTATGTTGTAGTTGATATTCTTGTTCTTCATTGACACTCATGAATGCACATAAGTTGGCTAAAGTTTGTTGCTATATTCATTGCCATGTGGTGGATTAGGTAGGTGTTTCTTGTATTGCTTTTCTCAGATTTGTCAGATTTGATCGATAGCTATCCTCCATTAGCTTGGCCAATTGAAATGCTTGTTGCAATGAAGTAGGTTGTAGGCTCTGATTTCTCTTCTAATTCGGTTTAAGCCGATTCAAAGCAACTTTGTAGCAATTCCTATGGGATATCTCGACATTTGGTTACCAGTCTTCAAACTGATAAAAAAGTTACGTTGTTTGTTGTTGAAGCTTAGCTAGTTCTCCTCTTAAACTGTAGAGAAGGGCCAAATCTCTGTAGCACTTGTTCTTTGAACTGGCCAAGAATGCAATTGTTTATTTGTTTGCATCCATTGATACCAACTTAATGCGGTCCATCCATGTATATTGAGGATATTAAAAATTTCTGATCATCTGAGGATTGATAATCAAAAAATTGCTCGCTTTAAAGATCCATCCTCAGGGTCTTCTTAAATCCGGGCATATCTATTTTAAGAGGCATTGATATTGTGTGTGTATGTGGTATGTTTGGAGAATAAGATTCATCAAGGGATGCATCACATACCCGGTTTTGATTATTTTTTAACTGCTTTCTATTGATGTCAATCTCTTTGATATTTCATTCAATGCCATAGTGATTGAGGTCATTTGTCATTCATTGTTCAATGTACACATGCTTCAAGTGTTTTGGCATTGTTTCTGGTTCCTTCTGCCATTTTCTGAGTGTTGTAGGTGGTGTGAGTTGTGGGACTCAACAAGAGCACCAATGATATGTATTAAAATCTGTAATTACAGCTGAGAGGGTGCTTAACTTCTGTAATTAGCTTTGATACAGTGATCTTGAGTGATACATTCCTTCCAAATGCACCGGTTTACATCGCTCCAATTGGGTTGTGAGTTGATTCAAGAAATTGAGTCAAACCCTTTTCAAGTGAGTTAACCCTACCGAGTTAAAGAAGGAAGCGTTATCGGAGCTTTAGATCCATTGGATCTAGCGCCTTTTCTTCTCTACCGCTTGGATGGGCTCCCTTGGATCGAAGTTCTTCTTTTCTTCTTACTTGAGCCGATTTCGCTTTATTTCTAACCCTGATTTGTTATTCGATCTTGCCGATTCTATCCCGAGTGGATTACAGTGTGTTCAATCATTTGTGATCCGCTTTTGATCAGGGAGCGTTGGATGAGTTTAGTGGATAACAGATGTCGACAATCGATGCATATTCAATTACTTGATCAAAACCCTAATTCATTTCTTGGTTTTCCTTTTCACCGCCGACTGTCGCTAGGTTTCGAGGGAAAGGGGAGATGGATGAAGATTAGGGAGATGGTAGATTCTAGGAGAAGATCTATCCAGGAAGATCCACCGTAGAATGTCAGGATGCCGGAACCAGAGAGAGAGTTTGGAGGAGCTCAGGGATTTCTCTGTTTGGGGTTTTCCTGGTTTCCACTGGGATTTGAGCCAGGGGAGAGAGAGCCTGTGGAAAGGAGAAGGAGACGGGAGGGAGAATAAGTCTTGAGATAAATTCTTCATCCCTTTTGATTTTCCTCATCTCTATTTATAGTCTGGTTGGATCTTCTAGAATATTCCTCTGTATGCCTAGATCTTTATTTTACTAATTGGATCCACCGCTTCTAACCGCCGTTGAGGTTGTTATTTTCATATAAATTGTGCCTCAGTATTCGGTTATTCTATTAAAGCCATTCTATTTCTTCTTATTTTCTTGTTGTCATAAAATAAGTTTGACTTCTCTATTGTATATGGTTTATCTTTAGCTTTTGTTGATTTATCTTTGAATAGTTTTCTTGAGGAACTTCGTAATGCTTTCGCAATAAATGTTCTATTGAAAGGCTACCATTCTTGTTGTAATTAATCTTCCCACTGCTCGGTATTTCTTCTTTGTTGTAAGCGCATGCCTCTCAGATACCTATTCAATCATTCCTGTTTTGGTTATCTTTCCCTGCATTTAACTGCTATCCGTGTAATTCTTATTGTTGTATGTTCCATATTGGCAATTATATGATTTAGGATCATATCACAATTGGTTTAGTTTTGATTTGATTTGATAATTGTAGGTTTCATTTATATTTGGGTAGATAATTAAATAAATGATTCAAGAGAAAATCGTTGGTTTTGACTTGATATATGGGAATTTGGCTAAGTCCAAAGAATTGGCTTAAAGGGTTTAAATTGAGTTTGGATTTGATTTTCAATATGGTTTTGGTCATTTGAATTTGGATTTCATTTATATTTGTGAACATAAATGAAGGAATAATTGATTTATGAAGAGATCAATTGAGTTTGATTTGATTTAAGGAAAGATTTGGCTAAGCTTGAATATGGTTCATATGGCTTGATGGGGTTTTAGGATCTGAATTTGATTTTGGGTTTCAATCATTTGGAGTCAAATTTTGAAATTAGATTTGGAATTTGAATTTGAATTTGAATTTGAGATTTGATTTGAGAATTGAGTCTGAATTTGATTTGAGAAAGTGTATCTATTGGGTTTATGCTATGGATAAGTAATTTCCTTAAACCCAAGGCATAGCCTAATCTTATGATTAACACTTCTAAGTCTACAGGATAGGTTCACCTAATCACTGTCTTATTTATGGAAATCTGAGTCTACTAAGAGAATGTTAAGAGCTCACTCCAAAAGTGAGGTCAACAACAGACACTCGCTAAAGCCTAAACAGTAAACAGTAAGCATAATTACAAAAAAAACCTATAATAATAATTACTAATATATTTTATCTTATTTTATTTAAAAATTTATTAACTAATTTTATAATTAAATTAAATATCAATTTTTAAAATATTTAATGACATAAATTATATTTTAAATAAAATTTAATATAAATTATTTATTTATTTTGAGCTAAATCGAGCAACACATCGAACAAAGATTGTGTCATTTATAAATCGAGCGAATATTTATTCGTGTTCTACCATTTACTTAACGAACGAACAGCTAAATATCGAGTAACACGAGTCGTTTGAACAACGAGCTTTTTTGACAGCCCTATATGCGTTTATTGACGCGAAATCCACATTAAAATTGCTTAATGAATTTAAAATTTATTTAAAAAATCTCTAAATTACCCTCCATGCTTAACCGTTCCCCCCATTTTTATTTTTCAGTTTTTTTCTGGAAACTCCAAAAAGAGAAAATTGAAAACTCCTCCATTTTTTCTCTCCCATGATTTTCTCCTCTCTCCTGCACCCTCTCTCTCGTCGGAAACGAAAAGAAAATACAGGTAATTTCCTCATTGCTCTCGGTTTCCTCCCGCCGAAAACCTGCCCCCCCTCCGTTCCATGCCGCAACTGTGTAACTGCACTGCTGACCCGCCTTCCGCGATCCACGTTCCACGCGCTGCAGCTGATCCGCTAAACCTGCAACTGGACCATCTGCGCTGCCTAAAACTGCCTGTCATTCCATAATCCACCGTCGGTCCCGCCGTTTCGCAATCCACCGCCAGCTATCTCCTGCAAAATCGCCTCACGGTCCACTACCAGCCCGCGCACGCTTAAGACCGCTGAGCCCGCACGCACTATCTGCCCCATCTCCACCGTCAGCCCGCTCCACAACTAAACTCGCCGGCCCAGCATGCACCATCCGTTGTTCCACAGTCCATTGCACACGGCCCGCGGCCTCCGTTCCTTCAAACCCGTTGCGGACGGTCCACAAGCCAAACCGCCGGCCCGTTTCACCTTTGCACCTGCGCCTTTCTACAGCCTGCATCCATTGTTGGGCCCACTGCGCGCATCCCACCAGCCCGCAACCTCCTCGCAAGATCTTTTTTGTTTTGTAATCGGGGGAAGAACATCGCCAATGATGAATTCTTTCGATTTCTGCGACTCCTCACTTTATGCCTAATTTCGCTAGATGAAAAATATCATCAATGAATTTTTCTTCGATTTTGGCATCACATCCTCGCTTTTAAATTTTCCATTTTCCACGAACCGAGGAAGAAGAACATCACAATGACCAATTCTTCTTTCGTTACATTCCTCGCTTACCTTCCCATTTCGCAAATCGAGAAAGAACATCATCAACATGAATTCTTCTTCGTTTTCCACACTCAGCATTACATTCAATTGCATACCTAACCCCCTTCCTTTGTTGAGCATTGCAGTGCGCCGAAAAATGTGTCAGAATATGTGTGATCTGTGAATGGATATATATACATATATGCTTGCATTTCTTTGCAAGTTTGAAGACCTTATCAGGCTCAATGCCGACGAGATAAAAAAAAATAGAAGTATCGCGACAAGCCGTTATGCGCAACAGGGCATACCGAGTAAGTCAACACTTGTTAGATATCACTCTCCCTAGAATAAATGCTACCAAAATTTTGTCTAATTTCTAGACTTAAAAAAATGGGAGGAAGGAGGGGAATGAATATATATTATATTTGCCTTCTTTCAAGTTTAAAGGCCTCGGTGCTCAAGGCACAGACGAAAAAATTATTGTTTGTAAAGCCGCATTCAACAGTGATAAAAGTAGCCAAAATACCCCGACGATTATCTGATGACGCCGAGATCGCCAAAATTGTGTTAAAATTTTTAACTTAGAAAAAAGAGGGTGAAAGTAAAATGACATACAACAAACATAAAAATAAAATAAAATAAAAAGAATGGTGAAAAGCACTTACAAAATTTATCCGGAGAAAAAAGCTCACTAAAATTTCTAACTGCTCCCTTTCAAATGTCCTAACTCCAACCCTTCAAACAAATGGAATAGAATAGGAGACTCCATCTTGGCCTTATTTATAGAAATTAGATGAGATTGTGAGTGAGAAAATTTGATTAAAAGAGGGGCAAAATTAAGTTTAAATAAAAGAGAGGGAAAAATAAGTTTGAATAAAAGAGAGAGGAAAAACAAGTTTGAATAAAAGAGGGGGGAAAATAAGTTTGAATAAAAAATGGGGAAAATGACAATTACTTCGAGGAGTAAATTTTTTTCTTAAAATAATAAATTAAATTATCTTCTGAACCTATAAATCAAAATGTATTCTTCACCACGGGATCTGCAACTCTTTGTACAAGCACATAGAAGGCGATACTAAATCAAAATATATACAAATCATAAGCTTCCCTCGATCAAAATTAAGAATTTCATTCTAATTATGATTTTCAAAATTAATAATTTTATGAATTAGATGAAATTAGCTAACCTTTAAATACATGCATGTGCTTGAACATGAGATTTCAAGTGTAAATTTTAATGTCCAAAAGACAAAAGTTAAGTTGGAATCAAATGAAAATCTAAAATCAATCTCATAATTCAAATAAATACTACATAAAGTCTTAAAATACTTGCATGGGCTAGACCTATTGAATGCTTAAACTCAAGTGTCTAAGGATGCTACACGGGTTGCTTCCTGGTTTAGTCTTAGGACTGGGTCCAAGTTAACAAAACCTAAAAACCTATAATAAGAGTTTCAAATCAGTGAAATATCTAAGAAACTGATTCTGTCATGTGACAGCAAATCTAATCCCCTGTTAGTAGCTAAATAGAGTTGACAGGATTTAAAACACTTAAACATATTCTAATTAATCAATTTTTCAAATTAATTTTCCAATATCAATTTGAAATTGCTTAAATGAAACTCTATCACTAAAAACTTAAACCAAACTCAATCTATTCACCTTCTGCAACTATTTGTTGGGGTGATAAATTAAGAAAAATCTAGCTCACAAAAGAGCTAATATCAAATCAAGTATTCTGCTATGTTCACTCTCAATCAATCTCACCCGAAGGACGCGGGCACGCGGTCCTCCGATGCTTGGCTAAGAGGCTCCATGATGATCAAACTGTGAGTCCTCTCGATGTGGTTTGGCCGTCGCTCCATTATATTACTATCAACCGTAACCTCAGTATGCTTCTCAATGGCTCTCGCCTTTGAGTTGTGAATCATAGATACTTAATGGCAAACAACCCTCGCCAAGAAAGATGACTTAAGCCTCTCTGAAGCACCACCCCATGTCTACAAGGATTTCTTGGATGACGAACCCATGTGTTGTGATGAGGATCCTTTAGTTGGGTCGACTACCTCCTCCGACTAAGTAGACTGCGATGGCGGGATGACTAACCATGAGATCTAGATCGCACGCCATCATTCTCCCAACCATCCGCTTAAATGATGAATTTCATATCTTAAATTCTAAAACTCTACATGTTGCTACTATACGCCATTTAACCATCCGACGACTAAATTTTAATCGAAAGTTCTCTTTCACTTATTGAGAGGGTAATTAACTATGGAGCTTCATAGAAACCCGAACTGCATCTAAAGTCGCAAAATGAGGATGAAATCTCTGGGTAGTGTCTTATCTACTATTCCATCTGCCTTCTGAAAATTACTCTGAGACACTTCAAATCACACTCTCTTCAATTCAAATTCAAAAATTGTTGAGAGGTCGGTGGCGAATTTCGAACAGATTTCTAGAACTCACTGACGTGATTCTCTTTTCATCTTTGCTAGTCAATTTAAGCTATTGTAGCAGTGGAGCATGATAAAATTGATATTTTGAATCAATTATCAATTAAATTAAATTTAAATCAATCATATTTTAATGACTAATCTGTTTGTTCTGTATATCGATGGATCTTCATAACACCATTTATCATGCAGCTAGGTCGCAGAGCCAATATCCGTCTAGCTAACACTGTAATCAATATTGGGGATATTGATTACTATTCAATTTGATAGTGTAGACTTCCGACCATCAATTGCAAATAATAATCTCCATCTAAAGAATTTGCATATTGTACACACCAACCTATGCAATGGAGGATGATAATTGGAATGACCACTACTGTTAGTGAGGTTCCTCAAAAAAGAGCCTTTGTACATAAAAGATTGATTCATTTTGAAGTGCCAGTCATGAAGAGAACCTTCACTGGGAAGAAATTTTCAGTCATACCTGTGAATGCGACAACCCTGCCAGTTGAACCTTTCGCACTAGGAAGTTATGATATTGAAGCCTCCTCTTCTTGAGGAAAATTGAGTAGAAGGAAAAGGAGAAGAAATACTAAAATGCGAGAAGAGTTGATGTCTCAATCACAAGAGACAACCAACCTTACAACGTATTTCTACCCCACAATAAATTTTAAAATTTTGAGATGGGTGAAAAGGAATACTCTGATGTTAAGCTTGTTTTGGGTTCAACAGCAGTCAACTTCAACCTTTATGAAGAAATAATATGAAATTCTATCTACTCAAGCACATAGAGTTCTGAAGATTGTTAAGGAAAAATGTCTTATGAAGAACATGCATCAAATATTAATTATCAAAGAAGCCAAAAATGCTCCACTACAAAAACTACAATCAGTGATAGTAAGTGCTCAAGACTATTCTAAGCAATTCCTACACAATGAGCATAGAGACACGAACCGTGTTCTGAATCCTCACAAAGGTCCCGGTAAAAATGGAAAACAAATATAGAGGTCAAAGCCTCGAGAAGAAGTTGGGACACAGAAGCTTCTTCACCTGAAAGTAATCTAATCTAGAGATAGTGGAGAAAGAGACATGCTCAATTGTGTACTCAATAATCATTGTTCAAGCAGAAATTATACAATCAACTGTGAACTAGAAGTGAGTGTTTCAACCCATGATAGGTTTGACAGCCTAAGATGGATAAAGCTGCTCTACCGTCAAATCAAACAGTCCTTCAAGACCCGACAACGTCAGGTTCCAACTTTTCCAGTAAGAAAACTTGAAACTATATATGTAAGAGTGCATCGAGTCCTCAAAGTTACAAAGGAGAAAGGACTGATAAAAAAATATAAAGGTCTTATCCTTAGGGAGACTAGAGTTGCTTCTCCAAAGAGACCTTCTCTTACAGCCTTGGCAAAATGTCTACTAATTCAAGTCCTGCGCGGTGAGCATTGATGCGTGACACTTGGACCATATGTCCAAGAATCTGCCATCGAAAGGTCCCGATGAAAAGATAAGCAAATTTGGAGGCTAGAGACTCGAAGTGAAGCTGCCTTAAAGAAAAGCAATGACATGACATCTGGACTAATCTCCCATAAAATCCACTCATTATGCCAAAGTATTTGGAGCTGAAGTAGTCTTGCCACTTGAAGTTGAACTACATTCACTCTAAGTAGCTGTTCAACACAATCTCACTCAAGATTAGAATGTCCATCTACGGATGGAAGTGCTTAATGCGCTTGACGAGGTCAGGCTCCAAGCTCAGCAAAATTTAGAATTCTACCGAGCAAGGATGTCCAAAGCATTCGACCATACAGTGTGGCCTCAAACATTTCAAAAAGGAGAATTGGTCCCAGTGCTGAGAAGGTCAATTATTCCTAATAAAAAATTTTGTGGCAAATTTGAGCCTAACTGGGAATGCCCTTTTGTCATTGAGAAAGTATACCAAGGAGGGGCATACCAACTTATCAACTTAAATGGTGAAAGACCAATGCCACTAATTAATGGTCAATACTTGAAAAAATACTATACTTGATGACCACATTTTCGAGGTACAATAGAAATCCCCCTGCAAGATGGGGGCATTTTTTTGTAGTATATCTATATAGGTTGATATCGTACTTCATACCGAGATCCCTAAATAAACATACTCCAGATGAAGAACATTTTCGTGACAATTCCCCTTTTACACAGGGAGCATTTTTAGAATTTTATATACATAAGAAATCAATGTTGTATGTTAAAATTTTTTTAGAGTACATCAATTCAAATATGGATGTATTTGTATATTTTTATCTTGAAAATTCTCCTAAATGTACTTTAGAATTCCCCCAGCAAGACATGGGACATTTTTTTTAGTTATATTAAGTTTATTTGAGTTGACATCATGTCATAAGATGAGATCCTAAAATATATTCTGATTCAGGTTGACATCAAACGTTACGTTAAAATCCTTGAATATATCTATAATTATCATTGTTAAGTTTCATGTTCTTGTAGAAACAAAAAGAATCTATTTCTATGCATGAAAAGATAATCCTAAATATCAAGAAATTTATCTCCCCGATTTGCCAAAATTCTGAAGATCAAGTCAGAAGAATTCTTGATTTTGGAAGCTTCAATTAACTGAGTTGGAGAAACATCAATCTCTACATCCTGAAGTCTAGGACACGATGAGTTCTAAAGGTCGAACTCAACAAGCCCACAAATGGTCGAGTTGCTGATGCTCCCCTCACTCAACAAGCCGCAAGAAAAGGCCGCAATGAAAGAGCCCCCTTTTGTCAGTATGATTGACAAAACCACCAACTCACTACAGCTCAAGTTGAAGACTCGAGTAAGTTCTAAAGGTCGAACTCAATAAGTCCAAATATGGCCGAGTTGTTGACGCTCTCCTCACTCAACAAGACCTAAGAAAAGGCCGTAGTGAAAGAGTCATTGCTCGTCAGTTCAATGACGATAACTGTTCAATCTCAAACTAAATCCAGCTTAGTGATTGCAATCAATTAGGATCCAGATGATCTCTCTACTTGATCAATAGATCAAGGCAATCTGAGGAAATGCTCAATTCAGGGCTGCCTCAAATCAATCTTTATATTACCTACAATGTGATATTTTAATCTATTCTCAAGTGATCTGATCAAGCTCAATGCCTATCTCCTCATCAAGTCCATCAAAGAAGAAAGCATAGGACCGAGGAAGCAATTCCATAGTTCATACAAAGTCGATGGTCGAACTAAAGAAAATTTGTGATTAATCAGTATGTTAAAGCACACATTGCTAGACTAATAACTTAACATTGACCTTATATAAGCTGGAAGGCTGGGTCATCTATATGTATCCTCCAATGAATCCATCAAAGCAATAAGCACGGGGTTCATGGAGTGCATGCACTTCTTGACAAGTCAATAGGGACAAATCGTGTCCCTTCATCAAGTCCTGCCAAAGCTGACGAAGAATTTCAAATCCAACCAAGCACGGATAAACCGATTCTCCAGCAGAATTATTCATCAAAATAAATAAACTAATTCCTCCATCAAACCCAACCAAGCACGAAGACAGGGTTAGAAGAAACTCAGATATACAAAGACATAAAAGAAATAAATCTTCAACAAAGCCAGGAAGCGATAAGATGGTGTAAGAACTTATCAATTCGACAAGTCGACAAAAATCCCAAGCCATTTTTAGCATATCCTAAATAAGGCATCATACTAATGATAAGTCCTATCAAAGTTCAAGCTATCATAATCTAAAAGGATCCAAGTTCTCATTTACCCAAAGGTCAACCGCTTTATAAACGCGACTCGCCCACGCGAATCGTGATTTGTTTGGATGCATTTATTGACCTCCATATGTGTGTCATAAGTCAAAGTCAAGTATATAAATCAAAATTTACGGACTTCAGAGGTGACAGTGCGCAAATTGAGGCTCAAAATGCACTGACGTCACTGAAAATTGTCGAAATGACCTCCGATCGACTTACGGACTTCGCCATCGCGTTTAGAACGTCAAAATTGATCGAAATATAAATATTGAAAAATTTAACGAGCAATTGATTAAACGCATAAGTTATCAAAGTGTCGATGCAAATATCAGAGTCGGGAAGCTACGATGATATTCGAACGATCTCCGTTCATGAAATTGATCATGATGTTAGCTTCAAAATATCAAAATCTATCAAATAAGACGTCGCTTCGGACGAATGGTAAATGTCGGTGATTTGAAATACAATGCAGACAAAGACGCATCAAATAAACTCAAATGACCTCCGAAATGAACGAACTTATGTAATGAAACCGTCAATATAAATATTGAACGATGAATCAGATCAAGCGTTCGAGTCATCAACACGTCTGCACGCATATCAAGATCATGAGGTGCCAACGAGGATTAAATGCCTTCGCTCACAAAATTGATCACGTCGCTTCAAAATCAAAATGTCAAGTATCGTTGCACTCAATTCACGAAAGTACGAAAATCGAGAGTTCAAAGAGACAACGCGCATTTTGAGTAAAGACTCAACCTCGAACCAAACAAACGGATCGCGAAAGACGCATCACTTGCATATCTTAATTATATATATATATATATATATATATATATATATATATATATATATATATATATATATATATATATATATTTATTTATTTATTTATATTGTTTATGTGCATTTATCGGCATTAAAAATGCTTAATGAATTAAAAATTTATTTAAAAAATCTCTAAATTACCCCCGCAGACGACGATGCCGCCGCCGGCAAAACTGCGCAAACCTGCGCGCCATCCGTCCGTCGGAAACCTGCCGGCCCCCACCCCCAGCGTTCCACGCGCCGCAGCTGCGCAACCGCATCGCCGGCCCCGCCTTCTACGCGATCCCAAGTTCCACGCGCAGCCGATCCGCCAAACCCGCACCCGCCGCTGCTCCCGCAACCGGACCCGTCCCGCTGCCGGCGTAAAACTGCCCGTCGTACCGCAACCCACCGCCTGTCCCGCCGTTCCGCAATGCACCGTCGGCAATCTCCCGCAAAACCGCCTCACGACCCGTTACCTGCCCGCGCACGCTTCAAACCGCCCAGCCTGCGCGAGCTGTCCGCCCCGTCTCCATCGTCAGCCCGTTCCGCAAAACGCGCCGGCCCGGCATGCACCATCAGCCATTCCACAGTCCGTTGAACACGGCCCGCTGACTCCGTTCTTTCAAACATGCTGCGCACGGCCTGCAAGCCAAACTGTCGGCCCGTTTCACCTTTGCACCCGCACCATCCTACAGCTCGCATCCGCTGTCCGACCCGCTGCGTGCGTCCCACCAGCCTGCTGTCCTGTAGCCCGCAACCTCCTCATTTTAGCATTTCTATTTTCGCTTCGTCATAATCGGAAGATCATCAATCAGGTAATTTTTTTCGATTCATCGCACTCTCACTTTACGTTCAATTTGCCACGAATGAGAAGAACATCATCAATTTCTTCTTTCGATGTCGACTCACTTTACTTCCTGTTTTGCAGAACAAAGAATATCGTCAACGACTAATTCTTCTTCTTCGATTCGCATCCTCACTTTATCCTTCTTAGCGACACCGCAAAAAATATTAATATCAAATGCTCTTTCTTCGATTTTCGTGTCACACTCCTGCATATTCCCAATTGTATACCTAACCCCGCTCCTT
Source organism: Cymbidium sinense (assembly GCA_021442155.1). NCBI lineage: Eukaryota > Viridiplantae > Streptophyta > Magnoliopsida > Asparagales > Orchidaceae > Cymbidium > Cymbidium sinense. Next base: position 266,937,057 of record CM038215.1, read on the forward strand.
TGTATCAGCGCAAAAAAATGAGTCAAAACATATGTGATCATGAATGGATATATACATATATTAGTATTTCTTTCTTTAAGACCTGGCTCAACAGTGACAAGAAAAAATTGTGGTCACGAAGACATACGCACGCTGCATAAGATCGAGTAACAATATGTCACTCCCCTGAATAAATGCGCCAAAATTTTATCTAATTTCTAGACTTAAAAAAAGGGGGGAGGGGAAGGAGGGGAATGAATGTATATTTCATTTGTCTTTTCGTTTCCATCATGCTTAAGGCACGACGAGATGAATGGTGTCAAGACATCATCGCTCAATAGAGTGCCGAAAGTAAACACCATGCAAACTCTAATGAAAAGAGAAACATCAAATATTTTAACTTAGAAAAAAAGAGGAAGTAAAATGACATACAACAAACATAAAAATAGAAAAGAAGGTACTTACAAAATTTATTTGAGCATAATTGAAAGCACTAAAATTTCTAATCGCCCCTTTCAAATGTCTAACCCAACCCATCAAACAAATGAATAGAAACTCCCTATTATAAAAAATTAAGAGATAGTGAGTGGAAAAATTTGAATAAAAGAGGGGAAAAATAAGTTTGAATAAAAGACGGGGACAAGTTTGAATAAAATAGGGAAAACAAGTTCAATAAAAAAAATAAGAATTTCGAGTAAATCTTCTTAAAATAACAAATTAAATTATCATTTGAACCTATATATCAAAATGTCTTCTTGACAACTTGTACAAACATGATTTAAATCAAAATTTAAAAAATCATGTTTCCTTGATCAAAATTAAGAAATTTTATAATTATGATTTTATTAATTAGCTTAAATTAGCTAAGAAATAGCACATAGATTTCAAATTTTAAGTCCGAAAAGACCGCAGTGTTAAGTTAATCAAAAAATATAAAATCAATCTCATAATTAAATAAATACTACATAAAGTCTTAAAAATAGCATGGGCCCCAATACTATGTTTGAATGCTTAAAATCATGGTTAGAATGCGCGAAGAGCTTGCTTAGTCTTCTTTGACTGCCCGTCAAACAAAATCTAAAACATATAATAAGAGTTTTAAATCATTGAAATTCTCAGAACCGACTCATGACTAGATCTGATCCTCTATAAATTTAAATGAATTTAGATCTAGCTCTTAAATATATTCCAATTAATTAATTTTTCAAATCAAATTTCAAATATCAATGAAATTGCTTAAATAAAATTTATCATAAAACTTAAACTAAACTCAATCTATCCACCTTCCAATGCTTGTATGACAAATTAAAACTCTTTCACAAACGAGCCAATATCAAATCAAGTGTTCACATGTCACTCAATCTGCCATAGGATGTGGCTCATCTGTCATTAAGAGGCTCCACAAATGAATGCCAATGAGTCCTCTCATTTTTTTGGCATTATATTACATGAAAGTATGATGCTCCCAATGGATCCGCCTTTGAGTTGTGAATCATAAAATTGAGCAATCCACCTCTATAAGGTTAGACTAAGCTCTCCTGACAAACACTATCCAATACAAAATTTCTATCATGTATTGGGATCCTTCGTCCAATACCTCCTCTAACTAAGTAGAATGGATATGGATGAAATCCAGATCTAGATAGATCATTCTCCAACCATCTTAAGCTAAAATGATTTCATATCTTAAATTATAAAACTCTACTGCTACTATGCTTATGCATTTTAACGATCTAACGATTTTAATTTAAAATTCTCTCACTTATTGAGAGGTAATTAACTATGTGTTTCATGCTTATAGGAAACCCTAACATCTAAAGTCCTCAAAAATGAACAAATTTGTGTCTATCTACTATTCTCTTTTAAAATTACACGACACACTTAAATCAAACTCTCTCAAACTCAAAAAAAAATTGTCATTTTAATTTTGAGCCCACGTTGACTTTGACATAATCTACTTATTATATTCAATAGGCCCAATCAAAACTATATTAGTAGTGCCATGAGTTTGCCTACCACAAATCTATTTAAAGCGGTTTAAAAGTCTTCAAACATCATTCATCAAGATGAACTTTGGAGTTTATGATTTGACCAAAAATAATAATAATAATAATAATTGAAATAATATTCTTGTATATATAAATTATTTTAAAAGTTCCTAAGTTCTTTGATGTTGAAACCCATAAATCCTACCTGATAATCTTTGTCATAATGAATATTATATGAATATAAAATTGATAATTCGTGTAAAAAAGATCTTTAGTTCTGTAAGAAAACAATTTTAATAACATTGGATCTCCATCTCTAAAATTGGTCAATCGAAGCTAATTGCACTATACTTATTGTTTTCCTCCATAATAACAAAATAAATGATGTAATATTTTTTTTTTTATTAAGGAATATATTTGGAATGCAGCATTCTTAGTGGCTCATCAAAGACATGCACTTGTTGGTCTCAAATTTGAAGACTTGCATGATTAGCTTATTTAGCCATGAAAATAGAATATAAGGTGTCTGCACAAGAATTAATTGATATTTGATTTATTTTAGGTTCACTTGAATTCACATAATCATTTAAATCTATCTAGTTAATATCAAGTCTAATAAAATGGGGTTTTAGTTATTAGAGTAGTTTTGCTCAAAGAAAATTTTTTTTTACTTTTATTTAATAAAAACACTCAATTGTTTTGTTATTATTATAGCATCGGCTTTGTTTAGAGTTTTAATCTAGTTTTCTACACTATTAAGAATAAATTATAAATTTTATATGAGAAATAAAGTTTGACTTTTACTAATTTCTCAGGCATTGATCTGACCTCTTGTGTGTTATCAAAATAATATTTCTATCAATAGAAAATTTGATTTATTATTAATCAAAACTAATGAACGTATAAAAAAATTAATTTATTTAAAATTATTAAAAAAATTATTTTGAGCACAACAAGGACAAATACATATTATTTTGATAGTTCACCTATGCAGTATCATAGCATGAAACTCTATGCCATAATTCACACAACTCGAAAGATAACTTGAAGATTTACTTACACTGACATATAATTCTGTTATGGTATCTTTTAATAATTAAAAAAAGATATTATTAATTGATAGAATTTTTTAGCATAATTATTATATTTTGTGACATAGATCTGCATGATCATCCGCCAAATTCATAGTGATATTAATTGAATCAAATATATCACTCAATAATCATTTCATGTTAATTGCATTTGGTTTTTCAATTGAATTAATAGCTCTTCCACTTGATGTGTAGTACAACTTATTTCATTTCTTATATTTTTTTACCATGAGACATTATCTTACATTCTCTTAGGCTATTATCTTCCTTCTATATCTATTATATACTACATACCTAAGAAACCATTCCTTTGAGATTAAGTAATTCTTAGAATTTTTATTCAAGAAAATATTTGCATTAATTAATACACAATTTATATTGACGTAAGAAAAAAATTTTCTAATAAATATTTACTCCTGATTTACCAACATCAAAATGGTAGCTTCTTTTATATAATCATGACTCCTTCAAAATTTGATCATTCACCTCATTTTTATGTTAAAAACATATTCATTATGTCTTATATAAATGAAATTATTAAAATTTATATAGATATAATCAAACTATATTATTTGGTTGATAGCAAAGAAAGCTTTTGCTCTGAAGCATGATAAAATAAGGATTAGATTGTTGCCATTGAATTGGCTTCTGAAATCTAATTTAAAATTTCCGGCAATAAAAGTTATTTTATCACTACAGAAATACTTGTCAGACCTACTAATTCAAAGAAAATATTTTTCTTAAAGGTAAAATTTTTAAAATAGGCATATTCTTAACTTTAATTAAGAATTTAGATTAAATTTTTTTTAAAATATCATAATAACGATGGATCATTTTTTTTTTAATTTTTGCTTTGCAGAAGCAGAGAGAGAGAGTTGGGAGAGAAGATATATGATATATATATATAGATATATATATAAAGATATATATATATATATATATATATATATATATATATATATATATATATATATATATATATATATATATTAATATAATATATATATTATACATATATATATATATATATAATAATTAAATAATTAAATAAAAACAAATAAATAAATTTAAAATAAATAAATAAATAAATAATTTTTTTATTTGCATGTTTTTATTTAATATATAAACAAATAAATAATAATAAATAATTAATAATACATATATATATTAATTTATATATATATATATATATATATAATAATTTTAATACATATACACGATTAAATATGAATTATTATTTATTTTTTATATATTTATATTTTTTATATTTTTTAGTTATTATTATTATTTTAGATTTTTTATACTTTTATATTTATATTATTTTATATTATTTTATATTTTTATATTATTTTAAATTTTTTATATTTTTATATTATTTTATATTTTTTATATTTTATTATTTTATATTTTTTATATTTTTTATATTTTATATTTTTTGTTATTATTATTATTTATTTTATATTTTTATATTTTATTTTATATTTTTATATTTTTTATATATTATATATTTTATATTATTATTTTTAATGCATAAATATAATATTTTTTTATATTTTACATTTTCAATGCATATATATTTCACGTGATTAAAGATGAATTATTATTTATTTTACTTATTTCTTTTTTTTTCTTTCTTTTTTAATTTATAAATCTTTATAATTTTTAATAGCTTTTATATATTATTTTCTTAATTTATAATATCAAAGTTATTAAAAATTATGAAGATTTATAAATTAAAAAAAAAGGAAATAAGTTTAAAATAATAATAATAACAAAAAATATAAAAATATAAATATATAAAAAATAAATAATAATTCATCTTTATATAAAATATATATATTAAAATTATATATATATATATATATATATATATATATATATATATATATATATATATATATATATATATATATATATCTTAATCTCTCTCTTAACGCCTTCTCTCTCACCGCTACCAAAAGCAAAAAATTCGTCCGTCAGACACATTACCTATTTTCATAAAAAAAAAAAAATTTTGATTTAAATCATAATTATTTAAGATATCTATTTTAAAAATTTTGCCTTTCTTAAATTTGGTATATATATATCGTCGTTGAAATGGCTTGCTATCACGTGAACCTTTGATCTTTTATTTTTTTTATTTTTGGGAAAAATTTTGAAACTTTCAAGGAATGAACTTTTTTCATCCCCGTATTTCCATTTTTATAAATTTAATTTAATAAAAATTAGCTAAAGGTTTTTGATTGATCCACACATCTACAAAGATATTTTAGATTGATAATTAATTTCATCGAGATCTTGAGTTTAAATATTTATATATACATTATAAGTATAAATTTATGATTAAATTTATTTAAATATTTAAAAAAAAATACCGCGTTTTGACTCAATATCATTAATTATAATAGCTTGAAACGGTCGACTTTTCACCCTAATTTAATATTATAACCAATACTGACATATTGCAACCTCTTCTTGATGCGACAAACTAATCGTAAAGTAAAACGTTAGAGACAAAACAAGGTCTATAAGAATACAATCTGGAAAAGACTTAAGCTTCCAGCATTCAGGCCAATGCCAATAGCAAAAGTTAGAGATGACATGTGCTGCCATTTGTCATCAACAAAAAATATATTTTTCTATGCTTTGTTCTCTTTACGACTGTTGCATGCAAGAATGAAATAGAGCAGAAATAAAATTATTTTTGTTCTAATTTTTTTAAATATTTCTAATAATTAAGAATTAGGAACTATAGACATGACTTACTTATTTATAAAATAGTTGTATAATTATATAAAAAAATATATTTTCTTAAATAGATTTCATTTTTATAATAATAGGCCTGAATCATCATATTTTTCTACATTCTTCTCGAAAATGCTATCACAAAATGGAAGAATTAGAAAAAAAATTTAAGAGGTATAATTTCTCATTTTAAGAATTTAGATTATAATTGTCAATTTAAAAAAAAATAGTTAAAATATATTTATAAGAAAAAAGATAAAAATAAATATGAATAAAAAAGCTTATAATTGATGATGTCTATTATTTATATTTTGAAAATGTTGAATAATCATATTATTTTAGATTTTTTTTATATCTTACTCAATGTAAGTGATTAAAAAGATCATTCATTCATTGATTTCTAATTTTATTTTATTGTCGATTTTTCATAATATGTATAGTAAAAAAAGTTTTATCAAGAGATGATATAGCAATTGTAAAATCAATGTTATTTCTAATAATTTAAAAATAAAAGGATATAAATTATATTTTTTTTGATAAATTTTTCTTTCATGCATTCTAATATCTTCTAAGAAAAAAAGTATTCATTAAGCCAAATATTCAGATCATAAGTTTCCAATTGATTATACATGCATTAAATCTACTAATATAAAATAATTTGGCTTCCAATTTTTTTTCATTGAATGTAGTCACCCACTTTTAATCAATTCCTTAAAGGCATTAGCTCCATCACTAGAAAAAATAATGTGTATCATATGCTGAATCTTATGAGCCTAACTCAAAATCCTATCTTTCCTTCTCTCTCCTACCACTTCGACTCCACATATCAAATTATTACAGTTGGGAAGATCTACCTAAAGAGCCCTCCCCTATCAATTACTTAATGGTATTGGCTCCATCACCATAGTTATCTTTATATATATCACCATCATATTTTGTTTTAATTACTTGTATCTTGGTGTTTTTAATAAATAACTTTATATGCATGTATAGATTTGCAAAGTAATAAAATTGAACTTATAATCATTTTGCTCAAAATAGGTTAATATTTTAAATTAACACCATTCACATATAATTGTGTATCTAAATGATACATTTGATTAATATAATAATTAATGGATTTTATATATTGATTTATTTGATACACTATATTTTATAATTGCATATTCTATGCTTACATTCAAAATTAATTTAAATGGATTTAAATTGGAAAGTTTTTTAAAACAAAATTTTACTTGTTACTTCACACCAACCTAATATAACTTTTTATACTTTTATCACCAAAATCAAATGAAGCATATAATGCATGTAGTCCTTTAAGACTAAAATTTTCCTTAATTTGATTTGGGCAAAGAAGTTTTGCAATGAGAAGGGTACTTTTTCATCTTTACCTATTATCTTATCAAATCGGCTATCCTTATAAAGATCATCTACTTACTCTTTAAATAAATATAAAAATATTAATACTCTTGGTTAATTACTCACAAAATCCTTCTCACATTTGGCTGTATAAACTAAAGACTTCCTTGGAGTTATTGCAAAGATTGTTAAATAGTGCAACTTCTTTGAAGTGAAGTTTCTTATATGATGATGTTATTCTTCATAACACAAAGGAGTCAATTATGTAAAAAAATCACTCATCTTTTAAAAATATCATAACTACTAGAGATAGGGAATCCCCTTCAACTGATCAATCATTCCTCTCCTCTTTTACTATTTATACCTCTTCATAAGGTCCAAAGGCTCTCTCAATAGCTACAATGAAGTGCCTTCTTCTCTCTTACAACCTTTAGATTTGAGGTACCCTCTTAGCTTTACTTCTTGCAGTCCCAACCGACAATCACATTTAGCCCTCTTAGAGGTGGGCTTAAGATCGTGCCTAATTATATTCACTCTAATATACTCAAGTTTAGCTTCTTTCCCTCCACTATGATATTATAATTCTATTATATATATTGGGTTGCCATCAAATTCATCTCCTATTATTAGTGAGAGCACTCTTCTTTATTATTCATGAATAATATTTAACTTCAATCTCTCTTTTGCATCGAGGGGTGAGCTTGCTTTGATACCTAATAATATGATGAATGTGTTGGTAACTCCATTCCACCTTTCTCTTATTGATAAATTTTTGATGAAATGATAACATTACTTTCAATTAGAAATTACTTGAAGGTTCATTGCTCTTATGATAGAATTTTAATTTCATTTCTAAATTTCAATTATGTATTATAAAAATTTAATAGGTTGAAAGATATTATGCATTTATGTTTAAGAAAATGCCTTGAATAAATATAAGATTTTCTATGAGACTAAAAAAATGATCTTTAAACTTTGATCTCTTTAATGAGTGCTAAGTTACCTTGATTTGGACTCAATTTTTCTACCTCAAATTCATCTAGGTTATCAAACTACATTTTATACTCTAGCTTCATTATTTGAGAAACCAGCATGTGCATATGCATGTATCTATTCTCTATATAAACCTTCTATTACTAAAATTCTTATTGAAATAGATGTCTTTCATCAATCTTTTAATTCAGTTTAGATTAGAACTAAGGATTGTTATTAAAATGATTCATAAGTTAAATGTGCAATGTAACCTATTTAAGCCTGAGATTTTCGTATGTGGATGAGTTAATAGTCAACTTAATAGCATAGCCAATGATTCAAAATTTCCTCTTTAACAAATTCTCATTTTTTTCTCTTATGTAGTTTTATTAACTATTGTCATTTTAGTGCCTTCTCCTTCTTTATCACAAATTCAATTTCCTCTTTAAGTGATAAAATCTTTAATTCAACATAATCAATGTGATATAAGAGTGAGTGTTGGCAAGAAAATATCAAATATACTTTGTTGCCAACTCATGTGATGGCCAATATTTTAATTAATCCAATGACATTTTCTCTTTGGTTATTGTTCACTATATACTTCTCATTAATCTAGCTCACAACATATTTCTTGTACATATTGTTTATCTCTCCAAGTAATCCCCTTTATATCAATGCATTAAGAGAACAAAAAGATCAATGCCATATTTATCATAATATCAAATTCGAAGATAACATCCCTATACTAAGCTTTGTTCATGGAACCATCATTAAAATGGCATGGTAGAGACAATAGAAAGCACAATGAGAAGAATCGTCATTTCACTAAGGCTTCTTTTTTCTTGGATAGTAGTGATCCTTGAATAAGTAACAATGGAAAGAACTCAGAGAGAGAGAGAGAGAGAGAGAGAGAGAGAGAGAGAGAGAGATTGTTATATTATATCTCAAAAAAGTCCAAAAAACCCCTATCACAGTGGTGGCTACTCTTATTCATGGGTTTGGGATGATTTGATTGGTTCATAAGAAATATGTTATAAGAGTTACAATGGTGCAGCTAAATATATTGTGTAGTTAGTTGCACAATACTGTTCAATTATGGCATGAGTTGTGTAGTTTGTTCGCTCATACCAAATATTCTTGGAATACGCTTAAGTTTATCCCATGCCTTGAACTCGATCCAAGGATGTGACCCATATCTTGAACCCAATCTAAGGATGTTGACCAATGTCTTGAGCTAGATCCAAGAGTGATTTGGCTATACACTTGGTTTTGTGGCTAAGGATTTTACAATACTTTTTGTTTAATATCTTCTCTCAATCATGTAGTGAAAATCTTTTATGATTTAACTTAAAAATAGTAATTTCTTTTAATTTTCACTAAAATTAAATGATTTGACAAATCCTCACTCTCTCTACTGGTTAAAGAAAAAATAACATATATGAATTCATGAATGGAAGATCATGACTATATATATATCTTATAAGATGGGAGAAATTAGAATAATAATTTGAAGCACCTAGAGAAAAAATATATCGGCGATTGAGAAGAAGCAAAAATAAATGAATATTGTTGGTGTTAATTCTTTTTTTTCTTAAATCAAGAGATTAAAAAAAATTAGCAAAGGGACAAATTAATATTGGTGAGTTTTTACCCTCATGCGACAAGTGAGATTTATTTTGCTTGTGTAGTGTGTAGCCATTAAAAATGGCAATTTTTTTTCTAAAAGTATTAATTAGAAGCTTAATTATGTATTATTAAAAAAAATAGATAAATTAAATGGAAGACGTACTTGTTTAAGCAGCAAGTTATCTAACCACCATGCATCGAGTTAATTTTTTAGGTGTGATTTGTGATGAGTAACAAATCACGGTTTAGAGCTATGAAGAGATTTTCACGTATACGTTCATACTCATCAAATCTTAATCCTTCAATTTTGTTCTTAAAAGTAGAGTAATAAACTTACTTAAAATAAAAAAAGTCATTTAAACTTGAAATGGTTTGTGCGCATCAAGTTGGTAATAGTTTAATGGATGACAATCATATGAAGTTAACAAATTCATTTTGAAATGAATAAATAATAAGAAGTTCATTACATAACAAATTTAATACATGACTCTCAAGTTTGTAATGAAAGATAAATAAAATGCATCAATAGAAAGTATCGTCTAAACATCGCCTCGTCATATGGAATCGCACTCCGGTGTGTATTGGTGCGGATGGATGGGCGATCACGCAGATGTTGGCCTCTGCAAGATCCTGGTCGCATCATCGTCATCATATTTGGAAGATAGGTGGGCGACTCATATATGATATGTAGATCGGCTCATTAGAAGGACTTGATCAGTAGATGGCGCGCTCAGGTCGTGTGCGACACCCTCAGAGCGATCAATATGTGTCACCATATGTACCGCCATCCAGTCTCTACATCATGTACTATCAACATCCACGGGTGATCATCCACAACAAGTATGTGAAAGATGTCCCGGTCCGCTCTCCTACACAAAAAATAGTATAAAATTAACACTTACATAAATATTGAATTAGATGAATACTTATATCGGGACTTACATCCACTATTGCTCGCATAGTAAGTGATCGAGGATCTCAGCGCATCTGAGATCGAACCGACACATGTCTTGACCGGCGATCTTCCCCCACATCCTCATCTAGGCCCGGACGAGGCAATCCCTTCTCTCCCAAGACAATGTGGTGGTAATCAACCTGTCGACTTCCGCTTTACCCGACCATACCCTTTTGCTCAACTAAGGCTACATCTACTCTAGGAATAAGGCCGGAGACTACTCTATCGGTAAATGCCACTCAACCCTCTTCCAGGATAAGAGGGACTACCATATGTCGAGCCGAGCATGTATCGATAGATGATCTTATGATCTCACGCATCACGACATATAGTAAAATTATGTTAAAATATAATCGCATTACATATATTTGAACTAAAGTGTTATCTGATCCAACTGTATTTGCCCATCTAGCTCATTTTTTGTACCAACATTCATCATTGGTGGCTGAACATACTTATTCATTCCATCACATAGAAAATAGTTTAAACATATATATAAGCTGCATAATTTGAAAGTACAATTAACAACACATACCTCAAACTAAGAGAGATAATATCGGGATATAACATGTAAGAATTCATGCTGAATATACTCCTGGAAGGAGGTGTAGGCAACCGACCATGTTGGCCTGTTGGCTGTCGACTCAGCTCCCATATAGATGAGCTAGAAGCTCCACCCATAGACATCATGCTAAAGGAATCAAGGTCATCCAGGAGTGGTAAATACTGGTGGACCTCCCGAAGTATCAGGGTAAAGCGTAAATAAAATATAAGCAGCAAGTGATGGAAGAACTCCCGGGGCGGTTCCTGTAGAAAGTCCACCTAAGCCACCTCGGTGGCATGTATACTACGTGTGCACGACCCCATCGAATGTTAACTGAGCTCGGGCGATCGGATCATGATACATCACGTCTGGTAAGGAGTGTCATCCCAACAAATCATCACAATCAGGCCAAGTGTGTCATCTCTTCCCTCAATCATTTGGGCATATGAATCAACCCAGTCCGGATCATCACCGGAGCATCACGGTCATCTCACCTACAAAGGTGGAAGGTATTGTCGGAGACCATCTCTAACCGCGTGAAATGATGATATGACGGATGGGATTAACACGGTCAGCCCACCTCCTCTAACGGTGAATCATTTTGCGTGATGGGTCACTCCTTCAGCATAAGCAAGTGTGATGTGGCCTTTCGGTCTTTCAGAAAAAAAATAATGTCACTAAGAAATAAAAGGTAAGCGGGTAATGCAAAATAAAAAATAAAAATCACTTACGATGTCGGGGTGGCGGCTCGATGCAGGAGATGCTAGGATGAACCTCGTAGGGTAATGGTGGGGTGGCCTCCTAGCTACATCGCCGTCCAGGTAGCGCGGTGCTCTCGCCATCATTACTGTCGAAAAAAAAAATATAATAGTGTCAATATTGTAAAATCTAAGTAGAAGCGATACAATAGAAATAGAAAGATAAGCATTATCTATGTGTAAAATCTAACGACTATAAGTAAAAGGAAAATGTATATGTCATTTGTTAATATTATGAGCCGATGAACGTGACCGATGTTTTGCATATGCTACAAGTTCTACTTCTACATTTTCATCCATTATGTTTTGAATCTATTAAATGCGATGTCGGCTGACCTTACGATAGTTAGGTGGATGCAAACTAATCCATGCTCTACGAGAGATGGTCGAATGATCGGTAGAGTATGAAATTCATTTATGTATGTCAAAACATATTGTAGTCTTGTGACACACACATGAGATGGTTCAACCATCAAAATCTCAATGCAGCAATCACATGTGGGCATGGACAATGATATATGATCGTTCTGCCACAATTACAATGACAGAGACCATTATCTAGCAAATCAACTCTGAATGATCGGCTAGACCTGTCAAAAACCTGCATCTCACGTGGGTTGATATTTTGCGTTCGGAAATTAGCCTCCTTCCTGTTGTAAATAGTGGACATCCTTTGGTATAAATAAAAGACTTCCTCTTCTTGAGTAGTAGTGGATAGCGTTTCATGAACAAGGCTACTAAATTGTAATAGTGATTAAAACGAATCGGTAAACCGCGTGCTCAGACACCATTAAAATACTCAGATGCATTCATCATCATTGTCCCATTACGCATACCACCATCATGCAGAAGGGACCATTTAACAGGGTCACGCTCTACAAGCCAATTATACGCTTCTTCTTTAACATTTTTAATATCTAACATTAAATAGTTGAACTGATGAATATCATCAGTATTACCTGCCATATATATTTTTTGGCATAGAAACTCAATATCACCAATCACCAAACTCATCATTAAAATTTTCATGCAATAAACAATGTGCCCATGGAAAAATCTCTCTTTGCATCCAGTAAGATGTTTATCGATATTATGCACAAATCCGTCCGGAACCACGACGGCACATCATGCAAGCGGCAAGAACCACAACCATGAATCAACACATTCTCACTCCACAATAGCAAAACTAGACAAACCATTATTCCTTCGATTCTTATGATTTAATAATGTACCATACTTGCCCAACAAAAAAGTCCGCCTTGCTCAACTCCATCCCATTATTGAAGGTCCAAAGGCCCAAAAGTCTCGGAAATCTTTCGTGAGTAGATTGTAGGTACTAGGTAAACCGATTCCATATAAGGTGAGTCCTAGGACTCCCATTTAGAATATTATTTTTTTATATCTTGCCATCCCAAGCTTTCATATATCTGAAACTTTAACATTGAATTTCACATTCTACCTATAATCTCTAGGCTTGGATCAATCTAGTGCGATCACATGTATGATGAGTACTATGAATTTTGAACTACTGCCATGGGATGCACTTTTGCATTGACACATTTATGATTTTTGTCAACTTGATATTCTCCAAGCACCCCTAAGCTGTTACTACAATGCGCCACTTACGGTCTTGTAGGACTATCGTCTATACACATACAACCGTGTTGTAGTTCTTAGTTAGAGGTAACTATTTGGAATTGAACATTATTATGCACCCCAACAAGCAAATTAGACTTTCATTTGCTTGCTACCTTCAACAAGGTCATTTGGAATTTCAATTTCATCTAAGGCGGTTTCATGGGATGGGTCAAAGTAAACATCGTTGTCTCACTCTCTCGTAGTTTGACACATCCGGACATACTTGTTTGTGGATGACATATGACTCTCACTGTCAATATTATGAAATGAGTGATTTTTTAGCAGATTATGATTGTCTATATTCTCAAGCATAATAGCTTCTAACCCGACTAAACAGTCATCATCACTAATATCACCTTTCCGCTACTTGAGCCACTACTCATAATAATCATCTTTATTTGCGGCACTCAGGTACATACGGTTCATAGAGCGATCGTCACGCCACATAACTTATAAGTTGAGCAATAAATTATCATATTATTAGTATAATCGGATAAATGTTGACCATATCTACACGGGAATCAACTCAAATCTGCGTTGTATCCCGGAGGTGCTTGTGCGATGAAATCATGTGTATGCTTATATATCTACGCTACGATGTGATGGATGCAATATTAACATCTTCCACTTGATAACACCAACATCGGCGGAAGCTTAATGTAACTTAACGTCATCATCGGATATTGAGTATAATGCCACGGATAACGTTGCTTAGTGCTATGGATCGCATGATTCTAATAATTGTTGCTTCAATTCCAAGAAGGTGATGCAACCTTCTTTGGGCGTTACCTCCTCCAAACTTGGTGAGCGCTCATCAATACTTGGTTAGAAAAGGATCAACGAAACAAATTCTCTATTCATTCTTGCCAAACAAACTATATTGCTACTTAACACACGATGTCATACAACTCAAATCCCAAACAAAAGTCTAAAAATATTACTCAAATTCACCATACATACTCTATTACTTTATAAATTGAGATAAATGAGAGTGTGGATGGAATCCGTCACAGGAAACTTCCCCGAACAAAATGGAGCCAGCGGAATCATGTGCTAATGTTATCTTCCAAACCTTATATGAGAGAAAGGGGTGAAAAGCAAGTTTATTTCAAATACGGAGGCGACACAATGCAAGGGTTGGAGATATCGGCCGGTGGAAGCTCGATGTTGCGAACGGCGTCGAGGGGATGTTGCGCTGAGCTCGAGTCGGAGGGCGAATGCGGAACGAGTCGAGAGGTGATCGGTCCCGATCGACCTAATAGTGTTGGGGCCGAAATTAGTGGGCGGACTTGGCAAAACCGCTGATGAGTCGCGTGGCTATTAATTCGACCACTATAAATTTTTTTATTATAATACTTAATTAACTAATTAATATACTAATCATACTTAATTTTAAAAAATTGCCTTAAAAATCCATACTGTATCAGCATAAGTGCAAGGATCTTTATTTTCTTCTAAATTGCATGTCACTATTGCAAGTCATTAAATTGTTTTCTAGCATCATATAAATATTATAAACGGGTTAAAATGATTATCAATATACGGACATAATAAATTAATTATCTACAAAACTTGCCACTGAACTTCCCTATAAATAAGAGGTCATCGAATTGCATTTTCAATGAACATCTAACATCTGGCCTTTCTGCATCTTCAACTCGGTTGTTGCTGCTCTAGTCGAATCGCATTTAAAGGTAAGAATTCAGTCAATATTTAAGCCGCGCAGAATAAATTTTCTGTATTTTTATTATTTTTCTTCTTCTCATTTTCTCTTTACATAAAGGTGATTTATTTTTTAGATTATAGGCATCGAATGAATTACTACATGACGATAGGGCCTTGGAAAACTTATTTTAAGAAAATTGTGACCCAATTTTAATTATAATTAGTTTTATTTTTTATTAAATGTTTGTTGAAATAAGAGAATTATGCAACTGATTAATCAAAATTTATATTGCTTTTATTTCAAAATAATTTTAATAAGTCTAAATTTATTTCAATGAAATCCGTTATATATATATAATAACATGATCTGTCAAAATAATATGATCTGTCGGCTCTTTATATTAATAACATTAATTATCTGTATTTTATGTTAAATTTTGGTTTATAACAAGTTAACAAATGTGTCAGGAGTTAACAGCTTTCCTTTTCCAACGTCAAATTAGCTGTTTAATTAAATGTGTAACTAAACTTGAACTCAGCTTCAAAATATTGAGTTGGAAGTGCTCACCTAATTAAAGAAAGGCTTTTACATACCATCATCCTATTCTTATTTATTTATAAATTAATCATATTTAACATAAAAATTTAAATTGACGGTCCAATATTGAAAACTCATAAAAAACTCAATTTATATTTTTTATCTTACATTTTGGTTTTGATCCTAATACTATTTAAGCCATCAGGTCTTTATTAAAAAAATAAAGTTGGTTGTGCAGAAAATTTCTATTGAAAGTATAGATAAATGAATATATAAATAATAATAAAGGGATTATAAATCAAAAACATTATAAATTTTTTTTTTTTGTGAATTATGGTTTTGCTACTTTTTTCCTTTACTCCAACAATCACATTTTAATTAATGAACTTTCATCACTTAAAAAAAATATATATATAATTAAGGCACAAGAAGATATTACAAAGAGGAGGACCTACAAATCTCTCAGAGTTAAATAAATAAGAAAAACTTCAAATATCTTGTAGAAAGTAAACTTATCAAATAAGAGAAAAAAAAGAAAGAAAGAAAGAAACCAACATAGTCTAGATTATATAAGAAGAACCATATTGCTCCTCAATGACGACACCACATAAGCTTTCTCTCTCTTGTTCATGAATCTTAGCACATTTCAGTTCCTCCTTAATTTCTAATTAAACTTTTCATTCAGTTTTCTTAAAAGGAAAAAAGCCACTTCAAATAAGGCACTAAACTTTTTTTTTAAATGATTTAGAGTCGTTGTTGTCTACAATCAGATTAATATACATATATAATATTTCTTTACAGAATAAAAAAGGGAGTGCGGCAACTACAACAGACAGAATTTTGAGAAATGGACGTACTTCACCTCTTTATTGCTGCATGGATTCCTGTTCTCAAAATGCTTATGGTGACTGGTGTCGGTTCGATTATAGCAACTCTCCATTGATGTTTTAGGTGAAGATGCCAGGAAATACATTAATGGCGTAAGTCATATCTTCATATTATTTTCAATTATGTTTTCTTTAATAAAGTTTTATTTTGTAATTGTTTGTTATTTGGATTGATTTCTGACAATGAATCTGTTGACAAAATAAAATTGTAGAGACTAAAACGAAAAAGCTTTAATCTGAGGCTTGATGAGAGGAGGACGACGTTCTGATAGTAAAATCAACAGCCGGTCGAAGTCATAAATTTCTTTTTTTTATTATTTCTACGAAAAACCATTAAACAGCCGAAGTTCTGATAGATTTTTAGATTCTGTTCATTTAAATCAAATATTATAAAATCCATCATCAAGATCGGTAGTTAAATTAATTTTTGTGGATAGATCTAAGAAATCTAAATTAGATTATCACTTTCATAGCATTCAATAAATAATTTAATAAAAAATTTATAAAATGTCACGAAAAGATTGGATGATAATGATGCGAATGTTTCCTTGGCTGTTGCTGTTTATTATCAGTATTCTTTACTCTGTGGATGTTAGAGCCATCCAAAGTGGGTCATCCGCTTTTATTTTAAATTGGTTAAAAAGAAACTGATAATGTCTTTCTGCTCATCAACAGGTTGTATTTTATGTATTTAATCCTTCAATCGTGACAAACAATTTATCTAAGACATTCACTCTGGAAAGTGTGGCTTCAACGTAAGTTTCATCAGCCAAAGATTAATTTATTATTATTTATGAATATATATATATATAATTTTTTAAGTATGAATATTAATTAATAAATATATATATTTTTCTTACAGATGGTTCATGCCTATCAATATTCTTCTGACTTTTTTAATTGGCTCTGTATTTGGATGGATTCTCAACAAAACTACTAAAGTTCCTTCAGGTTTAAGGCCCATTCTTTTGGGTTGTTGTGCATCAGGTAGATAGATAGAGAGTATTCGTTGAACTCGAAATCGATGACCCAAAATATTAATATTATTATGATTAATTATATTAAATTATTTTTAATTGTTTTAAATTTTTTTTTTATTTTAATTGGACAGGAAATCTGGGTATCATGCTTCTCATCGTCATTCCCTCATCCTGCAATGAAAGGAGCAGTCCTTTATTATGTCAAGCAAGGGCATTGGCCTATGCTTCGCTCTCTATGGGTGTAAGTATTTTCATAAATAAATTAGTTATTAAGAATAATTAATTATA
The DNA here is from genome assembly GCA_021442155.1 of Cymbidium sinense. Taxonomy (NCBI): domain Eukaryota; kingdom Viridiplantae; phylum Streptophyta; class Magnoliopsida; order Asparagales; family Orchidaceae; genus Cymbidium; species Cymbidium sinense. Next base: position 266,955,070 of record CM038215.1, read on the forward strand.
CATTATTAAAATTCATTCGATTTAATTTCGTCATCTCATAAATTGAAAAATATTTTATCATGAATAAATTAGTCCCAAAAATAATTTCTTTTAAAATATAAGTTATCATTTATTGAAATAAAATAAACGTTTTTATGACTGCCACAAAAATAAATGAAAATCCATTCAATTAAATCTAGGAACGAACGGGCCGAATAATCCCATAATTGTCTTTAAGAACTTATAGCGGCCTGGTTGGCCCAATCATAACTAAGTTGGCTTTGAAAATCTCAATGTCTAATGTTTTTATTATTTTTATTTTTATTTTATTTTTTTGAACGATATAGCAAGAATTTTTCTCTCATTAACTCCATCCTATATATAAAAAAAAATAGATATATCAGCTTCTAGGAAAAAAATAAATAAATTTGTTTTGATTAAAGAATAATTATTTGTAAATTGGCACACAAGTATTTCTAATTATAATGCTAAAATCATAAAATTACCATAATGCCACTCTTCTAGTACCAATCTTCTTAAAATTTTTAACATAGGTGCATAGCACTTGCGGGCATATATAAGTGCACAATTAAAAGTAATTTAGTGCATTATTTTGAAAGAAATTTAGAATTAATTTTTTATTTATATTTAATCTATCATTAAATTTATATTAAGCTATTAAATTTCATATCAAATTAATATTTTTTTTATGTTACACCAACCTTAAAATAAATATATAATAATAAAACATATATATGAATTAATTTTTTTTTTTTATAATTTGGTTTAACTCATACAAAAAGATCTTAATAAAACTCAAAAGCAAAGAAATTAAAGATTTAATGAATGCATATTTTAAAATTAATATTTTTAAATTTATTCATTTATAATTCTTGCGTAAATGATTTGATATTTTGGTTTGTCTATATATTGTGAGATTATCTGATTTGAAAAAGAAAAAAGTAATTTCATTGAATCATGCATCGATGTCTATGGAGGAAGGAATTGGATCAAATCATGAGAATGACTCAAAATGTAGATACTAGAATCAAGTTTATATTGCCACCAAAGATAATGGTGAAAATTCTCAAACCATATTCACTGAGTCTTCCACTAACAGCAAGGTTGATTCTATCTCAATCATATTTTTATTAATTTGTTATGATTTTGATAGATTTTGATATATAGAATTATTTGATAGGATTAGATTGAATATAAAATAGATGGTCAATTTTTGTTTATAAATTAGGGTTTTTTCAAATATTTTTTTATTCAAAGTTGAATATAAATTGTTATGATTTTATCTCAATCATATTTTTATTAATTTGTTATGATTTTGATAGATTTTGATATATAGAATTATTTGATAGGATTAGATTGAATATAAAATAGATGGTCAATTTGTTTATAAATTATTTCAAATATTTTTTATTCAAAGTTGAATATAAATTGTGAATAGCTATTAACTTGAATTGAATGATTAAAATTTTTTGTAACCATCTTTGTTAAGACATTATTCAATTGAATGAGAAAGTTTAACAATTTGGATTTGTTTGTTTTCTTTCACTAATATGTAGAGATTTTTATTTTAGTTTAAGAGATGTCTTTTCACTCCACTCTACATTAAATAAAAATTCAATATTCAACCATAAAAGTTTTATCCATAAGAAGGATCTTCAATAATTATTATTATTGTGTGTGGGTTAGGGGTGAGGAGCACACACAATGCTTATGAAAGACAAACTTGTGTCCTCCCATTGATAATCTAAGTTCCCAACAAACAAACTAAGATTGCCTATAACTTAATTTAATAATTAGAAGATGATTCCTACTTCCAAATCTAATTAGCTTATGGAAAGTGACAATAAAGATTTTCAAATCAACAAAGCGAAAACAAGATTTTAGGAAAAACTATTTAGATATTAAGGGATGAGGTAAACTATAGTACTTGGAGGATCTACTAAATCTTCAAGAGCACTTATTATATAATGGAGAACTAAATCCTTGGAGGTGAAGATGTTGCTTTATGTCATTTTATATAATAGAAGTCCCCATTTGGGCATGAAGAAGGGTATGATGAGTTCCTTCCAACAATAATAATTATAAATAGCGATGAATAAATTAATTAAAAACTTTACAAGTCGTAGTTTTCCTCATTGAACACTTTAAATCCAAAAGATTTCTCAACATTAACCATCTATACTTATAGGATTTCACAAAAAAAAAAAAAAAAAAAATAGTAAAGACATTTAGTCTAATTATTATACTTATGCTTAATTGTGAATTTGATTTACAACAAAGATATCCTTAGTTGTCAAAATGGCCATTAATGATTTTTTTTCATGGATGTTAGCTTATATTTGTTGAGGGATGAAATCCATTGCTGGTCATTGCCATTGATGCATTTATGTGTATCTAAATTAGGTTTTTTTTAATCTTATTCAATGAATTTGGGTTTCCTTAATCTTTGATGAGTTTAAGGGTTTAGAAAATTTTATGAAGCTCAAGCCTAATTTAATTGAGATAGGTTATGATAAGCTAAGGGTGACCTAATTAAAGATATCTAAGATGAAGTTTAATTAAATAACCTAATCATAAATCATATAATTTAAGTCAAACTTATTACAAATTTTAGAAACTAATTGATTAAAAAAGGACTAATTATATTCACATAATCAAGTTAGGATTTAACTAATTATATTTAAATAGGTCAATTTAGACTAAGTTTGACTTAATTAGAAATAACAGGGTAGATCTTCTTAGGATGCTAGAGGGAATTCAAATCAATTAAGGTTACTCTTAAAGTATATCAAGATTATATTAAATATAGTTATGAAAAACTATCACTAAGGATGTTAATAGAAACTAAATGGAGGGAGGGATCAATTGAATTAACCCAATCAAGTAGAAGTAGTATATAGTTTATTAGGATGAAGTAGAACCAATTATGAAATATTTAGATCAATTAAGACCAAATTGAACTAATTAAGGCACATTTGAATAATAAACAAACACTCTTATTTTAAATCAAAGCCAACTATAGCCCAATAAAATTAATCATTAGACTACACTAAAACCAAATTGCATCTTACTATGATAATATGATAGATTCATTGTGCAATTTTAAGTTTATTATGACCATAAAAATCATAAGAATGTTATTGTAGGCTAATTATCATAAAAGTAGGCAAATTAGAGAACTATATAAGTTGGCTTATGAATATTTAAACTAACAAATGATCATATGGACTTGAATGGATACAATAAGTTCATATTAATTATGTTCCTACAGACTATTACACTTAGCCGCTAAATGTCATATTATGATAAACTTATAAAGGGTTTTTTTTTAGATTTCATTTGGAGTTAGTATAAAATGAAAGAGTTGAAGTCCCATAAATGAGTGACTAGATACTAAGGAATATAGTTGGCCAAAGAAATCTAAAGAGGCTAATTCAAGCTCCAACACTTAAATTGTCATTACCATTGGAATGCTAGATGGTAAGTGTAGAAAAGGCTACCATCAATAAGATTTTTTTATTATGACTCAAAAGTCATTTTAATGTCAACTAATTTCTTAAGCAAGAGTATCGATGTTATGTTGTTATTTATTTACACAAATGAGTTAGGGATGACTTGAGTAGTTGACTTATCTTATTTGGTCAAATGGGATCATTATTAGGCTTCCACTTATAGGTCACATCAGCAAATTTTACTATTAATATGATTAAAATAAAGTATTAAATAAGTAAAACTAATAATATACATGTTGTCCTTACAAAAAATATTTAGCCTATCTTTTTAAATAAATTATATAAATTTTCAATTATCATTCACCTTAAAATAGCATGATGGAATATTTCAAAAGGATTTACAATTAAAAGTTGATCGTAAATATTTTATTCCATGAAATATGTATCTAGAGATCATACTTAGGGGTGTGCGTTTGATTGATTTGGATGAATTGGATGTTAAATTTTTAAAACCGATTGGTTTTGGATTCCTAAAAATATTGAACCAAACTGACCAAATAAAATGCAAAACCAAACAAACCAAATAATAATTTGGTTCGGTTATTTTGGTTTGGTTTTGGATAAACCGAAGTTGGCTACATTTAAAAATTATTTGCATAATTTTTTATTGTATAATGAACAAGCTATAGACAAATTAATATAAATATAATTAAAATGCAATTAACCATTTCATGCGCTAAAAATATTTAAAACTAATATTTACTTACATGGATGATGTTTTGAACTTAGAAGTTGATGGAACCATATTACCATATTATGAGATCAAAATATTTTAAAAAATTGGATAATAGTTCTCCAAAAAAGTATCTACTAAGTATTCAAAAATAAATAAAAATAAGTGTATAATAGATAAACCTATTATACATAAATTAATAATATCATATTAAATATAATTACTTTGATTTATTTGGTTCCATCCAAAATTTTATTTGACAAACCGATCCAAAAACCAAAAACCAAAGTTTTCATTAATTAAAACCAAAATCCAAATTACTAAGTTCAAAACCGATCCAAATTACTCAAAAACTTTGGTTCAGTTTGATTTTTTGGTTAAAACCAAATAATGCACACCCCTAATCATACTTAATAGTATCGGTTGGTATCGATTTAAGAAAATTACATTCATTTAATATGTGCTAATTCATTGAGTCACATATAATGATTTATATTATTATATGTAAAGAAATTTCCGTTGTATCAACTTATATAAAAATAATGAATGAGTTGACTCAATGATTAAATGTCATCCAATTGAAGTATGAACATGTCATTAATTAATTTGGAGACATAGTGATAAAATATAATATTATTGAATCTTGTCAATAATCTTAAATTATAATGATTATTGCATAATCATTACATATTCTCATCTCAAAATTCAATGATATATATTGAATTCTTAATTATCAGTACACTTAGGCAGGAATTATAAAAGGAAGAGATAAAAAACATAAAGAAAAAAAAATGAAGGGAAAACTCAAAGAATTTAAGCTTTTGAATCAAAAGTAAAAGAAAATTTCTTTTTAAAAAATCTTTTACTTCTGGGGTCCTTCCCTATTCACATTTTAAAATGTCATAAAATATTATGTGCCATTGTTTTGTACTTATTCTTCTTAATAAATTATAAATGAACTTTACACAAGCTTATGCCGTTATAAATCTAAATCAAATTCTAAGCACCTATAGTTTTAGAAGCCAATATGAAATATTATGTCATATATTTAATATCAAAATTTAAATATGTTAATAGAGAAAATTTTCAACACACTATGTGATAATGCCTTCAAATTTTAGAGTTAGATGATTTGAAATGATTATATTAATTCAATCACACTTAGGAGTGCTTAAATGATTATAATATTGCATTTTCTTTAAATGTTTAAATTTTTTAAAGGAGATATTTTCTCTACTTAATTTTTTTAAGAAAACAAAAGTAAACAATGTGCATCGTGCAAGACATCTTACCCTAGTGGTTAAGAGCTTTGGCTTCAACCAAGAGGTTTTGGGTCCAAGTCCTTACACATGCATTGTGTGTGTGAGTTAATGATTAAATTCGCTTAAATATCCCCCCCAAAAAAAATAATGGGCATCTTACTAAAATAATATATATATTTATGTAATGAATTTATTATTATCTTTTAAAGTCTTCATATATTGAGTAATTATCATTATTTTTAACAGGTTCAAATTAGAAGAAAAATGGCCATATCACTCTCCTTGAAGCGTTACATTGAGAAGGTTATTCACTCCATCAACATATGGTGTGGTAAGGAATCAACAAATTAAATTTAAGTTTGTCATTATTATATGATTTATTTTAATAATAGATCAAGAAAGCTCATTGCATCAAGCTTTTCCAAAGGAGAGAAATTCTGTTTTTTTTTTTAAATTCCTCCCATAATTTTAATCTTTCTTGATTAAAAAAATAGAAATAGAATTTTATTAATTTTAGCAAATTAATTTAAAAGCACATACATAATATAATGGCATACTAAAATCAAATTAATTTAGAGCATTTCATAATGATAGTTGGACTGATATTGTATCGTCCTCATGAAAATCAAATAATAGTCCAAAAAACATATATATTTGAAAAGCAAGAAAAAGTGAATTAATTACCTAATAAATTCATTGAAAAGAAAGAAGAAAGAAAGAAAGAAGGACACAAATCACTTTTGAATATTAGTCATGTGAATTATTAAATAATGAATGTATCGAATGAGATTTTTTTTTAAAAAATTTATTTATTTATTTTTGAAAGATCTGGCATGCTTTGACTTTAACATATTTCATGTAAGAGATCGTTCTTATAATTATATATATATATATATATATATATATATATATATATATATATATATATATATATATATATATATATATATATATATATATATATATATATATATATATATATATATATATTGCAATTTTTAAAAGTCAATAGGAAATGCAGAAAATTTTGATGTTTGTTTGTTTTATTTTTTTTTAATAGATAGTTTTTCATGCTATCATATATAGGATGGTTTGACAAGTGTAGTGTTGAACGGTATATTGTTTGGTCTAATTAGACAATTAGCAACTCGGGCATTAATTTTCCTTGATTTTTTTGTTGTTATTATTTTTTAATAGGGCAAATCAAAGCATTTTTAAAGGGCCATTTGAGATCATTTTTATATTTAATATTTTATTTATTTTTATTTTTGTTTTGATTTGAAACAAAATGTATTTTGGTGATGGTTGTTGTTTATAAAAACTCTCAAAGCATCTAAAAGACATTTTGAGTGCTTGCTTTTGAAAATAATGTGATTTATTTAAAAAAAATAAAAAGACTTAAAAATTACATTAAGCAATTAATTTAGAAGTGCCTCTAACAATGAAAGATAATTTGATCTACTAAAACTATCAAGTTAAAAATAGTGTACATAATAAGGACACTCAAGATGCTTAATTAAACTTTGATCATACCTCTTAACCTTTCCAATTGATTTATCACACACCACAACCAACCACAAATATGATGCTGGCCAGAATCCTAGTTGATTGCACACATTAATGTTGAAGTTCTCCTATAGAACACTCAAGAGACCCTCTTTTAGGTTAATCTCAACTAATAGTCTTATTTTTTTTTTTTTAATGTCACATGGAACAAGTTGATCAAATTAAGATGTACTATATTTTTCTTGTAACCAAGAGTACATATTGATGCAACTTAAAGTTATTATGTATGATTATTTCAAAACTTGATCATCCCATCAATATCTATTAGATTTTATTCTAGAATCGTTCTTGTAGCTAGAAAATTAACCTTTTTTGGTAACTTAAAATACTACACTCCTCAAATGGAGTTAAGACTAAAGTTGTGATACTTGAGGTTAAATGTTGTAATCTATAAACTTCACCAACTTTATTATCCTTCATGAAAATCAAAGAAACTTTGTAAATCTTAATTATCACAACATTAGGAATCATGCACCCTCCAATATCAAGAACACATAAAGTTATTATATTTCTAATAAAATAGGTGACTTCCTAACTCTAGCCAATCTCCTAGTCACACCACCATATGTCCTTAATCTTTTAATCTCATAACAAAAAATTGTGCATATAGCGTTATTTTACATACAAACATAGTCATTATATGCCTTATAATTGAAAACTCTTAAAGCAATAACGTGTATGATCTAAATAAGTTAAGTTATAACTCCCTAATTGCTACATTTTAAAAAATCTTTTTTTGTTGCATTAGCACCTACTAATTTATCCTCCTTATGGTTTCTAGCTATTTGGTACTCTTTTAATATCTACCAGGATTATTATACCCCAACTTCTAGTAATATTAACAAATCATAAATATTATTTCTATTGATGATTTTTTTTTCCTATCTTGACTAGAAATAGTCATGTTCTCAACATGTCTTTCATTATATATAATTTGTTAGATCTTCTATCCCTCAAGCTTAAAAATAATATCATCAAAAAAGACATATTCTCTATATCCTTTGAGTTAATTATATTATTTTCATATAAAATGTTGTCAAAAAATTAATTTGCAAGAGAGAGACAATTAACAAATTAATAATATAGTTTGCTCTTGACTATTGACTTTCACCTCAATATTTTTAAAATTATAATAATAGAATTAAATCAATTTAGAAGTGAATAATAAAAATATCTCTACTTGTAAAGAAAGTTTTTATTTTTGATATAGTTTATCAAAAAGCATTTAGTCATGTATAGAGGATTGTAATTTGAGCCTTGAATTTTGGTGATTTTTTTTCTCAATGACCTTTAAGAAGACCTGATCTCTATAAGTGATTTCATTCTCATATAACTCTTCATCACACTGAGAAAGTTATTCCCAAGATTATAAAGTAAACTCTTTTAATTCATTGATTTGGGATTCATTAGGATTTGCATCCACTTTTAAACCAATAAGAATATTTTTATATTAATAATTTAATTCATCAATTTCTTGGTTAAAGTGGATATCAATGGTTTCCTGTATTTTCTTATTTATAATTTTACTTATTTTAATTATGCTTAATGTAATGTCAAAAAAATATTTGGTTCTAGTCTAAAATAATTAGCCCAAAATGTTTTGGATAGTTCAAAACAATTAGCTTAAAATTAAGTCACACCATAATAATCTTTTGCTCATGTTGGCTAAGCTAATTTAATGTAGAGAGCCAACTAGATTATGCAAAGATATTTTAATGCATTTTGTTTCACTATATTTTATAATAGTTATAATAATTTCTTTATATAGTTATTTATATTATTATACTTAAATATGTTTAGGCATATTTTTATTAAAGAAGAATTCATATGTGTTCATGACCTATCTTAGGTGCTTTGACCCTTCATTTTTGGTTGTTCCTTCACTCTCTATGCTTGCCATTTTGTTAGGTTCCTTTTGGCAGCCTTTTAACATCAATGTTTGTTTATCGAAAGTTACACCTCACTTTTAAAGTTTAAAAAATTTTACTTAATAAGTATGGAATCTAAAGGACCCTCCTTAGATGAGCTTATTTTAATAGGCTTCCATATACCTTGTCCAATCTCCCCCTAGAATCACTAGATCTATAGCCTTTAATGAGCTTATTTTCAATAGTCTTTGATGTTCCTTGCCCAATCTCTTCCTAAAATCACTAGATCCTTAGATTAGCTTATTTTTAATAGGGTTTGATGTACCTTGTCCAATCTCTCCCTAAAATCACTAGATTTATATCTATGAAATAGTGTTAGACAACTTCACATCCCACTCTATGCTAACATATGCTTGGATCTTTTATTCTTATATTTCTTTGTCCTTTTTTGTGTTAAATGATGTTATAAGTAAAATATTTTTTTCTTTCAAAGGAGATCAAGTGTACACTTAAACACTGTGATTAGGATTCAAGCGCCTTAAGTAAAATATTGATCATTAAAAATATATATATTGAACTATAATTTAACAAATTTATTTTTAAAATGTCAAAAACTAATTCCAGAGTATATTTTGATTTATATTTTGTAATTCCAATAATGAAGCACTTCATCTAACTGTGATATAAAAAATTGCTTTGGCAGCTTCTTTGATGGCTAAAGTAGCACTTAAATTAAAAAGCATTATTGTTTTTCTCCACAAATGGTTGTCCGACACTATCACAGCATGATAATGCCTTAAAACAATACATAATTATGCTACTGGATTGACAACTTCTAAAAAAATACTATTTTTCGTAGCTAAATATTAATCTCAGTTATCCTATATTTATTATTTATTATGCAGATGGTAGGACTCATAATTGGCATAGTCTCCCCACTCAGAAAAGCACTGATAGGTGAAACAGCTCCTCTTCGTGCAATTCAAGGCGCCATTAGTTTGTTGGGGTATACTTCTTCACGATTAAAAAAGAAGAATTTTTAAATCCATACACAAATAGTTTGGTAGAACATATAATTAAGACTTTACAATCATGAAGTTGATGATTAAACTAACTTGCTTTCAACTATAGTGATGGTGCAGTACCTACAACTACTTTAATAATGGGAGGAAATCTTATTAAAGGTAACATAGAATTATACAAATATGGATAAAAAAATGCTTTCTTAAGCGTTCATTATTTAAGTGCACAATTAGTGAATATATTAAGTATAAATCTGAATTACTTTTTTTTTTTTTCTTTACAGGATTTCAGAAATCTGATATCAAAGCATCATATGTAATTGGCGTCCTAATTGTTCGTTATTTTCTTCTGCCTTTAACGGGCATCAGTATAATTAAAGGAGCAATTTATTTTGGCTTTTTACACCCTGATCCTTTGTACCAGTTTGTTCTACTGGTGCAGTATGCTCTTCCGCCTGCAATGAATATGAGTACGTGTTTTAGATATTTATTATTCATTTTTATAGATGATTTTTCGATTTAATTCATATATTAATTTGTTAAGAATTGTATTATAATTTAAGAGAAAATGCTTTATATCTTTAGCTATATTCAACTTTGAAATACTAGCTAATTAGCAGTAGAAATCATCTTCTATGCTGATATATAACCATTGCATTATATATATTTGTTCTTGGTACGTAGGTGTAATCTCTCAACTATTTGGTGCTGGTGAAAGCGAATGTTCCATTATCTTCTTCTGGACTTATGCTTCGACATTGATATTATTTCCCCTATGGTCAGGAATTTTCATGTGGTTGGTATCTTAATTCAAGATTATGAATGGTGCTCATAAATATAACGCTCAGACTTCAAGTTTGAAGAAGATAAAAGTTCAGTTACCAGAAATGATGAACAAATATCTCTATTGCCGTTAAAATTTGGTTTATATATCAAAGTTTTGAGCAAAATAAGTGTTTTTTTTTTCTATTTCATATATTATAACTGAAGTCGTCATTGTTATGCCCTCTCTCTCTAGTTTATTTTAGAATGAACTAAGCAGTATTACTCGTCTGAATCAAAATGTTATTGCAAATATATGTTTTGAACTACGTTATTGTTATGTAAAATAGGCCAATAATGGAATTGCCTTTTTTTTTCTTATCCCTTCTCGTGAATGTTTCCAAGTTTCAGACCATTGATCCAGCCCAATTGAGACTTCAAAACATGTGAACTAAACATTAAGACGAAATCCAAACTCTTCAGTTATGAGGGAATCCATTGGAATTTCTTTTAGTCTAAATTTGTTTTCACTTATAATTGGATACGTCTAGTTTGAAGAAGGAATTGTTGGTAGTCATTACTCATCAATGGAAAGTATTCTGATTTTTTCAAGTTTGAAAGAGAGATCAGGCAACGTGATAATATATTTCCTGGCGTCTTTGTCCTTGCTAATGACCACAACTCACGAGGGATTTATCAATATATTTCCAATGCGTATTTCACATATTTGTTTTGTAGGTGACCTGATTGTATTTTTCAATGACAGTAACTCGAGGACTAATATAAGAATTGCAAACAAAATTTAAGCTTGTGAAGAGTACCCTTAATTCAATTGCACTTTACCTTCTTCAAAAATTATAACCTCCCATGAATGTGTTCAGAAAACTTATTTGAATTTCTATTAAGTTTTTTAGAGTGGCATTCTTAATTCCAAAAGGAAGCATTAAGGGTGATTTTGAAGTTAAGGAACATAAATAATTGGTGTTAAGGCTTTTACATTAAAACTTTATTGGAAACTCAAATCTGGAAGATGCCCCTATAGTCTAGTTGCATGGCTTGCAAATACTTTGTTAATAATAAACCTGCCATGGCTCCAATTCGAAGAGGAGACTCAAAGGTTTGTGTGATGTAAGAGAAGAAGCCAAAGAGACTATTAGTTGAGGTCTTAAGAAGGTAATGCTGCTTTCTGGTACCATACTTGATGGGGATGAACCAACCACTATATCTATGGAATCGGGAATTCAAGTTCAAGAAATAAATAAATTATTTTAATAATAGATTTCAAACTTGATTTATCAAAATAAATAAATTATTTTATCTTGTATTCACATAATTAAATTATACACTTATTTTGGCTAAATTGTTATGCCAAAATCTTAGTAAATCTCTATATGACTCAATAATGTAGTAATAAATCAAGATCTTCTCTATGAATCCTTTATAATCCTAGCACTCTTTTAAAAAGTGCTAAACAATGTGTAATCGAAAGAAGCTAAAATCATTCTTAAATTTAACACCCACAATAGACCCAAAGCGTATTCATTGCATGTCCTCGAACTAATATTGAAAGTATAATTGTCATTAAATTTGTATGCCCCTAAAATTATTGTCTCCTAACTTTAAATTGCATTTTAATGCATTTTAAGACAGAGTATAAAATGCATAATCACTTAGGGGGTGTTTGGTTGTCTGCATATAGAGTGTAAAGTAAACCAAATGCAGAGAATTTAATTTTTTGAGTATTTGGTATGGTGCAAAGTAAAATTGCAATGCATTTGTAGTGTATTTGAAATGAATTAGAATGATCATTTTTGGTGTATTTGGAATTCACCTAATTTGGGGGTCGCCATTTTCATCGTCGCCACTTTTGCCACACATTGACACCACCGCCAACCTTCTTTGCTTTCGAAAAAAAAGGAGATGTCGCGAAGGTTTCAAGACCATGCTAATACGATAGAGGCGTGAGTGAGTCTGGTTGTGGTGTCGAAGAAGACCACCTTCACTCAATAAGCGTACCGAATAATCCAAAACCGTTAGATATGACACCCCTATGCCGAAATGCTGCCAAAATTTTGGACTTTAAAAAAAAAAAGAGGGAGAAGAATATTTGCATATATATTTGCTTTTATGCAAGTGATTGAAGGCCTCGTTATGCTCGTGAGTGAGTTGAAATTGACGAGGTGCTTCAAAACACTTCGTCAAGGTGTGAGATCCAAAATAGTTCTTATGCGACCCCTGAGGATGATCGGAATCTTGCACAGAATTTTACATTGACAAAAAATCAAATAAATTAGTTTAAATTAAATAAATTCTAAGCTAACTTTAAAATTTAATTTGAGTTTGCTAAATTTTGAAGTAAACAAAATTATCAAAATTTGAATCCAATTGAAATCAAGAATTAGTCAACTGCTCTCAAATGAATAAACATCTCTCACTCAATATTTGAATGATCTTGGATTTCACATTGGGATAATCAAAAGAAAATTTCAATCATTTTTAAGATTAAAACATGCAATGTCTGGAAGTATATTCAGATATTCGATCATGAAATAATTGAAATGAGTTGGATATTTTGGTGATAAATATAAGCTTAGTACTTCAATATCTTATTTCAATCAATGTGAAATATGATCTGATTGAACATCTAACCAAAGCACAAGAGATATAGTCTTCAAATATAATTCACTCCAAGTAAATTAAAGAAAATCAAGGAATTCATAAGAGATTCCTAATGAAATTGAAGGATTGCTAATAAGCATAATTAAAAAATTCTTGAAAAATATTTGAAACATATTATTCATCTTATTAAATGCTCAAATTGGATCAAAGAGAAATTGAATAGAGTTTATGATGAGTTTGAGAATTGTCAATATATATAAATGAGAGTCTATTGAACATTCAAATATTAATGAACTTTGAATAAAAGAAAGTAATTAAAATTCCAAAGGATCTAGTAAGCTACTAGAACGATTTAAAATGCCTTCAACACCACCAGATATGCAATTCTTCGTTGTTGACCTCCATATATGTGCCATAAGTCGAGTCAAGCCCACAAGTTGAATTTGACGACTTGGATCGATGTCGCAAATCGGCTCAAAATGCATTGGGCGTCACCAAATCAGTCAAATGACCTCCGATCGGATGAATGGACTTCTCCATCGCGTTGACATCAAAATTGATTCAAAAATATAAATATTACATAATCTAAAGATCAACCGAAAAGCGTCGAGTTATCAATATCGACACGCATATCGAGTGAAGTTACAAAAAAGACCTCCGTTCATAAAATTGATTATGATGTTAGCTTTGAAATATCAAAAACTATCAAATGAGACTATCCACACTCAATTCGGATGAGTATGCACAAATGTCAAATGATCGGAAGTGATAGCGCGCAAATCGAGACTGAAATACACTGTATGTCGCCAAAATCAGTCGAAATGACCTCCGATTGACGAATGGACTTTGTCATTGCATTCAGAACGTCAAAATTGGTCAGAATATAAATATTTCGCACCCTGATGATCAACCGATTAAGCGATCGAGTCGTCAACACGCCTACATGGATATAGAGGTCACGAGGCACCGACATAAATCAAATGACCTCCGTTCATGAAATTGATTGTGCTGTTAGCTTCAAAACATAAAAATCTATCAAATAAGACTCTTCATACTCAATTTGGACAAGTCTGCACAAAATCGGTGAAATGATAAAGCATTTTGGCTGAAATTAATCTAATTTGAGACTTGAAGCAAATGGCCTCAGATGGCAAAAGGACTATCTTGCATCGAACATCGAAAAACATCGATTGATATAATTATATATATATATATATATATATATATATATATATATATATATATATATATATATATATATATATATATATATATATATATATATATATATATATATATATATATATATATATATATATATATATATATATTAATATATGTAATTTTGTTGGCATGAAATTAAAACTGATTAGACATTTAAACGGTTAATAAAAAAACCTTAATTTAATCCTAATTAACTTAGGCTCCGTTTGGCTAAGCTTATGAGATTCTTAAAAAACTCATTTAAAAGCACTTATGTAAAAACTGTGGTTCATATGAATTCTTTTTTTTCGGTTGAAAGTTGAGAATACCTGTTTGGATAAAATTAGCTTTTTAAATTCTAGCTTATATAGTAATAAGAAATGTCAAAAATACCCTTCATCTCATTATGAAAACTATTTTTACAAAAGTTATAATTATCAATTTAAGAAATATATATTATTCAAAAATATAAGCATCCTAATAGTTTACTGACAAAAAAAAATTTTAATCAATCTCAAATTATTTTTTTCTTCAAATGTTTTAAATTTTCTTTCTCCACCCAGCAGAAGCTTTCTTTCATTTTCCCGAGCTCGGCAGATGGCGATTATCCATTGTCGATCCGGTCTTTCCAATCCACAGCGTCTTCATCAAAACCATATATGTGGAAGAGTTTCTTTATTGTCGTCTTGAAAACCAAAAAGGGCTCTTTTGCTTTCCACGGAACTCAATGATGGTTGTGCCTTGAATCTTGGTTATTGTGGGCTGTCATTATTCCACTCCTGACCTCTTTGGTTTGGGCAATCACGATAATATTATTCTCAAAGCGTGGGTCAGAAAGCGGAGGTAGGCATCGTTTAAAACGGCGAAAACTCCGTTTTAATAAAAGCGGAGTTTACTAAAACACTATTCAAACACTTATAAAAAAATATACCCACTTTTAAGCAAAAGCACCAAATAAAGCAAAGCCTTAAATTCAAAACCGTTCGAGACCTCTTCATGCATGGCTCGGTCGACCTCCTCTTCACTCAACCCTCCAAGCTCCTCTTCATAGCTGGATCTCGTTGCATGATCCCACCATTCTCCTCGTCCAAAGACCGACCTTTTCCTTTTCTCTCCTTGATCGGAAACCAAGTTCTTCTCCTCTTCTTCCCTCTTCTTCATTATCCTTCTTTCCTCAAAAGAATCATTCTTCTTCTTCTTTTCTTTTTTGGCTTTCTCTCCTTCTTCTCCTCTCCTCACAAAACCGAAATCACTTCCTTCTTCTTTCCCTTTTTCTTCCCTCTTCTTCCTTCTCCTTCATCTCCTCACAAAACCAAAATCACTTCTTCTTCTTTCCTTTTTCTTCTCATTTCCTCCCAAACTGAAAATTCTTCTCCTTCCATTTTCCCTTATTTCTTCAAAACCAAAAATTCTCCTTATGTTTTCCCTTATTTCTTCAAAATTGAAAATCCCCCTTACATTCCCCTCATTTCTTCAATCCGAAAATCCTTCTTCATTTTCCCTCAATTCCCTTTGGCCGAAATTCCCTCCTTCCCTCATTTCCCTTTGCCAAATCCACTCTTAGCCAACCTCCTTCCTTTTTTTACAAGTGAGGGAGAGCAACCATCATCGGGTTCCTCTCGATACCTCATCTCCTCTAATCAAGCACATAGTCGCTGAATTCATCCTTCCGACCTTTGCTTTGCCGTAGCGGAAGAGGAACACCATCATTAGGAGGGTTCTTCTCCTGGTTTCTAGCATCTCCCTCTCCGTCTCCTCCTGACCTATTCTTTTGCCGCAGTAGAAGAGGAACACCATTATCAGGCGGGTTCTTCTCTTGGTTTCCAGCATATCTCTCTTCGTCTCCTTGCCGATCATTACAGACGTGTAGAAAAATAAGTCTGAACATGTGTGATGTAAATGTGAAAGTATATATATGTGCTTGTGTTTCTTTGTAGGTTTGAAGGCCTCGTCATGCTTATCAGGGCGTGACGAGATGAAAATCAGCCAAGGCGTTCCAAAACACCAATAGTCATGCTCATCAGGGCGTGATGGGAAGACCTCCAAAATTATTAGATATTGCTCCCCTAGCCGAAATGCTGTCAAAATTTTGTCAAATCTTTGGACTTATAAAAAAATGGAGGAATAAAAAAAGAAACTAGTTTAATAGCACTAAACAAAGAAACCTAAAGCTAAACTCTAATTAAAAGAATCAAATAAAAAAAGAGGGGAGGGAAAAAATATACAATGAATACAAAAGTAAAATATTAAATCAAAGAGAAAAGAGGTAAAAAGCACTTGCAAGATTTATCTAAGCAGAGTTGAAAGCCCACTAAAAAAAATTAACCTTTCTTTTTCAAGCATTATAACTCCTCAAACAAGTGGAATGAAATAGAAGATTACCTCTTGGCCTTATTTATAGAGATTGGAGGGAGTAATGAAGGACCCATTCTTACAAAAAAAAAAAAAATTAAGTAACTCATAAAGTGAGTGTGTTCTCACAAATTCAAAAAAGAAAGGGAGAGTTTTAAGCGAGATAAGAGTTAAATGTTAAATTCATAAAGGAATTGTAACAAAACTTGAAGTCCAGTTGTTCCTTAAATATGAAGCATAATGTGGAGTTAGTGATATTGAAGTTGATGTTTGTTTATGTGAATAGAGCCTCTTATTGAATACTCAAAGTATTAAATTCACAGACAAGTGATCATAAAACTAATTGAACAATTGAAAATTAGACGATATCAAAAGAAATAAGAATCTTGATTGAACATCAAATCAAAGCATAAGAGAGCCTCTTGGAATTAAGATACCTTCAAATATATTCAAAAAAATTAAAGAAAAATTAAAGAATTCATTAGAGATTTTTCATGAGATCGTATGATTACTAATAAGCATAAGCGACAAATCCTTGGGTAATGTTTGAAGTATATTCATCGCCTTATCAAATTCTTGAATTAGATCAAGAAGAAATTGAGTATAGTTGGTGATGAATTTGAGAATTGTCATAAGCGAAAGTTTATTAAATATTCAAAGACTAATCAACTTAGAATCAATTAAATGTTAATCCAAAAAATCTAATAAGACATTAGATCAATTTACAATGCCTACTACCATGATTTTGCACACATCAATCATGTAAATTAATGAATTTTAAATACACCACATGGGCCCGACATATGCTGCTTAAACTTGTGTTAGGATGCTATGCGGGTTGCTTCTTAGTTTAGTCTTAGGACTAGGTATGGGTTAACAAAATCTAAAAATCAATTATAAGAATTTCAACTTAGTAAAATATCTAAGATGCTAATTTTGTCAATTGACAGTAGATTTGATTCTTTATTAAGAGCTAAAGAGAGTTGATAGAATCTAAAGTTCTCAAATATATTTGATTCAATCAATTAACTACTCCGATGATGGCTGTGTTGAATGATGATTTCAACTCGAGGGAATACTTCCATCAAAATATGATTCTAATTTCAAATCAAATTAACTCAAATTGGTATTCTAAAACTACTTAAATAAAATTCAATTGTTAAAGCTTAAAGCAAAACTAATTCAATTCACCTTCTGATAGTTTGTTGAATGTGATAAATTAAAACTTTAGCTCACAAGGAGCCAATGTTAAATCAAGTGTTACTATATTCACTCTCAATCTCATGCTAGTAAGGACATGACTGTCCTCTCGCATCACTTGGCCTTCCATGATGATGCTTATGACCATCCTCGTGGTTTGGCTAGTAAGACTCCATTATATTATGATCGCGATCCAGTGGTATGCTCCCCATGGCTCACCCTTTGAGTTGTGAATATAGGGTATACTTGATAGGGCAAAAATCCCTTTGTCAACTAAGGTAGACTTAAGATTTCCTCCTTAGATAAACATCACCCCAGGTATACAAGGATTTGTTGGACGACGTAACCAATGTGCTGCTGATAAGGATCCTTTGGTCAGGTTGGGTCAACTACCTCTTCTAACTAAGTAGACTAGGGATCACGAAAGCCCAAGATGACGGAACAATGAGATCTAGATTGGGCGCATGATCATTTTCACAACCATCCGCTTTAAGTTAAAAGGATAAATTTCATGATCTTAAATTTTAAACTCCACATGCTGCTACTATACGCTACGCATTAAGCGATCTAACGACTAGCCTTAATCAAAAGTTCTCTCTCACTTATTAGGAGAGGTAATTAATTATAGGTGCTTGTGCCTATAGGAAACCTGGAACTAGATCTAAAGTCCTCACCAAATGAGGGCGAAATATTTGGGCAGTGTCTTATCTACTATTCCATCTACCTTCTAAAAATTACACCAACATCTTAAAATCATACTCTCTTCATCATATTGTTGAGAGGTCGGTGATGAAATTTTGGAGCCCATAGATTTCTGGCGACTTCGTTAGGGACAAGATTCTCTTTCCATCTTTGGCTAGTCATATATGTGCTATAGTAGCAATAAAATATTTAAAAATTCAAAACAAAAAATGGTGATTTAAATGTGTAATAAATTCAAGTTACTAATGTATAAGACTCTATGTCGAATGAATCATTTTATAGAGCATATTTTTATTACACTATTATTTTGTTTTGTAATGCCTCTGCATTTTGAAAGTATGGGGTGAAATAATAATTACTAATTACTAATCCCCATCTTTCACGTTTGTAGAATGGATCTCTGAGCACTCTTTCCTTGTCTAGCTAGAGTGGTGCAAACATCTCTTAGCCAATAGTCATCAACATAGAGATGTTGGGTACCATTCAAATTGGTAGCTTGAATTTCAGAGCTATTATAGTTGCAACTCCTGAAGTACCCACCCATGGTACACTCGTCCGAGCCATGCTAGAAGGCCTCAAGTTACTAAAGCTCCTACAATCCATGTTCGCCAATCAGTTCAGTAGCCAACCGCTGTTAATGAGTTCTCCCAATAGAGAACTTCAATTTTTAAATGGCTAGGTCAATCTGAAGCCCCCGTGATGAAAAGAACCGCCAGTGGGAAAACTGTGTCTTTAATGCCTCATGGTATAATTGCTTCATCGATTAAACCTTTCGTACCTGAAAAGCATGATCATGAAGCTTCCTCATCAAAAAAAAAAAATTAACCATAAGACAGAGAAGATGAAAAAATCTGTCGAGGGCTCGGATCCCTAAGCGACTGGTGAATAAGCAATACTGCCACCAGAAGCGAGTATTCTTACCCATAATAACTTTGACAATCTAAAGTGTGTAAAAGGGAATAGCTCTATTGGTGAGGTGAAGTAGTCTTTCTGGACTTAACAATGTCAAGCTCTACCACCGAGGAGATAACCTGAAACACTATCTGCCAGAACACAACATTCTTAAAGTAGTTAAGGACAGAGGCTTAATGAAAAGAAAATTTCAGAGGCCTATGGTGATTGAAAATACTGAAGCTGCACCAAGGAGGTTGCCATCTCTTATAGTAACTAGTAATTAAGCCAAGTATGCTTCACGCGGTGAGCATCGGAGCGTGACACTTGGACCACGTGTCCAAGAACCCACAACCGAAAGGTCCCGGCAAAAAGATAAGCAGGTATAGAGGCTAAGGCCCCGTAATGAAACTCTGAAGAAAGAAAGAAAGAAGTGTGACATCTGATACATATACTCAGAAATCTGCCTAAAAATAACTCATCAAAAGTGGATACATAAAAGAAGGGATATCATTGATGAAAGACATGACGGTCAACACCCTAGAGAATCCTCTAAAGGATCTCATCATCGATCATATTCACCCCCATAAGAGAAGGTTAACTTCGATTGCAGTCCTTTAATGGAAGAAATGTTTATTTCGTACATTGAACTAGAGATCCACTGGAAACGTCGATCATAAATTCATGTGTAAAAAGAAGGTGATGAAGAGGATACTATGGAAGTGAAAGTCGTCTATATGGTCAGGGATATAGATGAACTTTCCGCTCAACACTATCAGTAGCAACATAGATCCAGGGAACCTGAACCTGAATTCAACATTTATGAAGAAGAGTCTTTACATATGCAAGTAGAAGATGACTCTTTAATCTCTACTGAAGAGGAAGAAGAAGAAGATCAAAATGATAAAGAGATCATGGGTGTTGAAATTGTTTATATGGTTGAATCAAGAAATCAGTACACACACTTTTATAATCAACATCGTGTTCATAGCCTACAAATGCACAAGGAGAAAGATAGTCAAGCTCTTCCCCTGAAGATGAGTAGAGAGTAGAATAATAATAAGAAATAGAGGTAGAAGAAGAGCCTGTACTTATTGACGCTCTTACGCTAGTTAGAGAGCAAAGAGAAATGCAGTGTCAAATGGAAGTCAAAGATAAGGAAATAACATAACTTGGTACCAAGATGAATAATATGATGGTACAAATTAATATCATGATGGATATATTACAGAAGAATATCATATCAAATGTAGCATCTATCTTGTCTGTTAATCAACAGGTAGCTAATAAAATAACTTTTATACCACTAGTTGCTCTAGTACCTCAGGTTCCTGTAATACATGCTACACCTGAAGCAAGAAATGAAGTTAACCAACTACCACTTTAGCTAATAATCTAAAATCTAGCTAACACACCGGGAACAATAATAGCTGCTCAGCTAGCTAGAAATAATAATTAATGAAAAGATAAAAGCAGTTATAGCTTTAGAGCAAGCTAAAAAGTTGGTGAGTAAGGGTCACACTTACCCAGCTGAATATGATCAAGTGTCATACCTGAAAGGTTACTCAGTGCTAAAATTTAATACTTTAAGTGAGCTTGGTAACCCAAAGCAACATCTAGCCCAATTTAAGGCTATTATGGTAACACAGGAGGGAATAATGTGCTACTTTTCTGTCAGATCGTCAACAGCCTGACCTCAGCTGCTTTCAAGTGGTATGCAAAATTTTTGAATGATTCGGTTAAGACTTTTATTGAGTTAGAGATAATATTCATAAAGAGGTTTGCTAGTGCAACCAAGAAAATAACAATCGTTGACCTTGCCTCACTAAAAAGGAGAAAAGATGAGTCAGTGTTAAAATTCATAAATCATTGGTATAACCTAAGTATGAAATATGAGCAATAATTGGAAGAAGAACATACAATACAATTGATAATGAGCAATATGGATGATAAATGGGTACCATTTTTTATGTATGGTGTCAATTACAACTGTGGTGAAATTATTTCTATCTTCATTTATCTTTTTAGAGATAAATGAAAACAGAAATAATATCACCTTGTTGGGACACCATGTAGATCCACATATATTCTTATTAGGGTGATCAGGTATGATATTGAGAAATGATGTACTATCTCAAGAGATAGAAGTCACCATCCTACAATGGACCTAATCACCTTAATAAGGACTCCCACAAGGACTATGTTACTAGAGATTCTTCCCCTACTTTACATGAAAAAGTAAAGTAGGATTTATTTTAAATTGGGTTCATTAAGTTCCCTATAGAGGCAAACCTCCATAGTTAATTACATCCTAAGGAATAAGATTACTTAAGAATACTCCCGATTAAGGTAAATGATCATTATCTCTAAAGATTTCAAAGATAAGACTATCAATCAATTAGCTTATTTTTAGAAGATCAAGTAGGATTGATCAAGAGAAGGGAGCTATTATCAAAACCAAAGGACGATAAGTAGAGGATGCTTATGATACTAGAAAACCTAATAAGTATCCCAAACTATCTTATGGTTGGGCTTTATATTTTTGAAATTGAAGTGATTTATTTGTTTGAGTTGAATTTTTATTAGAAATCTAGGGCTAATAATTTCATGACACAAGATCGTGAAAATGCCTAAGAGGTGAAGATTTATGCTTATATCCCGTAAAGGGAAGCAACAACCTCTGAACCTAAATTAGGGAGCTTTGGCGAGGGCCAAAGCATGACCTAAATCTAAGGCGAAAATGGGCATATGGTTTACCTTCATAAGAGAGGATAAACCACCTAACTGTTGAACTTACAATCGCTTGGGGATAGCCGCCAACTAACTCCTCCTACAATTTTAAAAACATGTAGGCAGTCATATGCTTTTGCAAAATAGTTAAGATGTTGTTTATTTTAGAAAGAGATTAAGTCTTTAAACACACTCCCTAAGAGACTAGATCATGTAGGGCATGATTTAATGACTTAAATCCAATGCAAATTTTATTATGTTTAATTTTTATTTTTGGACAATTGATTTGACACAGTTTATGGGATTCATATGACTAATGCATGAGAAATTAGATTATGGGCCAAAATTAGCAAAAAGGTGGTGTGTTTTCACCATGGCTCTCAAAAGTCAAGCCAAGTTTCCTGATAAAGGTGGAAGCCCTCCATAAGCAAGAGTGAAGCAAGATGCTTTTTTTGCATGATATGAAACATACAACATCTAGTGAAGAGATTGCTAAATCTTTTATCTTGATTTACAGCCTAGGCTTTAAGTGAGGTTATGAGTTGTATATTTTTGATATTGACTTGATTAATTGGATAAAAAATTTATTTTTCTTAAGAGCCTGATCGCATCTAGGCCATTCATCAAAGCAAGGAAGAAACTAGGAAAATGATGTCATCTTAATGCACAAGTTAAACAAATATCAAACAATTTATAAAGCTAGCGCATAAGAATAAGAGGTCTTTTGTGGTCGGGCTCCACCGCACAAACTCAAAAAAGAAATAGGTAGTCAAGCTCTACCCTCATGCAACCCGGATTACAAATGAATTAATTACAATAAAAAAGGAATTCATGTTATGGGGGGATCTTCATTCTTCATTTTTTTTCTTCATTTCTTCATTTCTTCATTTCTTTCTTCTTTCTTCTTTCTTCTCTCTTCTTTTGGTTTGGTTGGAAGGTGGTTGCTCCAAAGGCTTCACATGGTACATAAAATTTAGTCTTATGACCAATGTTCATCCTAATCCCCCATAACATTCATTCCAAATCCTAATTGTAAAATGACATGAAAATCAGAAAAGTAAATCTAATTAAAACCTACAAAATTGAGATTAGCTAAATAAACCACACAATCCCAAGCATGTATATGAATAAATTATACTTAGCACCCCACACATGGGTAACAATGTCCACCTGACATATTTTGGATTATGCTTAGGGGTAACCTGCACAGAAAAAGCATTTATATTTTTATTACAACGCCCCTTAAGCACAATACCCTGTATAAGATAATGGTTAGACTAAGATATTCCTACTATTTAGTCTACGCACATACACCCTAATATCCATACTAAAACATCACATCATAAAATAAAATCAAACATCAAACCATGTACTGCCCTAACATCGAGCTAGAAATGGTGACTTAGCCTAATGTGTGTGCTATTTAAGGCTTGTGTGGTGTGTCTTAGCTAGGCTTTAAGGTTAAGATTTTCTAAATGTGAAAGGATTCAACTTAGAGGGTGATTTCATTTAAGTGATTTAGTTGATTTTTGTAAATTTTATTTGATGATTTGATTTGGTTTGAATGAACCTACACTAAATTACTAAATGTTGTAAAGAGAGGAAAAGAGAAGAAAACTTCTCTTTCCTCCCTACTTTAAGTAATTTATATGGTAGATTCAATAGCAATTTTTATTTAGTGAATGTTTTATTATATATTTTAATTAATCCTAAATTTAGATTTTCTATAAATAAATCTATTCAATAATAAAGGTCTTTTAAGATTAATTAAAGTGAATTACTATTACAAAACACTCAACCCTTTATTTCTTTTTAACATGTGTAACATGCATATGGATGAATCCTAAGCATATCTATACATGCAAATGGAAGTGTTATCACACCTTGATGATAAAATGCTAAGAGATGTTATTTAGGAAAAAAAAATTAGAATGTTTCATGTATGCATCTTTTTGGTAAGTACAAAAGAGAGGGATTCTTTTATCCATTAATCAAATGCACATTTGCATGTATGTAAGACATAAGTGAGTACGATGCCATTATTTTCCACACTAAGGATGTAAGGTACAAGACCTACTTGGGGCTAATTAAAGCCTTGCAACCTTGAGATATCCAGACTAATATACCACTTTTTTTAAATACATGTGCATGTACAAAAAGAAATGAATGGAAAAAGAGTCATGTAAAAGATTTCTTTTTATATTTGATTTGGTTATGTACTTTACATGTGTAAATGTAAAGATCCTTCTTAAAGGTTAACATAGAAATGAATATGAATAGATTTAAGCAAGTGTTGTGTTCTTTTCAAATGAACTATACACTTTACAAATCCTATTCAAAACTATATTAAAAGAGAAGAGAAGAAAAAGTCACATAATGCACATCTTATGTTGTACTCACATGCAAGCTTGTAAATAATTATAAGTAGCATACCTTTCATTTGTCATCTTTGATTTATAGTTTTTGAAAATAATTTTGGATTGTGATAATAGCCATTCATATTCTTACTTTAGCCAAAATATGCAATTTGACATAAAGGAAACATTTCATTTTAATTTATTTTTCAAAAGCCATGAATGCATGATTTCATATGACATACATCATTTAGCATGCTAGTAAAGAAATAAAGTGATGCAAGCATGTAACTTCATTCACCCTAATTAATTTCTAAAGATAATCTTGAATCAAAGTTGTTTAAAGAGATTTTTGTTTTAATTTTAAGTTTGATTTGATTTTAAGAAATGTGAAAAGGTTTGCTAGTCCTAAACCATCTCCCACATATATATGTTGTTTTATTTTAGTTTTTAGAACCAGTAGATTGATTTTATATTTTGCTTAGGTTAAGGTGTGAATCAAGTTCATTAATTACCCCTTACCTACACCTCCTTAACATAACTAACCTAATAATTATGAGCCAACATACGATATGCAATCACATTGAATTTAAATCAGCAATACACCCTAAGAAAGAAAGGGCCTAATGCAATTGGCTCACAATTATTGATTAATTAAGCTAAAGGGTTTAATTAAATACTTTCATAACCTTCCCACACATGTGGGTTGGAAATAATTTCCTTAAGCTTACTTAGGTTACTAAACACCTAAGTATCTACCCAAGAAAGGATTGATTAAGTTCAGATTGATTTTGAAAATTTGATTAGGTTAATTAAGAAGATTATTAGTGGATTAATCCTTAATTAAGTTTGGATTAAGGAAGAAAGGGGGTTTAGGGAATAGCTTAAGGAAAATATCCCAAAATTATTCTATAAACCTTCTAATCACTTAAATAATATTTAATTATCTTAATTAAGTGATTAAACCATTGTTCACATGCTTAATTATCCTTAATTACATTAAGAGAGTGATTAAAGATTCATTAATTGATTTTCCTAATTAACTCATCAATAAATTCCAAGAAAATTAGGGGAGGCAGAAGTCATCCCCCTAAATATGCCTGAGAAGTTTGGAATTAATTAATGAAATGATTAGGGAGTAATTAGGGTTATTAAAATTTTAAATTACCCAAATTAAGGAAAATTTACTAGTCAAAATCAATTGAAAATAATTTTATATTATTCCTCACTGAATTATCTTTAAAATGAGCCCTCATTCATATTTTTTTGATTTTTCTATATTTAATTATGAATATTTGAAGTTTCAGCGATTAATAGGTCATTAAATAACTCTAATTATATAATTAATCCCATCAGCCAATGTGGATCGGCGACGCTGCAACTTTTCACATGGCATGAAGAGATTGGTTATTTAAATTGTCAAATCGCATCAATGATGGTGCTACACATTTTTTCCTTGGACTGTCCGATCAAAGATCGGATGGTTAAGATAAAACTCATGGATCTAAAGGGATTAAAATGTAAGATCTGATCAGATTAATCAAGACCATCCATCCAAAACATGTGGGATGAACGGTTCATGATTCATCCCTGCCCTCGCCTACGGGAGACGACGATCGTCCATCCTCTAAGACTTAATCCAAGCTCATTTAAGCTTGGATTAAGTAGGGATTGAACACACACCATCTAAGAGCAAAGAGAAAGACATCCAATGGTCAATTTCAATTGGGATGATACTTTCCTTCACAAATGGCCAAATAAATCTATACCTAAGCTCGATTTTAAAGCATACCTCACCGGAGACTATCACCGATGCTCCCAACCGTCGAGGTAGCTTCGTCTAGTGGAGATGAAGCCCTATTGAAGGTTTGAAGGCTTGAGGTGAAGTGGATCTTCTTATTGTCCAAAGCTTCTTTCAAAGGCTTACGGCTTTGGTCTAGCTCCCACTTCCCGTGGCTTAGATGCTTGGAACTTGACTTGGGTGAGCTCAATTGGGTCCTCTGATGGTGCTTGCAAGAGAAATTGGCTTTTGGTAGAGTCATGAATGAGTTGTAATTTCTTCATACTCCCATATTTTTGGCTTAAGGAAATCGAGAATGGAGAATTAGGAAGAGCTTGGGGATTGCTTCAAAGTGCTTGGAGAGCTTGCCTTAGGTCTCTCTGGCTCAATCAATTATAAGTAATCTCAATTGGAATGAAATTAGGGGGAGTATAACTCCCTCTACTTAGATCGGATGGCGGTGAGCTATCCTTCCATTTTGATCAAATTGATCACATGGAATGGGTTTGTTAGGCTATTATGGATGCCATGTGATTCAGTTTTGGCAGAGAAGAGTAGTGGAGGAGTTTTCCATGTGTTAAATGAGGGTATGTGGTGATTTCATTTGCTCATTTTCCATTGGGTGGTCAATTTTAGCCTTGGGTTGGGTTTTGCTCACCCAAACCCATTTGGTCATGTGCACCACACTTATTAATGTCCATTTAGTCCATTAAGAGGGTGCCAAGTGGTCATGAAAAGGATATGACCAAATTCTAAGTGGAATTGGCCATAGGTTACCCCTTGACCTAGGGGTAAAATGGTCATTTGGCTTTGATTTAAATTTAGGTAGATTTGGAATAGTTTGAAATTGGGTTGGGCCAAATTTCAAAGAATTTGGAGTTGATTTGATATCATTTGGCTCATGTTAACCCATTTAGGTCAAAATAGGTCAACTTGGGTCAAGTTGACCAATTGGTCTAATTAGGTCAAACCAAGGGTTGGGTCAAGTTCACATGATCATTTGAAATATTTTGGTATCATTGGTTTGGTTCAATTTGGTTCATTTGATTTCATTTAGGTCAAATAGGTCAAGTTGACCAATTTGACCCATTTGACCCAACTGGGTTAGGTCATGGGTTGGTTTAGGATTGGTTGGTCATTTGAAATATTTTTCATCCTTCAGTTTCAATCAATTTTAGTTTGATTTGATTTTAGCTTGATTTGACCTTTTAGGTCAAGTTGGGCTCATGGTTAATTGGGCTAGGTTGGATCTAGTTTACCAATTGGAGCTTTGGTCAAGTTCAATAAGTGATTTAGAATGAACTTGACCCATTGGTTGTAATTGATTTGACTTAGATCAAGATTTGACCCATTTTGACTTTTTAGGTCAAGTTGGGTTAAAATGAGTCAAGTGGCCAATTGGGCTAGGTTAGGCTAAAATATTGACCTGGTCAAGTTCAAACATTGATCATGAACTAGTTTAGATCAATGATTTTAATCAACTTAGCTTATGGTGGATTTTAGCTAGTTTAGGTTTTATTTAGGTTAAGTGTTGACTTGGTTTGACCCAATTTAAGTGATTGATCATCCTATGATGATTTTTGCTCACAATGTGAGGCTTAGGTGGGCTTAGTTCAATCCAATTTGGGTAGGATTAGAATTTGGCTCAAAAAGGTACTTTAGGTCGTGTTGGGTCAAGTGAGCCAAAGTGAGTCAATTGACTTGATCAAGACTTGATTCAAGTTTGATTGAACTCACATATGGACTTATGATTGAAATATAAATCTATTTGCAAGTGATTTGGAGTCAAATGGATTTGATTCATTTGACAATTTCAAGTTCAAATAATGAACATGGGTTTGATTTGGGTTTGAGTTTTGAATTTGGTTTTGGTTTGATGATTGAAGTTTATGTTTATATTTGGATTCATGATTGAAGGATTGATTGAATCATGAAGAAAATCCAAGGGTTTGGATTGATTTGAGTTTGATTTGGCTAAGTTCAAGAATTTGATTTGAAGAAGCATAGGTTGGTTTTTTATTAGATTTGGGTTTGAGTTTTGAATTTGGTTTTTATTTGAAGTTGATTTGAATTTATATTTCATTTATATTTGTGAATATAAATGAGAATATAAATGGGTCATGAAAAAATCTCTTGAATTTGAAGTGATTTGAATTTGATTTGAAGGAGTTCAAGGATTTATCTTGAAAGAGTTTAGGTTGGATTTTGATTAGATTTGGATTTGAGTTTTTAATTTAGTTTTGTCTATTTGAATTTATATTTCATTTATATTTGTGAATATTAATGAAGATATAAATGGGTTATTAGAAAATCTCTTGAATTTGAAGTCATTTGAATTTGATTTGAGCTAAGTCCATAAGATGAAATCTAAGGGGCTTAGGAAAGATTTTGGAGTTGGAATTCAATCATGGGTTTCAATCATTTGGAATTGATTCATGATTTGAGAAAATCTATTGGGTTAGAATTGGTTCAAGATTTGATGGGATTGATTTGAGTTTGAAGTTGGTTTGGATTTAGAGTTTGACTTGAAAGGAGGAAGTAAGGATTTGGTTCAAGTTATAGGATAGGCAAGTTTTTCTAACATCCCTAAGGCATGACCTATTCCTACGGCTAACTCTTCTGAGTCTCTAGGGTTAGGTTAAGTGTTCACCTAATCACTAGAAGTGTCTTAAGACTAAGGAACTCTTAGTGTCTAAGAGGAATCCTATGTCTAAGATGGAGAAGTTGTGAGCTCTTTCTAAAAATGAGGTCAACAATAATATTCCAAGACTTACTTGATAGGGTGGCCAAATTTGAAAAGCTAAATCGCCCTATGTCTAAAATCTATACAGATAAAGCAAAGAGAAATAAACCTTTATACTCAAGAAGAAATGAAATGCATGCCCCTTCCTATAGCTCAAGTGGTGAAAAATGAGTAATCTATAATGTGGATAAAGGAAAACGACCAATTTCTAATGATGATAAGTGAAATAAGCCTGCCCATTCTAATCCACAACCAAAATTAGTACTAGGAGACAATGATAAACCTTGGACTTTTTTAAGTGGTGAAGAGTGTCCAAAATAAGCAACAAGAGATGATGAGCAAATGCAACCATCTCTTAAGAAAAATATGAACAAAGATTATTCCTTTAGAAGTGACAGTGTGGCTAAATTATTTTGACAAGAACTTAAAGTTGGTCTATAATTATTAGAAATTAAAAGGCCTGAAGAGGCTGATCAAGTCAGTAATCCAAATTACTGTCCCTATCATCGGATGATCAACCATCCTATTGAAGATTGTTATCTTCAAAGATTGGCTAGAAATAAAATATCGTCGAGGTGAATTTATATTATCTGATAGTGTTCTAGTCAACCCAAAAAGAGAGTCTACAAAGATGATTACATCCTCTTCTGTATTATCCATTAAAGACAAAAATAATGAAAAATCAATTTAGATTGAAGAATGGGAAACAGTAGTCTCTAAGAAGATCGTGAAAATGTTGAAGCAGCTGAAGGGTGTCCCTAGTGTTAAGTGGAAACCATCAATTGAACCAATATTGGACTTAAAAGAGATACATAAACTAAGTATTTGGGATTCTCATCGGCATTTTAATAAGGTTACTTCATCACAGCACAAGGTGCAGTCTACTAAATGCAGGCCTTATAAATCAAAGAAGCCAGCTGTTGACCTCATTTTTAGGATGAGCTCTCAACCCCTCCATTTTAGACATAGGATCTTTCTTAGATTTTAAGGGATCCTTAGTCTTAAGGCACATCTAGTGATTAGGTGGACACTCAACCTAACCCTAGAGGCTTAGAAGAGTTAGCCATAGGAATAGGTCATGCCTTAGGGGTGTTAGGAAAATTTGCCTACCCTATAACTTGAACCATATTCCTCACTTCCTTCCTTGAAGTCAAACTCCAAATCAAACCAACATCAAACCTAAATCAATTCCAGCCTAATTGATTTTCTCAAAATTCAATTCAATGCCACATGATTGAAACCCATGATTGAAATCCATGATTGAAATCCAAAATTCAAATTCCAAATCCCAAATATTTCCTAAATCCTTAATTCCCGCTTAAGGACTTAACCTAAATCATATTCAAATCAATTCAAATTCATTAAAATTTCTCATAACTCATTTATATTCTCATTCACATATATAAATGAAATATAAATTCAAATCAATTAATCTAAATCCAAAATTCAAATTCCAAATCTTGCCCAAGTCCTTTGATTTCCATTCATGGACTTAGCCTAAATCAAATTTAAATCAATTTAATTCATGAAATTTTTTCATAACTCATTTATATTCTCATTTATATTCACATATATAAATGAAATATAAATTCATATCAATCAAACTAAATCCAAAAGTTAAATCCAAATTCACAAATATTTCCTAAGTCACTTTGATTCTCTCTTAAGGACTTACCCTAGATCATATTCAAATCACTTCAAACTCATGAAATTTTCTCATAACCCATCTATTTTCTCATTTATATTCACATATATAAATAAAATATAAATTCAAACAACCAAAATCAACTCCAAAAATCAAACTCAAATTTAATCAAAATTCAACCTAAGCCTTTCAAGTCAAATTCTTGAACTTACCCAAATCAACTTCAAATCAAGCCAAACTCTTGATTTTTCTTCATGATTCAATCAATCCTTCAATCATGAATCCAAATATAAATACAAACTTTAATCACTTAACCAAAGCTCAATTAAAAAATCAAGCCAAAATCCATTTCATGTTCATCCTTTGAACTTGAAATTGTCAAATGAATCAAAACCTGACTTCAAACCACTTGCAAATGAAATTATATTTCAATCATAAGTCCATATGTAAGTTCAATCTAACTCAAATCAAGCTTTGACCAAGCCATTTGACCCACTTAGGCTCACTTGACCCAAAGTGACCTAAAGTACCCTTATGAGCCAAATTCTAATCCTAACCAAATTCGATTGAACTAAGCCCACCTAAACCTCTCATCATGATCAACAATCATCATGAGATGATCAATCACTCAAATTGGGTCAAACCAAGTCAAACCTAATGGTTGACCAAGTCAACACTTAGCCAAAATGAAACTCAGCATAGCCAAAATCCACCATAGGCTAAATTGATTGAAACCAATGATCTGAGTTCACTTATGATCAATGTTTGAACTTGACCAAGCCAACATTTGAGCCTAACCTAGCTCAATTGGCCACTTGACCCAAGTTGAGCCAACTTGACCTAAAAAGTCAAAATGTGTCAAAACTTGATCTAAGCCAAATTAATTGAAACCAATGGGTCAAGTTCATTCCAAAATGATTGTTGAACTTGACCAAAGCCCCAAATTTCCTAACTAGACCCAACCTAGCCTAATTGACCATGAATCCAACTTGACCTAAAGGGTCAAATTGAGCCAAATTCAAACTTAACCAAAATTGATTGAAAACAAAGATGCAAATCCCTTTCATATGACCAACCAAACCTAAACCTACCCATGACCTAGCTCAAATAGGTAAAATGGATCAAATTGGTCAGCTTGGCCCACTTGACCTAAATGAAATAAAATGAAATAAATTCAAACCTAAACCAAATTGAATCAAACTAAAGCCACCAAAAAATTTCAAATGGTCATATAAACTTGACCCAACCCTTGGTTTGACCCAATTTGAACATTTGGTCAACTTGACCCAAGTTGACCCATTTTGACCTAGATGGGTCAACATGAGCCAAATCACATCAAACCAACTACAAATCCAATGAAACTTGGCCAAACCTATTTTCTCATCATATCAAACATACCCAAACTAAAGTCAAGGTCAAATGACCATTTTACCCCTAGGCCTTAGGGTAAATATTGGCCAATTCCACTTGGAATTTGGTCAAACCCTCTTCATAACCACTTGACACTCTCTTAGTGGATCAAGTGAATACTAGAGAGTGTGGTGCACCCAACCCCATGGGTTTGGGTCTGCCCAACTTAGCCCAATGGCCAAAACGACCACTCCCATTGAAATGGCCGCATAGAAATCCTCCTTACACTCAATTCAAGCACATGGCCACCTCACCCACTCCTTCTCTGGCCAAAACTAAACCACATGCAATTCAAAATAGCCTAACTAACTCATTGCATGAGGTGTATTGATCAATGGCACAATCCTTCTCGGCCATCCGATTGTTCAAGGGGAAGATATACTCCCCCTAATTCAATTGAATCTACACACTTCCTCTATCGATTGAAGCATAGAAACTCAGAACAAGCCTTAGAGAGGCTTCCCAAGCTTCCTAGAGAGGATTTGAAATCTCTATTCTCAGTTTTCATCACTTGAAAATAGGGGAGCTTGAGTGAAATTTGAATTTACTCCACACTCAACATCAACATAATTCCTTCTTCAAGTTCCATCAGAGGACTAAGACAAACTTTCCCAAGCTCTTTCCCAAGCTCTAAAGGCAAGGGAGGATCCAATTCGATCAAGGCTGAGCTCAAGGCAAGGAGTTGACCCATAGAGGCATATGCTCAATTTCAAGAGCTCAAACTTTCAGCAAAGCTTCATCTCGTCAAGATGAAGCTTCTCCAAGGGATTCAAGTGCCGACAATCACCTCTGATAAGGTATGCCATTTTTTTGAGCTTAAGTCCAATGTATGATGGTCCTTTGTGAAATGAATTTCAATCCTTGGTTGATCTAGCCGTTAGATGTGCTTGTACTCATGCTTAGATGGTGTGGGTTAATTTTCATTCTAATCCGAGCTCAATCGAGCTCATATCATGGCCACAAAGATGGATGAATCTCCTTGCTCACTAAGAGCAGAAAGGATGAATCTCTGGCCATACATCCGCACATTTTGGATGGGCGGCTAGGATTAAAATGTATAGCACCCATAATTTCCTCCCTTAGATTCGCGGCTTTAATCTCAGTCGTCCGATCCTTGATCGGATGACTGAGGAGAAAGCACGTAACACTGCCACCATACGGTGCTACGATGTGATGGGTTAAGTACCCAATCCCGTCACGACATGTGTAAAGTGCATGCCGCGTCAGCAGCACACGTGGAGCTGACGGGATTAATAATATAATTAGGGATTATTTAATTTCTAATTAATCACCAAATCTTCTAAAATTCATATCTAAGTGTAGAAAAATTTAAAAAAAGAATATGAAATAAATTGCATATGAAAGATAATTGAACATCAAATATTCTAAAATTAATTTCAATGGATTTTGAGTAGTATTTTTCTTTGAATTTGGATTTTATTGAGAATGTTATTTTGTAAATTACCCTTTAATTACTCCTCTGATTAATCCCAAACTTTTTTTTTGCTTAATTAGTGGGATGACTCCTGCCTCTCCTAATTTTTTTGGGATTTATTGACGACTTAATTAGGAGAATTACTTGTTCATTCCTTAATCACTTCCTTAATATAATTAAGCTTAATTAACAGCATAATTAGTAGTTTAACCCTCTGATTGAGCCAATTAAGTTTTGATTAAGTGAATGTGAGGTTTAGGGAATAATTTTGGGATACTTTCCTTGAGATATTCCCTAAACTCCCCTTTTCTTTCTTAATCCATCATTAATTAAGGGTTAATTCACTAATTACCTCCTTAATTAATTTCATAAAATTCTAAAATCTTCCAGAACTTAATTAATCTATCTTGGATAGATGCTTAGGTGTTTAAGATCTTAAGTACATTAAGGAAATCAAAATCTAACTCACATGTGTGAGAGGGTTTATGAAATTACTTAAGTTAAACCCCCTTAGTTTAATTAATCACTAATCATGAGCCAAATTACATTAGGTCTTTTCTTCCTAGGTGCATTGCAAATTTAAATTCCTTATGAGGTTTATGTCATCTCATTGGCTCATGATTACTTGATTAAATATGCTAAAGTGGTATAGGTAAGGGGTAATTAATACACTTAATTCATACCTTAACCTATTAAAAATATAAAATGGATCTAATCATCTAAAAATTGAACTTAAAATATCATACACATGTGGGAATGGGTTAAGAACAGCAAACTCACCTCACATTTCTTAAATTAAATCAAACTCAAAACAAAACCTAACATTCTTTAAAAATAATTTGATTTGTTTTAAGCTTTCTTATTTCATAAGATTGTCTTTAGGAATTAATTAGGGTGAATGTGTTTACGTGCTTTCATCATTTTAGTTCCTTCCCAACATGCTAAATTTGTATGTCATATGAATTTCATGCATTCATTCTTTTCAAAAATCAAAATGAAAGTGAATTGTTTCTTTCATGTCAAATTGCATATTTGGCTAAAATAGGAATATGAGTGGCTATTATCACTATTAAATTCAAATTATTTCCAAAATACATGAATCATTTACCAAAACTAAAATTGTGTTACTTATATTTTATTTATAAGCTTGCATGTGAGTGAAATATAAGGATGTGCTTAGTGCAATTTTTTTTCTCCCCTCTTTTAGTATAGTTTTGAATAGGATTTGGTAAAGTGTTTAGTTCATTTGAAAAGAACCTAACACTTACTTAATTCCATTCCCTATTCATTCTTATGCTTTTACTTAAGAAGGATATCTATAGTTCTATGTATAAATTGCATAAACAAACCAAACAATCAAGTACAAACTTTTGCATTTTTCTTTTCCATTCATTATTATTTTAAATTAATTATAGTTTTTTATTTCTAAAATCTTAATACTAAGCTCAATTTTCTTTGAATTTATTAATATTTTGTTAATGATGATTGATCTCTCCGTTGCATTGCCAAAGTCATTTTCTTGAAAGCGATGTGAAAATGAGCTTCTTTTGACTTTTGTACATATGCTTGTATTTAAGAAAAGTGGTATATTAGTTTGGACAACTCTAGGGTTGTAAGGCTTTAAGTAGCCCTAAGTAGGTCTTGTACCTTACACCCTTAGTTAACAATGGTGTCGTACTCACTTATGCCCTTCATACATTCATGTGTGCAGGTAAAAATTGGATAAGAATCCCCTTTTCTACTTAATGAAAATCATACATCATAAGCATTCAAATTTTCTTAAGTAAACTACTTAGCATTCATTATAAAGTGTGCTAAACATTCTCATTTGTATGTATAGATATGCTTATGATTCATTTACATGCATGTTATACATGTTGGGAAAGAATGAAGTGATGTATGCTTTGTGAATTTATTTCACCTTACTTAATATAAAAATGCCTTTCTTTTTGAATAAGTTTATTTAGAATTGATCTAAACTTATGATTAATTAAAATACATAATAAAACATTCACTAAATGAAACCAAACATGAATCTACTTTAGAAATTACCTAAGGTAGGGAAGGAAAGAGAAGTTCTCTTCTCTATTTAAAACTTAGTAATTAATTGTAGGTTCATCCAAACCAAATCAAATCATGAAATAAAATCAACCCAAATCAACTAAACACTTAAATGAAACCACCCATCTAAGTTGAACACCTTCACACTTAGAAAATTCAAACCTTAAAACTATAGCTAAGCACACCACACGAACCTTCTAAAGCACACACATTAGATTAAGTCACCACTTCTAGCTTTAGGTTAGGGTGGTACATGGTTTGATGTTTACTTTTATTTTGTGATTTATGTTTTAGTCTGGATGTTAGTGTGAATAAGTGTAAAAAGAATGGTAGGATGATTTAGTTTAATCATTATTTTTTGTAAGGAATTGTGCTTAAGGGGCGCTGTAATAAAAGTATAATTGCTTTTGATGTACAGGTGCACATACCACTAAGCATAACCCAATAGGTCAAGTGGACTAGGTTATCCATGTGTGGGGTACTAAGTCCAATCTACATGCTTGGAATTTGTGTGGTTTGTTTAGCTAATCTTTATTTTACAGGTGTTAGCTAGATTTACTTTTCCTTTTCATGTATTTTTGCAATTAGAATTTTAGAATGTTTGTTATGGGGGATAGGATGAGCATTGGTCATAAGATCTCATCTTATGCACCATGTGAAGCCTTTGGGGCAACCACCTTCCAACTATCCAAAAAAAGGAACCAAAGAAGAAAGAAGAAAAGAAGAAGAAAGAAGAAAAGAAGAACAAAGAAATGAAGCTTGAAGACCCCCATAATAATGAATTTCTTGCTTAATTATACTTAATTTATTTGTAATCTGGGTTGTATAAGGGTTGATTTCAAGTTTGTGCGGTGGTCCCCGACCACAAATGGTCTCTTATTCTTTTGCGTTAGCTTTATAAATTGAGTGATGATTTGTTTAGCTCGTGCATTAAGATGACATCCTTTTTCTTGTTTCTTCTTTGCTTGATGTATGGCCTGGATGTGGATTAGGCTCTTAGAAAAAAATAAATCTTCTACCAAATTAATCAATTCAAAATTAAAATAAAGAATTCATAACCTCATCTAAAGCTTAGGCTAAAAATCAAAATAAAAGAATTAGCAATCCCTAAGCTGGATGAGTATTTCTTTTACAACATCATGCATAAATGCATATTATTTTTCACTCTTGATTGGAAGGCTTCCACCTTTGCTAGAGAAACTTAGCTTGACCTTTGAGAGCCATGGTAGAAACACACCTCCTCCCTTCTCACTGATTTTGATAAATAATCTTACTTCTCATGCATTAGGCATATGAATCCTATAAGCCTGAGTCAAATGATTATCTAAAAAATGAAAATAATATGTAATATGATTTGCATTAGATTTAGGTCATTTGAAGCATGCCCTTACATGATCTAGTCTCTTTAGAGAGTAAGTTTAAGGACTTAGTCTCTTTCTCAATAAATAATAGCCTAGCTATCTTGCATAAAGCATATGACTTGCCTACATGAATTTAAAACTGTAGAAGGAGTTAGTTGGCGGCCACCCCTAGATAATTGTAAGTCCAAGCAGTTAGATGATTTGTCCTCTCTTGTGGAGATAAAATAAATATTCATTGTCACCTTAGATTTAGGTCGTGCTTTTGGCCCTTGCCAAAGCTTACTAGATTTAGGTTTTGAGATTACTTCTCCCTTCTATGGGCCATAAGCATAAATCCTCATCTCTTAGGTATTTTTATAATCTTGTATTATGGAATTATAAGCCCTAAACTTCTAATAAAAAGTCAACTCAAATGAATAATTTAATTTCAAAAATGTAAAGCCCAATCACAGGATAGTTTAGGATGTTCGCTAGGTTTCCTGGCTTCGTGAGCATCTCCTACTTATCTTCCTTTGGTTTGATAATAACTCCCTCTCTTTGATCAATCCCATTTGATCTTCCAAAACAAACCAATCAATTGATGGTCCTACCTTTTCAAAATCTTTGGAGATAATGATCATTTACCTTAATCAAGAGTATTCCTAAGGGATCTCATCCCTTAGGATGTAATTAACTATGGGGACTTGCCCCTATAGGAAACTTAAAGAACCCGATTTAAAATACATTTTACTTTGCTTTTCCATGTAAAGTAGGAGAAGAATCTTTGATACACATGTAGACCCATAGTCCTTAACAGTCCTTGTTGTGGTGATTAGGTCCATTGTAGGGTGGAGACTTCTATCTTTCAAGATAGTACACCTCTCTTCAATGTCATACCCGATCACTCTCAATAAGAATATCTGTGGATCTACGTGGTGTCAAAATTACATAAGAAGAGTATATTTCTATCTTCATTTTATTCTATATGGAGTGAAGATGGAAGTATACATCTTAGAAATTCATATAAAATTTCACCACACCGGCTAAGAAAAAGAAGATCATGAAAAGAACTATAACTCTAAAGATTATTAATAATTTTGAGGAGTATCACCAGCCGGCAAGATAACTATTTAGGATTACAGACTTTATGCTTAAATTTCGTATTGTTGAATCAGATGAAGAAAATAATGGTGAATCTTGTATAGTAGAGATATACCGAATCATTTACGTGATGTCAGATGTTCTTCAACATCAGTTACTCCAAAATGACAAGGGTAGTCAGATAAACTCGACGAATCCATCAAAATTCTTATAAGAAAAGCAAGAAGTGCCTAAGGAGTTGACATCTAAATTTTTTTTAATGACTCAACAAAAAGATAACAGTTCAGATGAAGATTTATGTTTTCCGATGGAGAAGAATCAAAATCATCGATATCATCACGTATGAAATGTATGAAGTTGAAAAATGAGTCTAGCCCTTTTGGTAAATCCTCCAGAATAAGAAGGGAATTTGAAGAAACTACCTCTTCAGAAGAATCTGAGCAAGACAAGCTGATTCAAGTTCAGTTGAGAAGTAGTAAAGTCTTACCACCTTCATCAAAGATAGGAAATGTAAATAAAGACAAAGATAAATAAATTGAAGTCAAAGAAGATATCATTCCCAAAAATTCTATAATAAAGCCTAAATCAAGCAAAAAGATAAATTATAACATTTTATCACATTTGAGAAAGATCCTTGCACAACTCAGTGTGTATGAGGCTCTCTTGATGTCAAAAGATCTTTGAGAAACTTTGATATAGGCTCTCAAAGATATGGAGAGTTATGAATCTTACTTTACTAAAAAAATGCATGATTGAATCATTATAAACTCAAGATCTCCCGGTAATCACATTTTTTGAAGAAGATCTTATGTTAGGAATAGCAGATCACAACCATCCTCTATATGTTACCATAGAGAGTGATGACATCCTAATCAACTGAATATTGATTGATCCAGTTTCTTCTATCAATCTTATGAGTTTAAAGGTATTAAGAGAATTATCACTTGATATCCAACATCTTGGGAGGGATAAGTTGATGATTTATGGTTTTAATGAGAAAGGGTAGAAAACCCTGGGTTCTTTTATTCCCCCACTCAAGTTTCAGGATTTATATACAGAAGCCAAGTTTCATGTAATCGATGCTAATACATCATTTAGAGTCTATTGGGTTGGTCGTGGCTGCATGAGTATGACATGGTCCCATCAACTATCCATTAGTCTATGAAGTACCTAAAAGAGGGGAAAGAATTCAGAATTCCTGGTAACCTACAACCATTCTCTATTCACAAAGCAAATATTTATGAAGATGCAAAATATTTCATCCCTAAAGAGCCTAAGACAACTGTGATGAATTTTTATCTTTAGGGTCAGGCTCCAAAAGGCCTATTATGGTCAGGCTCCACCACACAAACTCAAAATAAAAGGGTAGGCTCTGCCATATACAACCCAGTTATAAATGAATAATTACAACTTAGAAGGAATTTATGTTATGGGGGTCTTCATTCTTCATTTCTTCATTTCTTCTTTCCTTCATTTCTTTCTTTCTTCATTTCTTTTCTTATTTTGGTTGGTTGGGGTATGGTTTTTCCAAGGCTTCACATGGTGCATAGGACTTAGTCTTATGACCAATGTTCATCCTAATCTCCCATAACATTCATTCCAAATCCTAATTACAAAATTACATGAAAAATGAGAAAAGTAAATCTAACTAAAACCTGCAAAATAGAGATTAGCTAAACAAACTAAACAATCCCAAGCATGTATATGAATAAATTATAATTAGCACATCAAAATGGTAAAGGAGCTCACGACTGTCTGATCTAAGTTTGACTGGCCTATTTTAGATTATGCTTAATGGTATAAGCAACCCGCACAGCAAAAGCATTTACATTTTTATTACAGTGCCCCTTAAGCACAATCCTCTGTAGAAGATAATGGTTAGACTAAGATCGCCTACCATTCTCTACTTTACACCCTAACATCCAGATTAAAATATTACATCACAAAATAAAATCAGACATCAAACCATACACCACCCTAACATAAGACTAGAAATGGTAACTTAGCCTAATGTCTGTGCCATTTAAGGTTTGTGTGATATGTCTTAGTTAGGCTTTAAGGTTAAGATTTTCTAAGTATGAAGGATTCAACTTAGAGGGTGATTTCATTTAAGTGATTTTGTTGATTTATTAATTTTATTTTATGATTTTATTTGATTTGAATGAACCTACAATTAATTACTAAGTGTTGTAAAGAGAGAAAAAGAGAGGAGAACTTCTCCTTCCTCCCCACCTTAAGTAATTTCTAAGGTAGATTCATTAGTGATTTTCATTTAGTGCATATTTCATTATGTGTTTTAATTAATCCTAAGTTTACATTTGCTCTAAATAAACCTATTCAAATAAGAAAGGCATTTTTGGATTAATTAAAGTGAACTACTATCACAAAACACACAACACTTTATTTCTTTCCAACATGTATATCATGCATATGAATATTTCCTAAGCATTTTTATACATACAAATGCAAAGTCTTAGCACACCTTAATGATGAATGCTAAGAGATGTGATTTAAGAAAATTTGGATATTTCATGAATGCATGATTTTGTTAAGTATAAAAGAGAGGGATTCTTTTATCCATTAATCAAATGGACATTTAAATGTATGAAAGACATAAGTGAGTACGATGCCATTATTTTCTATACCAGGAGTGTAAGGTACAAGACCTACTTGGGGCTACTTAAAGCCTCGCAACCCCGAGATGTCCAAACTAATATACCACTTTTTATAAATTCAAGTGCATGTACAAAAAGAAATGAATGGAAAAGAATCATGCAAAACATTTATGTTTGTTTGATTTGTTGATTGTTCAATTTATATGTGTAATATAAAGATCCTTCTTAATTCATGACATGGGAGTGCATAGAAATAAATTTAAGCAAGTGCTATGTTCTTTTCAAAGGAACTATATACTTTGCAAATCCTATACAAACCATGTTAAGAAAAGAGAAGAAAGCCACATGACACATTTTAAGCTATATTCACATGCATGCTTATAAATACATATAAGTAGCATACATTCATTTATAGTATTTGATTTATAAGTTTTAAAAAATAATTTTGGATTTAATAGTGATAATAGCCACTCATATTCTTACTTTAGCCAAAGCATGCAATTTGACTTAAAGGAAACATTTCATTTTAATTTGATTTTTCAAAAGGTATGGATGCATGAGTTCATATAACATACACCATTTAGCATGCTTGGAAAGAAATAAGGTGATGTAAGCATGTAACTTCATTCACCCTAATTAATTCCTAAAGACAATCCTATGGAATAAGATCAATTAAAGAGAATCAATATTTCCTAAAGAGATTTTTATTCTTGTTTTGAGTTTGATTTAGGAAATATGAAAAGGGTGTTTTCTGGTCCTAACCCATCTCCCACATATGTTAATAAATTTAGTTTTATCTTAGAACTATTAGATTGATTTTATGTTTTGTTTAGATTAAGGTGTAAGTTAGATTCATTAATTACCCTTTACCTACACTACTTTAACATAATTAAACAACTAATTATGAGCTAACATATGATATGCAACCACATGAAATTTAAATTAGCAATGCACCCTAAGAAAGAAAGGACCTAATTCAATTGGTTCACAATTATTGATTAATTAAGTTAAAGGGTTTAATTAAGTACTTTCATAATCTTCCCACACATGTGAGTTGGAAATGATTTCCTTAAGCTTACTTAGGTTATTGAACACTTAAGTATCTACTCAAGAAATAAGATTATTGAGTTCTGAAATGATTTCATTTTGAATTTTGATTAATTGAATTTATTAATGAAGTGATTAGGCCATTAGATACAACTTGATTAAATGTTTTTGAAATGGAGTGAACTTTGAGAGAAGAGATTGGAAAAGGAATCATAATCTCATTCCCTAAGTCCCTTCAATATTTCATAGTGATTAGCAAGCCCCGTTAATAGATTCACCACCGTTTAATAGATTAATTAATCAATTAATTAATTAAGGGAGTGATTAGGAATGAATTAAGTAATTATCCTAATTAAACTATTAATAAATTCCAAGAAAATTATGGGAGGCAGAAGTCATCCCACTAAACATATCTGAGATGTTTGGAATTAATTAATGAAATAATTAGGGAGTAATTAACATAATTACATTCCCAATGAAACTCAAATTGAGTGAAATATATCACTCAAAATTAATCAAAATTAATTTTATATTATTTCCCCTTTAATTATCTTTAAAATGAAGTTGAGTTTGCATGTTTTGAATTTTTCTACATTTAGTTATGAATATTTAAAGTTTTTATGATTAATAGGTCATTAAATCCCTTAATTATATAACTAATCCCATCGACGCCACATGGACCACTGACGCGGCGTGCGCTTTCCACGTGGCGTGATAAGATTGGTTATTTAAGTTATCACATCCTATGCAGTGTCAGCGGTGGCGCTACACGCTTTCCCTTGGACCGTTTGATCAAAGAACAGACGATCGAGATCAAGCCTGCACTTTCTAAAGGATGAATCATCAGATCTAATCAGATTAATCAGGACCGTCCATCCAAAACATGTGGGATGGATGGTCCATGATTCATCCCTGTCCTCGCCTGCCGGAGATGGAGGTCGTCCATCCTCCATGGCTTGATCTGAGCTCACTTAAGCTCGGATTGAGCTAGGATTCAACCCACACCATCAAGAGGTGTGGGGAAGAACATCCAACGGTCAATTTTGATTAGGATGACACTTCCCTTCACAAAGGACCAAAGAAAATTCTCTCTAAGCTCGATTTTGAAGCATACATTACTGTAGGCTATCATCGATGCTCCCAAACATTGAGGTAGCTTCGTCTAGTGGAGACAAAGCCCTGTTAAAGGTTTGAAGGCTTGAGGTGAAGTGGATCTTCCTATTGTCCAAAGCTCCCTTCAATGGCTTGCAGCTTTGGTCTAGCTCCTTCCTTGCTTTGGTTGCTTGGAAAACACCTTGGGTGAGCTCGACTTGCTTCCCTAATGGTGCATGCAAGAGGAATTGGACTATGGTGAAGTGTTGAACAAAGTGGAATTCTCACTCACCTCCCCTATTTTCACCTTAGGTAAATCGAGAAATGGAGAATTCAATCGAGCTTAGGAATTCTTAGGAGAGCTTGGCAATGCTTCCTCTGAGTTCCTAGGGTTCAATCGATTGCAAGTCATATGAATTGGAATGAAATTTGGAGGATTATATCTCCCCCTACTTGGATTAGACAGTCGTGAGCTCCTTTACCATTTTGATCAAATTGATCTTATTGAATGGGTTTGTTAGGCTGTGAGGAGCTTCACATGGTTCGGTTTTGGCAGGGGAGTGTAGTGGAGGAGTTGCCTATGTGCTAAAATGAAATGAGTGTGGGAGTGATTCCATATGGAGAATTTTCCATTGGGTGGTCGATTTTGGCCTTGGATTGGGTTTGGTTGACCCAAACCCATTGGGACATGTGCACCACTCTCATTAGTGTCCATTTGCTCCACTAAGAGGGTGCCAAGTGGCCATAAAAAGGATTTGATCAAATTCTAAGTGGAATTGGCCATAGGTTACCCTTTGACCTAAGGGTAAAATGGTCATTTGGCTTTGATTTTCATTTAGGCAGATTTAAAATAATTGAAAAATGGGTCGTGCCAACTTTCAATGAATTTGGAGTTTATTTGATATGTTATGTTGACAAAAACCAATGGGTCATTGACCAATTTGAAATAGGTCATTGGTTCAATTTGTTTATATTTATTTGGTTCATTTGATTTCACTTAGGTCAAATGGGTCAAGTGACCCATTTGACCCAATTAGGTCATGGGTTGGTCATTTGAAATATTTTGCAAGCTTTGGTTTCAATCAATTTTTATTTGGTTTGATTTTGGCTTAATTTGACATTTCAAGTCAATTAGGCCATGGTCACAATTGAGGCTTCAAGTTCAACAAGTGGGTT
Organism: Cymbidium sinense; assembly: GCA_021442155.1. Classification (NCBI taxonomy): domain Eukaryota; kingdom Viridiplantae; phylum Streptophyta; class Magnoliopsida; order Asparagales; family Orchidaceae; genus Cymbidium; species Cymbidium sinense. Next base: position 266,999,231 of record CM038215.1, read on the forward strand.
ATAATGAATTTGACTCATTGGTTGCAATCAATTTAGCTTAGATCAAGATTTGACCCATTTTTACTTTTTAGGTCAAGTTGGGTCAACTTGGATCAAGTGGCCAATTGGGCTAGGTTTAGCTCAAATGATGATTTGGTCATGTTCAATCACTGATCATAAACTAGTTTAGATCAATGGTTTCATTCAATTTAGCCTATGATAGTTTTTGGCTAGTTTGGGTTTCATTTAGGTTAAATGTTGACTTAGTCAAAGGCTAGGTTTGACTTGGTTTGACCCAATATGAGTGATTGATCATCTTATGATGATTGTTTCTCACAACGTGAGGCTTAGGTGGGATTAGTTCAATCCAATTTGGGTAGGATTAGAAGGGTGCTTTAGGTCACTTTGGATCAAGTGAGCCTAAGTGGGTCAATTAACTTAATCAAGGTTTGATTCAAGTTTGGTTGAACTCACATATGGACTTATGATTGAAATATAAATCCATTTGCAAGTGATTTGGAGTCAAATGGGTTTTGATTCATTTGACAATTTCAAGTTCAAAGGTTGAACAAAGGTTTGATTTGGGTTTGAGTTTTGAATTTAGTTTTGGTTTGATGATTGAGGTTTATGTTTATATTTGGATTCATGATTGAAGGGTTAATTGAATCATGAAGAAAATCCAAAGGTTTGGATTGGTTTGAGTTTGATTTGGCTAACTTCAAGAATTTGACTTGAACAAGCATAGGTTGAGTTTTGGTTGGATTTTGGATTTGAGTTTTGGATTGGTTTTGGTTATTTGAATTTATATTTCATTTATACTTGTGAATATAAATGGAAATATAAAATGGGTTATGAGAAAATCACTTGAATTTGAAGTGATTTGAATTTAATTTGAGCTAAGTCCATAATATGAAATCAAAGGGGTTTAAGAAAGATTTTGGATTTGGAATTCAATCATGGGTTTCAGTCATTTGGAATTGATTCATGATTTGAGAAAATCCGTTGGGTTAGAATTGGTTTAAGATTTGATGGGATTGATTTGAGTTTGAAGTTGATTTAAATTTGAGGTTGATTTGGCTTTGAGAAAAAAATCAATTAAGTTGGAATTGATTTAAGATTTGATTTGGAAATGATTTGAGAAAATCAATTAAGTTGAAATTGATTTGAGTTTGAAGTTAGTTTGGTTTTGGAGTTTGACTTGAAAGAAGGAAGTAAGGATTTGGTTCAAGCTATAGGGTAGGCAAATTTTCTTAACACCACTAAGGCATGACCTATTCCTATGGCTACCTCTTCTAAGTCTATAGGGTTAGGTTAAGTGTTCACCTAATCACTAGAAGTGTCTTAAGACTAAAGAACTCTTAGTGTCTAAGAGGAATCCAATGTCTAAAATGGAGAGATTGAGAGCTCATTCTAAAAATGAGGTCAACACCAACAGAACCTGCTGAGGCAGCTGTAGCATCCACTTCAAGAACTAAAAAGCAACTTCATAAGGTAAAGGAGCAAAAGCAAAGAGGAAGAAAGAAGGCAATGTTGACTCTCCCTAAAGCACTTGACTTTATACCTAAGGATCACTTCATCATTTGGGAAGTGACACACAAGAAGAAGAAGATACTCCTGTAAAACCTAAGGAAACTTATAAGCTTTAAAGAAAGGCAAAGTATGAAATAAATGATTCAGATTCAGATTATGACATGTTCTCATTCATGGACGGATCATCGGGATATAATCAAATCAAGATGGCATTTAAAAATGAAAGATACACATCATTCATAACACCTATTGACATCTATTGCTACACAGTCATGCCTTTTGGATTAAAAAAATGCTAGAGCTACATACCAAAGAGCCATGATGCATATTTTTGATGAGTTAATTCACTAGAAGGTGAAATGTTATGTTGACAATTTGGTGGTGAAGAGTTTAAATCATGAAAATCACTTTGAAGACTTGAGAATTGTATCGAAGAGAATAAAAAAATATGATCTCAAGATGAATCCTCTAAAGTGTGCATTCGAGGTATCCTCCAGAAAATTTCTCGGGTATATTTTACGTCACAGAGGAATTAAAATTGATCCTACTAAAATCAAGGTAATTGAGGAGATGCCTCCACCAAAGAGTTTGCATCAGCTCTGTTCTTATCAAGGACAGCTTACATTCATCCATCGATTTATATCAAAACCGATCAGGATACTATCAGCCATTTACAAAGTTGATGAAGAAGGATGCTCCATTCAAATAGGACAAGGAGTGCCAAGAAGCCTTCAATAGCATTAAAAGCTACTTGATAAATTCACCAATCCTTGCAGTGCCAACTCTTAGGAAGCCCCTCATTCTATACACAGCTGCATTAGAAGAGTCTCTTGGAGCATTATTGGCACAACACAATGAAGAAAACAAAGAGAATGCTCTTTGATATATCACTCAGAGGTTAATAGGAGCAGAAATGAGATACTCTTTGACAGAGAGGCATTATTTAGTGTTGATCTTTGCAGTCCAAAAGTTCCATCACTATATGTTATCTCACAAGATAACCCTCATCTCAAGGATCGACCTGTTGAAGTATTTGATGACAAGATCGCTTGGCAAGATGGGCAGTATTTCTTTTACAATTTGATATCACATACGTTTCACAGAAAGCAGTGAAGGGATAAGTCTTAGCAGATTTTTTTGCTACACATCCATCCTTGCGGACTCTTCTCTTAATGACGATATCTCCAATGAGTAAATTATGCTCATTCATGAAAGAGAAAAATCATAAATTTGGGATGTACTTTGATGGAGCCTCATTGATCAAATAAATCCAACCTCAAAATCTTCCAAGGGCAAGAGCAGGAATCGACATCATCTTCATAACACCAGAAGGAGGGATAATTAGATGATCAAATGGGTTGACCAAGCCAAGAACTAATAATGAACCCGAGTATGAAGCATTAGTGGTGGGTCTTGAAGAAGTTATTTTCATAGGCATTCAAAACTTGCATATTTTTGGTGATTCTCAGCTTATTATAAATCAAGTACTTGACATCTATAAAATCAACAAACTTGAGTTAGCTTTTTACCACAAGTGAGTTCTCGAGCTTATGAAGCAAATACCACATATCACACTAACTTGAGTCTCTCGATCCGAGAATAATAAAGCCGATTGCTTAGCAAAATTAGCTAAAAAATGGCAAGTATGAATGGTGATTATGTCATGATCGGTATATTTACTTGATGAGTTCTAGAGCCAGCAAAGTATCAATCCCCACAGGTAGGGCTGTCAAAAAAGCTCGTTGTTCATGAACAGCTCGTGTTCGGCTCGATATTTAGCTCGTATTCGGCTCGTTCGTTAAGTAAATGAGCCGAACACGAACAAATATTTCAGGCTCAATTTATAAATGAGAACACTAACAATCCTTTGTTCGATCATTTTACCGATTTATCGAAATAAATAAATAATTTATATTAAATTTTATTTAAAATATAATTTATGTCATTAAATATTTTAAAATTGATATTTAATTTAATTATAAAATTAGTTAAAAATTTTTTAAATAAAATAAGCTAAAATATATTAGTAATTATTATTATAGGTTTTTTTTTATAATTATGCATTTATGCTTACTATTTACTGTTTAGGTTTTAGGTGGTATTAGTTAATCCCAGCCGTAAGAATTTATATTAACGGTTGGGATTTAAAATAAGACGAGCGACGGAGCGAGCAATATCTGATATTGCCCTATCTCTCGACTCGTTCCGATTGACCGCCTCTCGACTCTCGCCTCTAATCTGTAAGTCCCTCGACTTCCTCTCTCGCGTGTTTTGGCCATAATTTCTACTCTTCTTAGCAAGAGTCTTGAGTTGTGAGTTTTATGAGTTGCAAATTGCAATGGTAATATCAAGCAATAGCCAAACCTCTGGATGTGATCTCGGATTTCAGGGTTTGGTCACCATTATTTTCTTATTTTTATGAGGCTTCTACTTGGGACTTGACTTTGCATCATATCATTTTTCTTCTTTTATCAAGCTTCTACTTCGGTTTCATGTTAAAATGAGAAATGCTCTTAAGCTTTTACAATTTGTGACTCTGATTTTTCATTTGTAGACTTGAGTCACTTGATATATGTGCTATATGTTATTGTCTCTAGACCTCTGGTATTGAAATGCTTGAAGTGCTTATTCGGTTATGCCATGTACGATATTCTACATCTTATGCAGCTATGCTTATTGTGGATGATTCAGTTATTCTTTGTAGGTTATTAAAATGTCTGAAGTGCTTACTCGGTTTGTCCTGTCCTGCCATTATTCTGCTGTCTTTGTTATTTGGGAGCTATATATTGCTGTTCTTTTACTCTAACATCTTACTCTTCTCAGTCAATGCACTTGTATGTACAGCTAGTTGGATTAGAGGCACTCAGCCCAACATTAAAGATCCTTTGGTACTTTTCTAACTTAATTTAGTCTATTTAATAAATTTGATAAATTTCATTCTATAATGTCATTATCCACTTTTATTTCAAGAGTTAATGGAGGAGGAGAACCTTTATGTTAAAAAAAAATATTTAGCTTTGGAGAAGGATACAACCATATCAAGCAGTTTCTGAAAGATATTACTTATGTTGTTTCATTATGCTGGTTGCAATACTTATTTTGATGATTTACTGTTTGGTTGTTGGATTTTAGCTGATAATGACTGGTGGCTGGCTTTTGACATGCTGCTTGTCTCACCTATTAGTTCTGTCACGATATTCACTTTAACTCTATCTTTGGTGACATTTTCCTGACTAAACAACAGAATGAATTTTTTGCGTCGTTGGATTTCTTGTTTGGTTGTTTTGCAGGCTTTCTTATAGACAAAACAGGAATGAATTTTTTGGTAAACTGTAACTTGTAAGGATGAAAATAGTCCTTCATGGCTGGATGAAAACCTTTTTCCTTGCATATCTTTTAGCATATATAGAGCTAACATTTTTCTTGGTTTTTTTCTGTTTTGTTTCTTTTTTTTGTATACGTGATGTGCTAATGAGCTTATTTATGAACGAGTTGTATGGCTTTATTATAGGAGTTAAGAATTATGGAAGTGGATCTGTTTTATCTGTGGATGAAGCTGGTTTGCAATTTCATTTTATTTCTTGTATACATTGATGGGTTTGATTTCTCGAATATATGGTGTAAGAAAACTTCATTGTTTAAAATGGACTTTAAACATTATGAATATCAAAAAGTCAAGTTCAGTTTAGACCATTGTGGTAGCCCATTTATCAAGAGAATTGCCCAGATGACATAAAAATGTCTTTAGCACTAAAGACTAAATCTTGATGTTTTTTGTGTTATCGATTATTGATCAATTACTAGGGTTGGTTTGTTTTTATCGAGGATATCCACATATTGCTACTCTATATTTTTTTGATGCATTTTGTACGGTAATTGTCTATTCATTTATTTTTGGGCTACTTAAAGCTTGATCAGTTCAATTGGCAGATTGTGAGGTTGCTATATTGTTAAATTTGTTGTGTCTTCCGGCCTTTTCTTTTTTCTGCTTCTCTGGATTCAATGTTATACAGTTTGCTCCCGATTGCATAAATGTTTAAATTTAAATCTATTTTGGTTCTGTTAGAATTGTCATGACTGTTGGCAGAATTGGACTATTGAGTTTATTGCAGAATTTTCGGGTCCTTTGTCCAGCAGGTTGTCTTTGTGGTGGGGAGCAACCCTTTACCTGTTTCTTCTAATCTGTTGTTGTATTCCCATCTCTTCTCTAGTTCTCTGATAGACTTCTATAATTCTTGTGGTAATTTAGGCTGGGGGTATGCTGTCTTCCTTTACAATGCTAGTTTCTAACTTCTGCAACAAAGAGGTTTTTGGTGGTTCTTTTTGTTTTTGGTTTAGTTCTTTGTTTGTTGGTTTTACTCTTTGTGCATTACACATATGCTAGCTGGTTTTGTTTTTTACATCCTTATTGGGCTATGGTAAGATCTTTTGATACTACACTTGGTCAATTTGGAACAGATGCTACACTATTAATGTGTAATATCACTTGTGATATTACACATTAATAAATGATGAAAAACTATAAATAGATGTATGCAAGCTTGATATATTTGTATGTATTTTCAAACATTTAATTTAATTTTTGTGATTACATTTTATCAATTTTCTGAATGTCTACCATTTAATCAATGATAGTTAGCTTAATAGTTTGGATTTTTTGAACACATGCTTCGCTTATTTTTATTTTTTTGTGATTTCATTGTCATTTTTTGTGATTTCATTTTTGTCAATTTGGAACAAATGCTACACTTATTTTCATTTTTTTTACAGATCCTAGTCTTATTAATATTAATCTTTCATTTTATCATCTTTTGTGATTTTATTGTCAATTTTTTTGTGATTTTATTTTGTCAATTTGGAACAAATGTTTCACTTATTTTCATTTTTTTTACAGATCCTAGTCTTATTAATATTAATCTTTCATTTTATCGTCTTTTTGAATGTCTAATATTCATACAGCCATTAAGCTATTGACGGCATCAATGATTATTTATTTTAGTTTCTGAGCCCACTCATAATATTTATTTTATAATTTTTTGCTAGTTTTGTTAACATAAAGTGCAGATTACAGTTTTGAAGATTCAAGATTGGTTGGATTTTGAAGATAGGAAAGCTTGAAGAAGACTATAAAGCTTTAACATTAAAGCTGAAGCAAATGATTTGATTAGAAATTGATATTTGAAAATTGTAATTTCATTATTTTCTTAGCTTTTATTTTTTGAAATTGTAAGTTGTATATGATCATATAAAATTTTAGGTTGAATTTATTTTAGAAAGTTGTAAATCTGTAAATTTGTAAATTATATAAGTTATGAATTTGTAAATTTGTATATTCATATATGATATATGAGTTTGTAAATTTTGTTAGGCTATAAATTAGTATTTGAAGTTGTGTTCAATTTTGTGTAAAAAAATGATTGTTGAATCTCTTATTGAAAATTATTTAATTTAAGAAAATAAATTTTAACTGTATATAATTTTGATTTTTAAATCTTTGAATGAATCTCTAATTTTAATTTTTTTATGTAACAAAGCTTTTTTTTAGTGTAAAAATAATAATTATGATTGTATATAATTATTTTGTATAATTGTATATTTTTTAGCTTTAATTTTTGTCAATAGTATTTTCATGCATAAGATTTTAATAATTATTTTTAATTAAAAATAAAAAAATAAAAATTATTAAAATATAAAATCGAAACTTCGAGAACACAGCCTAAAACGCGAACGAATATTTTTTCGAGAACACAATGACTATAAACGAGCTATTTCAACACGCAATTTCAAACAAAAAAAATAAGAGAGAATAACAACATTTCGCCGAAGTTCTGCTTTACACCCTACCCATAGAGGGGTTACTAGATTCGATATAGTAGGATGTGACTCAAGTTGATCATCAAACTCCCAAAAATTAACAAGAAGTTATAATAAGAAGAGCTAAGAATGATATTACCTCAGAAAAGCAGTGTGAAGCTTTTATTGTAGAAGAGCCACATGATTGGAGGCAACCCTTCATCGACTACTTTAAAGAAGGCAAATTACCAAATAATAAATCACTGACAGCTCAAATCGAGAAGAGAATTTTGCTTTTATCAATAACACTCTATATTGTAGATCCTTTGAACAAATGTGCCTACAATGCTTAAATATAGATGAAGCTAGTAAAGTGATGGTTGAAATTTATGAAGGACTCTGTGGTGCACATTAGTTAGGCCATTATTGGCATTTTATGGTGAGAGGCTATATCAATCATACTAAGAGATGCCATGAATGTTAAGTACATGGGAATATAATCCATCAACCTCCAAATCCACTGCACCCAATAATAACATCTTGGCCATTCAATGTCAAGTACGATGTAATTGGGCCAATTGATCCGTCGTCGGACCGCTCCATCCTTGCGGATCGATTATTTTTTCTAAGTGGGCTGAAGCTACCCCATTTAAAGAAGTTACTCCTGATTGAGTGATCAACTTCTTCATGCATAATGTGATTTATAGATTTGAAGTGTCGCGCTGAATAATTTTTTGATAATGGCATAACTTTTAAAAGTATAAAGATTTATAGATTTATTGATCGACACAAAATTGATTGGTGATATTCTTCAATATATAATCCGAGAGCAAATGGTTTGGCGGAGGCCTTCAACAAGACATTAGTCAAGCTACTCAGGAAAATCCATACTTAAAATAAGAGAGAATGGCATACTAAACTAATAGAGGCACTATGGGTTTATCGAACCACCTACAAGATGTCACTAAAGCCACTCTATATTCATTGGTATTTGAAACTGAAGCAGTTCTTTTGCTTGAAGTTGAATTATTGTCTCTTCTAGTAGCCATCCAATATAAGCTAACTAAAGATCAAAATGCTCATTTGAGAATGGAGGAACTCGATGCGCTTGATAAAGTTAGATTTCAAGCTCATCAAAATCTAGAGGTTTATAGCGCAAAGATGTCCAGGGCTTTTGACCATGCGGTATGGCCTTGAACATTCCAAGAACAGGAATTGGTCTTGGAGCTGAGAAGACCAATTATTCCTAATTAAAAATTTGGTGGCAAATTTGAGCCTAATTGGGAGGGCCCTATTGCCATTGAAAAAGTGTACCAAGGAGGGGCATACCAACTAATTGACTTAAAGGGTGAAAGACCAATGCCACCAATTAATGGTCATTACCTGAAAAAGTATTATACATGATAAATACATTCTCGAGATACAATAGAAATTCTCCTACAAGACAAGGGGCATTTGTTTTAGTATATCTATTTAGGTCGACATCGTGCTTCAAATCGAGATCCCTAAATAAATATACTCACTCAAGATAAAAAAAAACTTTTTTGTGAAAATTTTTCTGTTACACAGGAGGCATTTTTAGAGTTATATATATATAGATGAAATCAATGTTACATGCTAAAACCCTCTTAAGAGCATATCAATTCAAATATTGATGTATTTGCATAATTCCATCTTAAAAGTTCTTATAAATGTGCTTTAGAATTCCCCCTGCAAGACAGGGGAATTTTTATTTTATATTAAGTTTATTTGAGTTAACGTCATACTATAAGATGAGATCCTCGAATATATTCTAACTCTGGTTGACATCAAGCTTTAAGCCAAAATCCATAAATTTAACTATAACTATTATTGCTAAAGTTGCAAGCTTCTATAAGGAACACAAATAATTGATTTCTATGCATGAAAAGACAGCCCTAAATGTCAAAAATTTCTCCCCAAGATTCATCAAATGTCGAAGATCAAGTTAGAAGAACTCAAAATCTTAGAAGCTTCAATCAACAGAGTTGGAAAAATATTAACCTCTACATCCTGAAGTCTAGGACACGGATGGGTTCTAAAGGTTGAACTCAACAAGCCTACAAATGGTCGAGTTGCTGACTCTCTCCTCATGCAACGAGCCATAAGAAAAGGCTGCAGTGAAAGAGCCCCCATTCATTAGCCCTATGACCAAATCACTAACCCATCACAGCTTAAGTTAAAGACTCGAGTAGGTTCTAAAGGTCGAACTCAATATGCCCAAATGTGGCTGAGTTGCTGAGCACTCTCCTCTCTTAACAAGCCATAAGTCCAACGATGACAGTTGTTCAATTTTAAACCAGATCCAGCTCAGTGACTACAAGCCACTAAAATCCAAGAGATCTTTTCACTTGATCAATAGACCAAGACAATCTGAGAAAATTCTCAATTCAGAGCTACCTCAAGTCAATCTCTATATTGCTTGCAGGGTGATATTTCAATCTATTCTCGAATGATCTGATCAAGCACAAATCACATATCAAAGCCAATCTACTCATCAAGTCCATCAAAGTAGGGAGAAACCGTTCCATAGGCCGATAGACAAATTAAAGGAATTTTATGATTATTCAATTTGTTAAAGCACACATTGCTAGACTAATAACTCAACATTGACCCTATATAGGCTGGGAAGCTGGGTCATCTGCATGTACTCTTCAACTAGTCTATCAAGGCAGCAAGCACATGACTTTGGGTGTACATACACTTACTGACAAGTAAATATGGACAAATCAGGTTAATCCTTCATCAAGTTTGTGAAGCTTAAAGCTAGGACAGAAGGAATTTTAAATCTTAAAATAAGCAAACAAATTCCTCCATCAAACCCGACAAAGCATAAAGCTAGGGTTGAAAGAAACTCAAAAATGTATTGACATAAAAGAAAGAGATCTTCAACAAAGCTATTGAAGTAGAGAGTGGATGGTGTAAGAATTCTTATTTATCTGGCAAGTCAATTTTGACAAAATGGTCAATCCCGTCACTTAGCATATCCAAAATAAGGCATCATACTAATGACAAATTCTATCAAAGATCCATAAGCTATTACAATCGAAGCTGAAATGATCCAAGTTCTGTGGCCAGCCCAAAGGGTCAACCAGTTTTCAACAAATGCTACTAGCTCTATAAGTGAATCAAATTTGTTAGGGGGCATTTGTTGACCTCTATATATGTGCCATAAGTCGAGTCAAGCTCACAACTCAAATTTGACAAACTTTGAATGTAATAGTGTGCAAATTGGGGCTCAAAATTCACTGGACTTCACTGAAATCATTCCAATGACCTCTGATTGATGAATAGACTTTACCATCACATTCAGAACATCAAAATTGGCCAAAATATAAATATTGCATTATCTAAAGATCAACCGAACAAGAGATCGAGCTATCAATGTTGATGCACATATCAGAGCTAGAAAGCTACGATGATGCACAAATGACCTCCATTCATGAAACTGATTATGTCATTAGATTCGAAACATCGACAACTACCAAATGAGACTGTCCAAGCTCAATTCGGATGAGTCTGTGCAAATGTCGAATGATCGGAAGTGACAACGAGCAAATCGAGACTGAAATACACTAGACATCGCCAAAATCAGTCAAAATGACCTTCGATCGATGAATGGACTTTGCCAGTGCATTCAGAACACTGAAACTAATCAGAATATAAATATTGCATAACCTGATGATCAATCGATCAAGCGATCGAGTCATCAATGCGCCTACATGCATATCGAGATCAGGAGGTGCCGACGTAAACCAAATGACCTTCGTTCATAAAATTGATTGCACTGTTAGCTTCAAAATATCAAAATCTAACAGGTAAGATTATTCGCACAAAATTCAGACAAGTATGAATGAAAATTAAGTGTCAGAAATGATAACGTGTATTTTTTAACTGAAATTGACCTAATTTGACGCCGGCTTGAAGCAGATGGCCTCCGATCACAAAACGGACTGCGCCGTTGCATTCGAAATATTAGAAAAACCTATGATTGATAGATATATATTGGTTGTTTTATTACAATTTTTTATCACAAAATGGACTGCACAAAATTTAGACAAGTATAGCTTCAATTTTTTTTAGTACAATTTTCATTTTATTGGTTGTTTTATTATATTTTGGTCTTTAATTTATCAATACTACGCCTGGTTTTGTGCTGAATAGGTTGGATTTATGAGTTTTTTTAGAATTTAAGCAGCCATCAAGCTATGATGACATCATTGATTAGCTGATATAAAATTTTAAACTGAGCCTATTTAATAATTGTATAACATAAATTTTTTTAGTTTTATTTATATAGTGCAACAAGAAGTATAAAGAGTAGATCTTATATGTCAAATTGATGATTTCTGGAGAGTGAATAATCAACCCAAGTCTTCCAAGATTATTTTGAGTATTGAAAGATGTTAAAGTTTCATTTTATTTTGTATAAATGTATAATTAGATTATACTTATTTGTTAATTTATTTATAATTTTGTAATTTTTGTGTACTAAATCATATTTGTAGTTATGTAAATTTTGTAGTTAATAAATTATGTTACTAAATCATATTCAAATATAATTTTATATTATGTAATTTTTGTTTGCAATAAAATTTATTTTTAAAAGATCATTTATATTGTTAGTCCACACTCTACAATTTATAAATAACTGCAAAGCTGTATATTTGCAGTAAATTTTTTTATTAAATTTAATATTTTTAAAAATGAATAAAATAATAAAAATTTCTTAATAAGCCAATTTGAACCGAACACGAGCTTTTAACGAACATGAATAACTTCTCAAGCCGAACACGAACAACTGTTAATGAGTTTAACGAACACGAGCTGATATTGAGTAAAAAAAAATTCTTAACAAGCCGAACATGAATAAGTACCAAGCTCGCTCAAGCTCGGCTTATTTACACCCCTAGTAGTTATGATTTAAGACCTTCAACAAAATTTTGAACCATATATGCTCAACCATCATAAAAGGGTACTCATGCACAATTATCATTTTTGCTATTATTTCTCTAACCTGAAGATGATCATAATTCTTTGGATTAGTAAAAATAAAAATCTCAATTTCTGAACTAGCATCAGAATACATAAAATTTAACAATTTTTGCCTTTAATATGGAAACTTCATAACTTGTTTATTTTAGCTTTGATCTTATCACACTCCCTAACATGTCTGAGAAATTGTGAAGTAGTGCAAGTCTTGGATTTATAAAATTTTGTACTATGACATATGCATTGTAAATAAGATGCATTGACGCCTTTCAAAGTTGAAACAGTTTCAATAAAGTACTCCAAACTGTAGACTTTTTTTTCCTAGTCTTCTTAGGAGGGATTCCTCCAATATTAGTATCAAATGTAAGTGCTTTTAAACAACTAAGTTGTGAAGAAATATTAGGATTATCATTACTACTTCCACCCTCTATAACAATCTCGTTACCAGATGATGCAATTTGAGATAGATCAAAATTTGACATGGTAGTAGACTATATTGAAAAAGAAAATATGTGTCAAAACTAAAGATACAATCCATATGCTTGAAATAAGAACATTAAGATAATTTAATGACACAATCCATATAGAAATAGAGCATTAGTAAATTTGACATTTTAAGCATAAAAAGTCAACTTAAATATAAAACATGAAGCTTGTCCTTCTTGATTCCAGCAAAGCAAAATAGAATTAGATGTTGAGAGATTTAGAAAATAACCTAGATTGCTACCAACAATGGTATTCATAGTTGACACCTTATTAATATAAAATAGAGAAGACATGAGAAATTGAATTAAAGGCCGAGAAGACATGATAGTTTTAATGTCATTTTTATTTTATTTGTTATTTTATTGTATTTTGGCTTTACTTTATCAAGACAATACTTGGTTTTTATTGACCTCACTTTTGAAGTGATCTCCACTTCCTCATCATAGATCTGTGAGTCTTATAGACACTAAGAGTTCTTTAGTCTTAAGACACTTCTAGTGATTAGGTGAACACTTAACCTAATCCTAGAGACTTAGAAGGGTTAGCCATGGGTACAAGTTATGCCTTGGAAACTTAGGAAAACTTGCCTACCCTATAGCCTAAATCCAATCGATGCTTTCCTTCCCAAACTGAACCTTAAATTCATACCAAACAAAATTTTGAAGACTTATAATCAATCGCATGATCAAATTCAAGCTCAAGATTTCTCCATAAAACCCATGATTAAATTCAAAACCCTTCATAAGCCAATTGATTTCATCCTATGAACTTAGCCTTAACCAAATTAAAATCAATCCTAATTCAATTGATTTTCTCAAGAGATCAATTCAATCCCTAAATCATTTACCAAATCCAAATCCAAATCCTAAACCAAACAAATCAATCTCAAATCAATTCCAAAATTCTAAATTTCCCTCTCAATCCTTATGACTCAATCTCATAAACTTAATCAAATCTCAATCTAAATTATCCCAAAATTGATTGATTTATTTATAAATAAATTATTCCTTCATTTATATTCATAAATATAAATGAAATCCAAACTCAAATAGCCAAATCCAAATCAAACTAAATCAAACCAAGCTAAAATCCTTTCTTAAGCCCTATGGACCTACCTCTATAGGCTTAATCAAATCTTAAACTAAATCAAACCAAAATCAATTGGTTTCTTTATAAATCAATTATTCATTCATCTATATTAATAAATATAAATGAAACCCACAGTCTAATGACCAAAAATAAATCAAACTAAACCAATTCTCTACTTAAGCCCTTTTGACCTACATCTTTTAGCTTGGTCAAACTTGCTTCCAAATCACTCCAAACTCAAGTGATTTTCTCATGAATCATTTATATCTTCATTTATATTCTCAAATATAAATTAAATATAAATCCAAATATCCAAAACCAAATCCAAAATTAAACCAAAATCCAATTTAAGCCTTTTTAGCCAATTTCTTGAACTTGGCTAAATCCTATCCAAATCAAGCCAAAAGCCAATGGATTTTCTCTTGAATCATTCATTCCTTCAATTACTCATTCAAATATAAACATAAACTACAATTATCAAATCAAACTCAAATCAACCCAAGTCAAGCCCAAGTTAACCTTTTTGTCCTAAAAACTTCAAATGAGCCAAAATTCATTAGACTCCAAATTAATTGCAGTTGGATTCATATTTCAATCCTAGGCTTATATATGAATTCAACTAAACTTGAATCAAGCCAAAATCAAACCAATTGACCCATTTAGGTTCACTTGACCCAAAGTGACCTAAAAGACCTTTTTGAACTAAGTTTTAATCTAACCCAAATTGGATTGAACTAAGCCCATCCAAACCTTAAATCATGATCAACAATCATCCTATGGTGATCAACTATCTTGAATTGGGTCAAACTAAGTCAACTTGGTCCTTTGATCAAGTGTTGACCTCACTTTTGGGAGTCAGCTCCCAATTTCCTCATCATAGATCTAGGACTCTTGTAGACACTAAGAGTCCCTTAGTCTTAAGACACTTCTAGAGAGTAGGTGAACACTTAACCTAAGCCTAGAGACTTAGAAGAGTTAGCCATAAGAATAGGTTATGCCTTAGGGATTTAAGAAGACTTGCCTACTCTATAACCTTAAAACCATTCCTTGCTTCATTCTTCTAAAAAAACCCCTGAATTCAAATCCAAGATCATACATAAAATCCCAAATCAAATGATTGAAACCCATGATTAAATTCAAATTCCAAATCCCTTCCTAAGCCCTTTGATTTTATCTTATGTACTTAGCCTTAACCAAATTCAAATCAATCCAACTCAATTGATTTTCTCAAATATCAAATCCAATCTCAAATCAAATCCCAACCCAAATTCCAAATCAATTCCAACTCCAAATGATTGAAACCCATGATTGAATTGAAACTCCAAAACCCCTTTCTAAGCCATATGAACCATCTTCATATGCTTAGCCAAAACTTCCTTCAAACTAAATCAAATTTGGTTGATTTCTTTATAAATCAATCATTCCTTCATTTATATTCACAAATATAAATGAAATCTAAATTCAAACCATTCAAATCAAACTAAACCAAATCAATTCCCTACTTAAGCCCTTTTGGCCTACATCCCTTAATTTGGTCAAGCTGGCTTCCAAATCACTCCAAGCTCAAATGATTTTCTTATCAACCATTTATATCTTCATTTAGATTCATAAATATAAATGAAATGTAAATCCAAATGGCTAAAACCAAACCCAAATCAAATCAAATTCCCAATTTTAGCCCTTTTAGCCAATTTCTTGAACTTCGTTAAATGATATCCAAATCAACTCAAAACCCATGGATTTTTTTATGGTTCAATCACTTCTTCAATCATTGTTCCAAATATAAATACAAACTATAATTATCAATCCAAACCCAAGTCAACCTAAGTCAAGCTCATGTTGACCCCTTTTGACTTTAAATTATCAAATGAACCAAAATTCATTTGACTCCAAACCACTTGTAATTGGATTTATATTTCCATCCTAAGTTCATATGTGAGTTTAATTAAACTTGAATCAAGCCATGATCAAGCCAATTGACCCATTTAAGTCCACTTGACCCAAAGTGACCTAAGACCCTTTTTGAGCCAAGTTCCAATTCAACCTAAATTGGATTGAACTAAGCCCATCCAAACCCTATATCATGATCAATAATCATCCTAGGTTAATCAATTATCTTGAATTGGGTCAAACCAAGTCAACCTAGCCCTTTGACCAATTCAACGCAACCCAAATAAAACCCAAACTAGCTAAAATCCACTATATACCAAATTGATTAAAACCATAGACTGAAATCCACTCATAACCAATGATTGAACATGACTAAGCCATCAATTGAGCCAAATCAAGTCCAATTGGCCATTTGACCTAAGTTGACCCAAATTGGCCTAAAAAGTCAAAATGAGTCAAATCATGATTTGATCCAAATTGATTGCAACCAATGGCTCAAGTTCATTCCAAATCACTTATTGAACTTGACCAAAGCCATGATTGAGCCCAATTTGACCAATTGGTCAACTTGACCCAACCTAGCCCAAATTGACCTAAAGGGTCAAATTTTCTAAAATCTAAATTAAATCCAAATTAAACCAAACCAAAGCCTACAATTACTTTCAATCAACCAATTGAACTTGACTCAACACCTAACCCAACCCAATTTGGTCAAATTGGTCAAATTGGTCAACTTGACTCGTTTGACCCTTTTGAATCCAAATGAGTCAAATTCAAATCTAAGCCAAATTAACCAAAACCAATTGAACCAAAACATCCAAAATCATCATATGAACATAACCCAATTCTTGGTTTGATTCAATTTGACCAATTGGTCAACCCAGCCCAACCTAACCCAAAAGAGCCTATTTTGAACATATGAAGCCAAATCACCCAAAACCACTTTTTGGAACCTTGGTGGCTGACCTAACCTAACCCAAATGAACCCTAGGTTAGCCCCAAGATAGTCCAAATCCATGTGGGACTCATCCCAAGGAGATTAACCAATGGACACCCTCTCTTTGCATTGGATTCTTGCCATAAGTGGCAAAGTCCACTTTGCCTCCTCCATGACAACCCTCCACTTTCCAAATGTGGCAAGCCTAAGCTTCCTAGCCCAACCTAAGCCATCCTGGAATCTGCCAGGGACCAAAAGCAAGCCATTCCCCTCATGGGAACATGGATGCAAGGAAGATCAATCCCACACAATCTCCTCATATTAAGCTTTAAGACTCCTGCCACCACTTCGTCCACTCATGGCGTGCCATGTGGAGTTGACGGTGACCCCTCTGACGAATCGATAGTAGCCAATTGACATATTTTTAGGGATCAATTCCGTCCATCTATCATGTGCAATTGAGGGGTATACCCCCAATTAGAGCGGGTTTGATACGAATTACTTTGTGTGAGTCCCTGAGGCCATTTTGAAATTCCTCAGAGCTTCCTAGAGCATCCCAAGCCTTCCTCGATCAACATTCCTCATCCTCGAGCAAAGCCAAAATAGGACACCACTCTTTCGAGCAATACTCCCCCTCCATTAAATCAAACATCAATTCCTTGCACCCACACCATCCTCATACCTCGTCGAAGCCAACCGAACCATCTCCAAGCCTTCCCAAGCACCGATGATTGGAGTTCAATCGGAGCTGAAGCTTCATGCATGTGAATTGGTTGATAGAGCACTCTACCCCAAATAAAGCTCAAAGCTTCTCAACAGGGCCTCTCCTCAACAAAGCGAAGTTACCTCCATCAATCCACCGTCGGAGATTAGCTTCGGTGAGATAATTTTACAAACTAAGCCTTGTATGAAAAAATTGCTTGGTCTTTTGTGAAACAAATTCGAACGTCATGTATTTTTAGCCATTGGATGTGTGCGCCCCCCTCCCCGAAGGTGTGGGATGAATTTGGAGGTAATCCGAGCTCGGGTGAGCTCGAATCAAACTGGAAAAGATGGACGACATCCGTCTCTCATCGCTCACAAATGGGCTAGATCATGAGCCGCTTGTTCCATGTGATTGGAATGAACAGCTCTGATTAGATCCCACGTTAGATCCCTTGATTTTCTTCCTAAATTGCAGATCTAATCATGGCTATCCGATTTTAGATTGGACGGTCTACTGGAAAGCGCATCCACCGCCATCCGAGTCATTCTTTGGATATGACAACTTAAATAGCCAATCCCATGGTACCCGCGTGGAAAGCGTCATTATGTGGCTCGATGGGCTTTATTAGGCCTAATTAATCCATTTTTAAGCGTGAAGCTTCCTAAAATTATAACTAATCCTAGAAAAATTTTAAAAATACAAACATAGGATCATTTTGAAGATATTTTAGAGTAGAATCTTGGAAAATTATTAATAATTAATTTTAAATATTAATTTTAGCTTAATTAAGGTTTAATTAGAAATCTAATTAGCTAAATTACACATTAATTAATAACCCAATTAATCTCAATTTTTCTATGGATGTTTAGGGGGATGACCTCTACCTTCCCAATTTTTTTGGAATTTTATTGGTTGCTTAATTAAGGAAATAAATTGATTAAGCCTTAATCACTCTCTTAATTTAATTAGTGGCTTAATTATTTATTTAAGTTTAATTACCTTTATTGAATAGTAAGGGAGCTTAGGGAATGTGATTGGGATATTTTTCCTAATTCATTTCCTAAGTTTTCTTTACTTTTGAATCAAATTAATTAATGATTTATGAGGTAATTAATTGCTTAATTAATTAATTAATCCTCAAGATAAAATTAGAGCTTAAGTAATCAAATATGGGACTTAAGGATTGAGATTAAGGCCTTTTTCTTGATCTCTTTCCTTAAGCTAACTCCATTTCATTAATTGATAATGCTTAATGCTTAGCCAAATGGGTTAATGAGCTAAATTAACTCAATCTAAAATTCACCTCAAATCTAATCATCTTTAATCAACCTTGGGTAGCTCTTTGGGTATTCAATAACCTGAAGAGAGAGCTAATGAAATTATGGTTAACTCACATGTGTGAGAAAATCTTAAAAGTAGTTAAGTGGGATATCTTAAACCTAACTAACTATTAATCATGAGCTAATTGCATTAGGTCCCTTTCATTTCTTAGGAGCATTGCAAATTTACTTTTCATATGGTTGCATATCATATTGGCTCATTATTAATTAGTTAATTAACTTAAGGTGATGCAGGTAAGGGTTAATTAATTGATTTAATTCATACCCTAACATAATTAAAATATAAAATCAACCTAATTATTCTTCATTAAATAAAATTACCTCACACATGGGGAATGAGATTAGGATTAGCAAACCTCCTTCACTTTTCTTAAATCAAATCAAACATGAAAATTAAATGACATTAAAGAACTTTGATTAATTTTAAATAGTCTTATTTAGTTTGATTGTCCTTAGGACTTAGTTGGATTGAATGAAATCACATGCTTGTGTTGTTTTATTTCCTCCCAATCATGCTAAATGTTATATGACATATGATTCATGCATCCATCTCTTTTAAAATTAATTAAATAAAATGATTTCCTTTATGTCAAATTACATGTGTTGATTTAAATTTAAAATATGTGTGGTTAGTATCATTATTAAATCTCAAATATATTTTAAATAGTTTATTAATGATTAAATATGCATGTATATTATAAATTTAGTTATATATACATAAGAAATGCAAGTGAATATAAATCTAGTGTATGAAACAAAGTTTGTTCCTTATATTCATGTGTTGATTTGCATAAGTAAGAATGTTAGCAGCATATTAGTCTGGACATCTCAGGGATGCATGGTTTTAAGTAGCCCTAAGGAGGTTCCTACCTCATTCCCTTGGTGTAGAACAATGGTGACGTACCTGGTTGATTTCATTCTTATGCATTTAGAAATTAGAATTTAGTTATAGCTTTAATTCATTTACACAAAATAAATCAATCAAATCAAAATATATTTTTTGCATGATTTTCTATTCATGTAGTTGTTCATACATCCATATGTATCTAAAAATAGCAATATATTAGTGTGCTAATTATTTTTATGTTGTGTGTGTTTGTGTGAGGGGATACTATGCAGATCTGCAAATATACTTATTAGGGTGATCGGGTTAGACATTAAGGAATAGTGTACTATCTTGAGAGATAGAAGTCACTACCCCATATTGGACCTAATCAGCTAATAAGGACTCTAAGACATGATGGGTCTTCGAATATACGAGAGATTTTTCTCTTACTTTATATGGAAAAGTAAAGTAGGGTTTATTTAAACTGGGTTTGTTAAGTTCCCTATGGAGGCAAGCCTCCATAGTTAATTACATCTTAAGAAAAATAAATTCCATAAGAATACTCTCGATTAAAGTAGGCGATTGTTGTCTCCAAAGAATTCAAAGATATGACTATCAAAGGATTAGTTATATTTTTGAAAATCAAGTGGGAGAGATCAAAAGGGAGGAGTTATTATCGAAACTAAAGGAGATGAGTAGAGAATGCTCATGATACTAAGAAGCCTAGTGAGCACTCTAATCTATCCTATGGTTGGGCTTTATATATTTGAATTTGAGAAGATTTATTATTTTGAGTTGAATTTTTATTAAAAATCTAGGACTTATAATTTCAAAATACAAGATTGTAAAATGCCTAAGAGGTGAGGATTTATGCCCATAGCCCGCAAAGGAAAATAATGACCTCAGATCCTAAACCCAGGGAGCTTTGGCAAAGACCAAAACATGACCTAAATCTAAGTGAAAATATGTATATGGTTTACCTCCATAAGAGAGGATAAACCATCTGACTGTTGGGCTTACTACCGCCTGGAATGGCAGCCAGCTAACTCTGTTATGCTTTAAATTCATGTAGGCAATTCATATGCTTTGAAAGATGGTTAGGTTGTTATTTACTTAGAAAAGAAGCAATGTCCTTAAACTCACTCTCTAAAAGACTAGATCATGAAGGGCGTGAGTAATGACTTAAATCAAATGTAAATTTTGTCAAGTTTTATTTGATTTTGGACTTCTTGCTTTGACACAAGCTATAGGTTTTTGTATTCCTAAATGCATGAGAAATTGGTTGTGAGCTAAATCAAAAGAGAAAGAGGTGTCTTTCCATCAAAGGCACTTATAGGTCAAGCCTTTATGCTCTGGCACAGATGGAAGCACTCTCTTAGCAAGAGTGGAAGAATATGACATGCATGATGTTATACATACAATCACCCAGCTAAGGGGTTGCTAAATATTTTATTATCTTGATTTAATTCCTAGGCTTTTATGTGAGGTTATGAATTATTTTAAAATTTTAATTATGAGTTGTTAGTGGAATAGAAAATTTATTTTTATTCTAAGAGCCTAATTGCATCTAGGCTACACAGAAATCATCAATCATAAAGAAACATGAAAAGGCATGCTATTTCTAATGCACAAGCTAAATAAAATATCAAATAATTTTATAAAGCTATCGCAAAAGAATAAGAGGTCGGTGTGGTCGAGTACCTTCGTACAACCCAAAATGAAAAGTGAGCCAAGCTCTGCCCTTATACATCCCAGTATAATGAAAGAATAATTACAATTGTATAATGATAAGTGTTATGGGGGTCTTCGTTCTTCATCCTCCATTCTTCACTCTTCATCCTTCATTCTTTCATCTTGATTTTCTTTATTTCTTTCTTTCTTTTGGCTTTGATTGGGATGTAACTTTCTTCAAAGGTATCACATGGTATATAAGACATGATCTTATAGCCAATGTTCACCCTTAATCACCATAACACTTATCCTAATCCTAATGCAAAATTACATTAAAAGAGAAGGAAAGTAAATCTAGTTTCACTTGCAAAATAAATGTTAGCTAAAACACCATACAACCCAAGCAGTTATATGAATAATTTAGACTTAGCACCCCACACATGGGTAACCAAGCCCATGTGTACTAACTTGGGTTATGCTTAGGGGTATAAGCAACCTGCATAGTAAAAATTATTTAATATTTTTTATTACAGCACCCCTTAAGCACAACCCCTTACAGAAAGCATGATTGGGGTAATATCAACCTAACATCTAGACTACGCTTATACACCCTAACATCTAATCTAAAATAATACATCATAAAACCAAACATTCATCAAACCATGCACTGCCCTAATATAAAGCCAGAAATGATGACTTGATCTAATATGTAAGTGTTAAGGTTTGTGTGGTATGTCCTGACTAGGCTTTTAGAGTTATGATTTGCTAAATGTGAGGGATTTAATTTACAAAGTGTTGATTTCTCTTTAAGTGATTTAATTGATTTAAAATTTTTATTTAGTATTTTCTTTTATTTCATATGACCTACACTTAGAAATTAAGTGTTATAAAGAGAAGAAAGAGAGGTGATCTCTCTTTTATCCTTATCTTAAGTCATTTCTAAGGTAAATTAATTAATGGATTATCTTTAGTGAATGATTTATCATGTGTTTTAATTAACCCTAAGTTTAGATTCACCCTAAATAGCCCTATTCAATAAGAAAGGCATTTTAAGATTAATTGAAATGGATTACTATCACATAGCACACATCCATTTATTTCTTTCCACCATGTATATCATGCATATGAATAAATCCTAAGCATACCTATTCATGCAATGTAAATCTTAGCACACTTTGATGATGAATGCAAAGAAATGTATTTGGATTTTAGATGTTCCATTTTTGATTGAATTATGAATGCATATTTTTGTTATGTAGAAAAGAGGGATTTTTCATCTATTAGCTAAACACACATTTACATGTATAAAAGTTTTAAGTGAGTACAACACCATTGTTTTCTACACTAGGGGCATAAGGTACAAGACCTACTTAGGGTTACTTAAAGCCTCACAGCCTCGGGATGTCTAGACTAATACACCACTTTTCTTAAATATATGTAGATGTATGAATGACCATAAGGATAGAAAATCCATGCAAAAGGTGATATTTGATTTATTTAATTTATGATTCTTTATTCATTAGCCACATCACACATGCATATGTATAAGAGTTTTAGTGAGTGCATGTTATTTTCCATACCAAGGAAGTAAGATACAAGACTGTTAGTTAAAAACTTGACCAGGATGTCTAATATACCAATTTTTTTCATATACATATGAATGTATAAAAAGAAATATGTGAATAGGGAATCATGCGAGAAATTATGTTTGATTTGGTTGTATGATTTACATGTGTAATATGAAATTCTTCCTAAGACTTAACATAGAAATGCATAGGAATTGATTCAAGCATGTGTTATGTTCTTTTCAAATGAACCATACACTTATAAATCCAATGTGAATCCATATTAAAGTAGGGAAGGAGAACCTCATATTATACATCTTATGCTATCATCACATGCAAGCTTATAGATATTTATGATTAGCATCACTTCATTTTTAATAATTGATTTATAGGTTTTGAAAATAGTTTTTAATTTAATAGTGATAATAGCCACTCATATTTAATTTAAGTTAACACATGCAATTTGACATAAAGAAAATA
The DNA here is from genome assembly GCA_021442155.1 of Cymbidium sinense. Lineage (NCBI taxonomy): Eukaryota > Viridiplantae > Streptophyta > Magnoliopsida > Asparagales > Orchidaceae > Cymbidium > Cymbidium sinense. The sequence continues at coordinate 267,022,533 of CM038215.1, forward strand.
TTTCATTTAATTAATTTAAAAGGAATGAATGCATGATTTCATATGGAAAGCAATATTTAGCATGATTAGAAAGGAATAAAGGAATGTAAGCATGTGATTTTATTCATCCCAATTAATTCCTAAGGACAATCAAACTAAATAAGGCTATTTAACATGAATCAAATTTCTTTAAAGATATTTTTAAATTTGAGATTAATTTGATTTAAGGAATGTGAAAGAGGTTTGATAATCCTAGACCAATTCCCCATTGTGAATTAATTTGATTTAATGAAGAATATTTAAGTTGATTTTATATATTGATTAGGTTACGGTATGAATTAAATAAGTTAATTATCCCTTACCTACATCACCTTAAGTTAATTAACTAATTAATAATAAGCTAATATGATATGCAACCACATGAAAGGTAAATTTGCAATGCTCTTAAGAAATGAAAGGCGCCTAATGCAATTGGCTTTTGATTAATAGTTAATTAAGCTTAAGGAATCTCACTTAATTACTTTTATGATTTTCTCATATATATGAGCTAATCATAATTTCATTATCTCTCACTTTGGGTTATTGAACACCCAAAATGCCACCCAAGAAGTTAATTAGGGTTGTTTAGATGTGAAGAAAATTTTAATTAGGTAATTAGGTTCATTAATCCATTTTTTTATTAAGCATAAACATCTCCAATTAAGGAAATGAAATGGGCTAAAGAAAAGAGATCAAGAAAGAGGCCTTGATCTCAATCCCTAAGCCCTACACTTGATAACTTAGGCTCTGATCTTTATATTTAAGCTTAATTAATTAAATAAGCTACTTGTACCTCATTAATCCTTAAATTAATTTCCAAAGTGAAGAGAACTTAGGAAGTGAATTAAAAAATATCTCAATCCCATTTCCTAAGCTCTCTTACTATTCAGCAGAGATAATTAAAAACTAAATAATCATAATTAAATTATAAGACTGATTAAGGCTTAATCAAGTGAATTCCCTAATTAAGCCACCAATAAAATCTCAAAAAATTAAGGGAGGCAGTGGTCATCTCCCTAAATACCCATAAAAGGTTTGAGATCAATTGGATGATTAATTAAGGATTAATTAAGCAAATTTAGTTTTTAATAAAATCTTAATTAAGCCAAGATCACTATTCAAATTTAATTAATAATAATTTTTCTAGATTCTACTCTAAAATATTTTCAAAATGAGTCTAAGTTTGCATTTTTTTTTGAATTTTTCTATATTAGTTATGATTTCAGGAAGTTTCAGTACTAAAAGCTGATTAAATAACACTAATTAAACTCTTAATCTCATCGTGCAATGTGGCATTGGCGGCGTATGTCCTTGGTGGGATTGGTTATTTAAGTTGTCACACTTTTGACCGGTGGTGGCACGCATCTCATTTTGCAAGATCGGACGGTCGAGATTCAACCCGCAGTTTATGCTAGGAATTACAGTGGATCTAGCATGATCTGATCACAGCCATCCGTTCCAATCACACGGAATGGACGGTGCATGATTTTTCTCATTCGTGAGCAATAGAAGACGAACATTGTTTGACTTTCCCCATTCAATCCAAGCTCACCCGAGCTCAGATTGGGATCAAAATGATCCCACACCTTCGAAAGGAGGGGGGATGCATATCCAATAGTCAAAATTGCATGGGATGATAATTCCCTTGAAAAGACTAGCGAAAATCTAGCTACAATTTTGATTACCTTAGAGGCTATCACCGCATGATGAGGTAGCTTCGCAGTAGAGATGAAGCTGTGTTGAAGAAATATGGTCTTGATTTAGAGTGGGTTGCTCGATCAACAAAGCTCCTCTTCGATGGCCATCAGTCTTGATCGAAGTTGCACTTCCCGTAGATTGGAGGTTTGGGAAATGATTCGATTGAGCTTGATGAGGTGTGGTGAGGGGTGTGGGTAAAATGAATTTGGATTTGGTAAAGTGAGGAGGGAGTATTGCTCAAAACGGGAGTGCCCTATTTCAACTTTGCACGCAAAGGAGAAATGTCGATTGAGAGAGCTCAGGGAGGCCTTGGGAAAGCTCTGTGAGGATTCAAAATTACTCTCGAGGGTCTCACAAAGCTCCATGATGTGTTCTCATTTCAAAGGAGGGGGTATACCTCTCAATTGAGTGTGATGGATAGATGGGATTGATCATCCATTTTTGACCCATGCGCCTCTGTTGGCCTATCGGAGCTGTCACCTTCGACTCCACATGGCACGCCATGGTTGGGGGAGTGTGTGACAGGAGGCTTAATGCCTAATTTGGGGAGTTGGGGTTGCCATTTTTACCCCAAGCACCCATGGGTTTGGCCATGGAGGTGATGTGCTTGGGTTGGTTCCTTTGGTCCAATGCAAGTTCTAGAGTGGCTTAGGTTGGGCTAGGGATGCTAGGGATGCTCTCTTTGAGGAGTTTGATCGCTGCCATGGGGAGACAAGGGTGGACTTTGCCATTTTAGGCAAGAATCCAAGGTAAAAGAGCTTGACACCTTAGTTTATCCCCTTGATCACCAGCTTTGGCTTGGGAATCGGTTGGTCTGGTTTGGGTGGGTTTGAGCTAAGGTCCCATGGCTTGGTTTGAAGTGATTTGGTTTCATTTGGTCAAATGGGTTCATTTGGGTTAGGTTGGGTTGGGTTGACCAATTGGTTAATTGGGTCAAACCAAGGCTTGGTACAAATCATGATTTGGAATGTTTTGGTGTGATTAATTTGGTATGGTTTGGCTTAGGTTTGAATTTGACTCATTTGGATTCAAAGGGTCAAATGTTGACAATTTGACCAATTGATTTGGTTTGTTAGTCTTGAGTATCGTTCAATTGCTTGATTGAAAATGATTGTAGGCTTTGGTTTGGTTTAATTTGGAATTAATTTAAATTTTGGTCAATGTGATATTTTAGGTCAATTTGGGCTAGGTTGGGTCAATTGACCAATTGGTCAACTTGGGCTCAATCTTAGCTTTGGTCAAGTTCAACAAGTGATTTGGAATGAACTTGAGCCATTGGTTGCAATCAATTTGGGTTGAATCATGATTTGACCCATTTTGACTTTTTAGGTCAATTTGGGTCAACTTAGGTCAAGTGGCCAATTAGGCTTGGTTTGGCTCAATTGATGACTTAGTCATGTTCAATCATTGACCATGAGTGGGTTTGGATCAATGGTTTCAATCAATTTGGCATATTATAGATTATGGTTAGTTTGTATTTCATTTGGGCTAAGTGTTGACCTGGTCAAAGGTTGGGTTTGACTTGGTATGACCCAATTCAATGTGGTTGATCACCCCATGATGATTGAGGTTTAGATGGGCTTAGTTCAATCCAATTTGGGTTGGATTAAACTTGGCTCAAAAAGGTCCTTTAGGTAACTTTGGGTCAAGTGAGCCTAAATGAGTCAATTGGCTTGATCAAGGTTTGATTTAAGTATAATTGAACTTATATATGGACTTAGGATTGAAATATAAATCCAATTACAATTGGTTTGTAGCTAACTGGATTTTGATTCATATGATAATTTCAAGTCATAAGGGTCAATATAAGTTTGATTTGGATTGACTTGGATTTGATTTGATAATGGTGGTTTACATTTATATTTGGATCAATAATTGTAGGAATAATTGAATCATGAAGAAATACATGCGTTTTGAGTTGATTTGGGTTTCATTTAGCCAAGGTCAAAAAATTTGGCTAAAAGGGGTAAAATTGGGGATTTGGTTTGATTTTGAGTTTGGTTTTGGTCATTTGGATTTAAATTTCATTTATATTTGTAAATATGGATGAAGATACAAATAGGTCATGAGGAAATCACTTGAGTTTGGAGTGATTTGAAAGCAAATTTGATTAAGCTTAGGGATGTAGGTTGAAAAGGGATAATTTAGGTTTTGATTTGGTTTGATTTATTTTTAGTCATTGGAGGGTGGGTTTCATTTATATTAATGGATATAAATAAAGGAATGATTTATTTATAAAGAAATCAACCAATTTTGAGGTGATTTGAAGGAATTTTGACTAAGCACATGAAGGTGGCTCATATGGCTTAGGAGGAGATTTTTTTTTCTTTGAATTTGGAATTCAGAGTTGATCATGGATTTCAATCATTTGGAATCTAGGATTGACTTGTAATTTGGAATTTGATTTGAGATTGAGAAAATCAATTAGGTTTGGGTTGATTTGGATTTGGTTAAGGCTAAGTTCATAAGATAAGATCAAAAGGGCTTAGGAAGGGATTTGAAGTTTGAATTTGGTGATGGATTTCAATCATTGGATAGTTGGATTTAATTTTAGAATTTGAGAATTTGGAATTTAGGGTTTGTTTTGAAAGAAAAAGGGAAGGATCAAGTTTGTATATGAGCAAGTCTTCTAAATCCTACAAAAGGCACTGACCTATTCTATGGCTACCTCTTCCAAGTTTCTAGGATTAGGTTAAGTGTTCACCTAATCACTAGAAGTGTCTTGAGACTAAGGAACTCTTAGTGTCTATAAGAGTCCTAGACCTATGATGAGGAAGTTGAAAGCTCACTCCAAAAGTGAGGTCAATAATTAATCTGGACATTCCAGGGACGCACGGCTTTAAGTTTTCCTACCTCATTCCTTTGGTGCAAAATAATGGCGACGTACTCGCTTAAAACTTTTATACAAGTGGATGTGTACTTAACTAATGAATGAAAAACTCTCTTTTTGTATAAAAAAGGCATGCATTCATCCTTTGTTTATTTGGTTGAGTTGAGTAGTCATGTGATTTAAGGTTCTTTTCTTATGCTTTTGCATAAGAATTTAGATAGAGCTTTAAATTAATATGACAAAATCATTCAACTAAATAAAATATTAATTCCAAATATATTTACTCACATTTGTCATTTAAGTGTGCTAAGATATAAATTTCTTAGGATTTAATCATATGCATGATATACATGATGGAAAGAAATAAATAAACATGTGTTATGTGATAGTAATTCATTCTAACTAACCTTAAGATGCCTTTCTTATTGAATGAGTTTATTTAAAGTGAACCTAAACTTAGGACTAATTAAAACATGTAAAGTCATTTATTAAATGGAATTGATTAATTAAGTTGCTTTAGATGTGACTTAAGGTAGGGATAAAAAAGAGTGATCCTCTCTTTCCTTCTTTTCATAACATTTAGTTGCTGTGTAGATCAAATGAAACAAAATAAAATATTAAGTAAAATTTGCAAAATAATTAAACTATTTAAATTGAAACCACCCTTGATAATTAAATGTCTTTCATACTTAGAAAATCTTAACACTAAAACCTAGCTATGACATACCACACAAGCCTTAACACACACTAGATTAAGTCACCACTTCTAGCTTTATGTTAGGGCGGTGTATAGTTTGGTGTATCTTCTATTTTGTGATGTATTATTATAGACTGGATGTTAGGGTGTATGTGCGTAGACTGGATGTTAGGCCGTGATTAGCCTAATCATATTTTCTACAGAAGATTATACTTAAGGGGTGCTTAAAATAAATATAAATGATTTTGCTACGCTGGTTTCTTAACCCCTAAGCATAATATATATTAGGACAGGTGGACTTGGTTACCCATGTGCAGGATGCTAAGTCTAAATTATTCATATAATTGCTTGGCTTGTATATTATGTTTAGCTAATACTTATTTTGCAGGTGTAATTAGATTTACTTCTTTATTTTTAATGTAATTTCACATTAGCAAGTAGGATTAGTACTATGGGGGCTTAGGATAAACGTTAGTTACAAGACCAAGTCTTATGTACCATGTGATCCTATGGAGCTTGCCCAACCAAATGAAAGAAGGAAATGAAGAAAAGAAGGAGCTTTGAAGATTTGGAGACCCCCCATAGCTCCCATTCATTTATTATAATTAAATTGTAATTATTCTTTCATTATACAGGGATGTATAAGGGTAGAGCCTAGCTACCCACTTTTCTTTTCGAGTTGTACAGTGGTACCCGAATGCAATGGCCTTTTATTCTTTTACGATAGATATATAAATTGTTTGATGATTTGTTTAGCTTGTGCATTTAAAAAAGCATGTCTCTTCATAGTTTATTCATGATTGGTGATTGTTGTATTCTTGGATGAGATTAGGCTCTTAGGAAAAATTAACTCTTTTACCCCAATTAATAACTCATAACTAAATTTTTTAAAATAAACTCATTACTTCATATAAAGCCTAGACATTAAATCAAGATAATAAAATAATTAGCAACCCCTTAGCTGGATGTTATATGTTTAACATAATGCATATCATTTTATTCCACTATTGCTAAAAGAGGGTTTCCATCTTTGCCAGATAGAAAATAAGCTTAACCTTTAAGAGCCTATGATGGAAAAACCTTTTTCTCTTTTGTTTTAGCCCATAATCAACTTCATCATACATTTTGGCATATAAAAATGCTATAGCCTGTGTCAAAATAAAGAGTCAAAAAATCAAATAAATTTTGATAAGATTTGCATTAGACTAAGTCATTATTCATACCACTCATGCTTTAGTCTCTTAGGGAGTGGGTTTAAGAACTTTAGTTTCTTTTCTAAATAATAACAGCTTAGCCATCTTACAAAATCATAAGACTTGCCTACATGATTTTAAATCATAGGAGGAGTTAGCTAGCTACCACTCCAGGCGATTATAAGTCCAGCAGTCAGGTGGTTTACTCTCTCCTGTGAAGGTAAATACTAAGCCCATTTTCTCCGTAGATTTAGGTCGTGCTTTGGCCCTCGCCAAAGCTTCCTATATCTAAGATATGAGGATGTTGTTTCTCTTTAGGGCTACTAGCATAAATCCTCACCTTTTAGGCATTTCCACAATCTTGTATTATGAAATTATAACTCCTAGATTTTTAATAAAATTCCAACTCAAACATATAATTCTCCTCAATTTTAATTATATAAAGTCCAACTATAGGATAGTCTGGGATGCTCACTAGGTTTTCTAGTATCATGAGAATCCCCTATTTATCTCATCTTAGTTTTGATAATAAGTCTTTCCTTTCGATCTATCTCATTTGATCTTTCAAATATAGCAAATTTATTAATAGTCCTATCTTTGAATTCTATGGAGACAATAATTACCTACTTTAATCGAGAGTATTCCGAAAAAATTTAACTTCCTTAGGATATAATTAACTATGGGGGATTTCCCCCATTAGGAAGTTTAGAATTCGATTTAAATAAACCCTACTTTATTTATCCATGTAAAGTATGGGAAAAATCTCTAATACATTGGAAGACACATCATGCCTTAGGAGTCCTTATTAGGTGATCAGGTCCATCGTAGAGTAGTGATTTCTATCTTTGATATATATATTCCTTGATCCACGATTCATAAGTACATTAGTCAATGTCCCCTGTCACCTCTTACCTCTTAGGCATTTCCACAATCTTGTATTGTGAAATTATAAGTCCTAGAATTTTAATAAAATTCCAAATCAAACATATAATTCTCCTCAATTTTAATTATATAAATTCCAATTTGATGGGATGCTCATGGGTTTTAGTATCATGAGCATCCCCTACTTATCTCATCTTGGTTTTGATAATAAGTCTTTCCTTTCGATCTATCTCATTTGATCTTCCAAATATAGCAAATTTATTAATAGTTCTTTTGAATTCTATGGAGACAATAATTGCCTACTTTAATCGAGAGTATTCCTAAAAAATTCACTTTTCTTAGGATGTAATTAACTATGGGGGCTTTCTCCCATAGGGAACTTTAGAATCTGGTTTAAATAAACCCTACTTTATTCATCCATGTAAAGTAGGGGAAAAATCTCTAGTACATTGGAAGACCCATCATGCCTTGGGAGTCATTAGGTGATGGTCATGTAATCATTTCTATCTTTAGAGATATCCCACTATTCCTTGATGTCATACCCGATCACCTCAATAAGTACATTTTGGATTTGCGGTGTTTTTGGACACACATGAACCAAAATAAACACCACACCAAGTTAACCTTTAGCCCAAATGGAACCTAAACTCTCCAAAACTCATCATATACCAAATTGATTGAAACCATTAATTCAAACCAATTCATAATGAATGATTGAACATGATCAAACCCTCAATTGAGCCAAACCAAGTCTAATTGACCATTTGACTCAAGTTGACCCAAATTAGCCTAAAAAGCTAAAATGAGTCAAATCATAATTTAACCTCAAATTGATTACAACCAATGGCTCAAGTTCATTTCAAATCACTTATTGAACTTGACTAAAGCCATAATTAAGCCTAATTTGACCAATTGGTCAACTTGACCCAACCTAGCCCAAATTGACCTAAAAGGTCAAATTGGCCAAAATCCAAATTAAACCTAAATTAAATCAAACCTAAGCCTACAATCATTTTTAATTAACCAATTGACCATGAACCAACACCTAACCCAACCCAATTTGGTCAAATTGGTCAAATTAGTCAACTTAGCCCATTTGACCTATTTGAATCCAAATAAGCCAAAATCAAACCTAAGCCAAATTAATTGAAATCACTTGAACTAAAACTCTCCAAATCATCATTTGAACCTAACCCAAGCCTTTGTTTGACCCAATTTGACCAATTGTTCAACCCAACCCAACATGAACCCATATAAACCCATTTGATCAAATGAAGCCAAAGTACCCATAACCAACCTATGGGACCTTTGTGGCTGACCAAAGCTCACCCAAATTGACCCTAGGTCAGCCCAATGTCCCCCAAGAGTAAAGTGGGCCCAACCTAAGGGGATTAGCCATTGGACAAACTTCTTCACATAGGATTCTTCCCTCATTTGGAAAATTCCACTCTCCAATCACATGAGCAGCCATCCAATTGCCAAATGAAGTATACCTAGCCTACTTAGCCCACTCTAAGCACACTAGGATCAGCTATAGACCAAAGGGAACCCAATCTCCTCCCCCTCACTCCAAACTGAGCACCCTATGGACAAAGAAAACTAAATCTCCCTAGATCAGACTTTGAACCACCTCCCAAGTCTTCCCTCACTCCTAATGAGCCATGTGGACTCGATGGAGACAAGTCCGGCGGTCTAACGATGGTTGACCAACAAGAAATCAGGATTGAATCTCGTCCATCCACCTCATCAATTGAGGGGATATACCGCCTAAATTCAAATGAGAAATGAAGCATTCAACTTTGTTTGAGCCATAAAGAGTGAAGGAGAGTCTCCCAAAGCCATTCCCGAAGCTCCCCATTTTCTCCTTTCTCAATTTTACGTCAAAGCAAAATAGGGGAGGGTGCCTTCAATCCAAACTCTTCCATTTCTCCATCAAACTTCAATTCCTCTTGCACACACCATCCTCATGTGTCATCAAAGCCATTCAAGACTTTTCCCAAGCTTCCAAGCCACTAGAGATAGAAGTTTAACCAAGACCGATTACCTACGCCTTGTGGTTGGTCATCCTAGCAAACCACCTCAAATCAAAGCTCATGCAACTCAACGGGGCTTCATCTCTACCAGACAAAGCGTCCTTAATCATTGGAACTTCTAGTCACAAGCTTCGGTGAGGTATGCCATTAAAACTGATCCTTATATGAAAATAGTTTGGTCCTTTGTAAAGGAAAGTTCCATGTCATGAGATTTCCACCGTTAGATCTCCTTATTTTTCCTCCTCGAAGGTATGGGATTGATTTGATCTCAATTCGAGCTTGAATGAGCTCGAATTGAGTGATGAACAATGGGCGATCTCTGTTTCTCGCTTCTCGGGAGGAGATAAATCACGGTCATCCATTTCGCATGATTGGAACGGATAGCTCTGATTAGATCATGCTTAGATCCCCTTTATTTTCTTCTTAACCATGAGATTTAATCGTGAATGTCTGATCTTAGATCGAATGGTCCACAAGAAAGCACATCCACCATCGACTGGCTCTACTGCATGATGTGATAACTTAAATAACCTATCCCATCGTACCACATGAAAAGCACACCGCGTATCAGTAGCCATGTGGCATTGACGGGATTAAGGCTTAATTAGGACTGTTTAATTAATTTTTATTACTGAAACTTCTAAAATTCATAACTAATTATAAAAAATCCAAAAAATGCAAATTATGGCTCATTTTAAAGGTATTTCAGAGAAGAATCTAACAAAATAGTAATTTCTACTTAATTAAGATTTAATTAAGAATTTAATTAACTTAATTACTCTTTATTTAATCATCTGATTAATTTCAAACTTTCCAGAGATGTTTAGGGTGATGACCTCTGCCTCCCCCCATTTTTCTTGGATATTTTTAGCTGATTAATTAGGGTAATAAATTGATTTAGTCTTAATTACTCTCTTAGCTTAATTAATGATATTAATCAAATGAACAATGAATTGATCATTTAATTGAGTTCATTAGCCTCTATTAATAGAGGAGAAACTTAGGGAAATGGATTGGGACCCCTCTTACAATCTTTTTCTTAAGTCTTCTTCATTCTCTCTTTAAAATTAATTAATTAATTAATTAAATCAATCAAAACCGAAATCATATCTGAACTTTAATTAAGTAATTGAAAAGATTTAGGGATTGAGACTTAGGCTTCCTTATTTGTCTCTTTCCATAAGTCCATTTCATATTGTTGATTAAGGATAATTAAGGACTTAATTAGATAATTGGTGAACTTAATTAACTTGATTAAACATATTTTTCCTAATTAACTCTTGGGTAGCTCTTTAGTTGTTCGATAACCTTAAGAGAGAGCTAATGAAATTTTGGTTAGCTCACATGTGTGAGAAAACCATAAAAGTAATTAAGTGAGTTCCTTAAGCTTAATAATTAATAATTATGAGCTAATTGCATTAGGCCTCTTTCATTTCATAGAAGCATTGTTATTTACTTTTTAATTTATTTAAATATCATATTAGCTCATAATTATTTAATTAATTGCCTTAAGGTAACATAGGTAAGGGTTAATTATTAATTTAATCCATGCTTAACTTAATCAATCCATAAAAATCACTTAAGTACTTCTCATTAAACCAAGTTGACTCACACATATGGGGACTGAAATTAGGATTAGCAAACCTCTTTCACATCCCTCAAGTCAAATCAAACATGAAATCAAAATGGCTATAAGAAACTTTAGTTTATTTTAAATAAGCTTGTTTCTTGTAATTGACCTTAGGAATTAGTTGGATTGAATGAAATTATATGCTTGTGTTTCTTTATTTCTTTCCAATCATGTTAAAATATTGTATGACACTTGTAGTCATGCATTCATTTATTTCAAAAATTAATTAAATAAAAATGGTTTCCTTTATGTCAAACTTGCATGTATTGGCTTAATTAAAAATATGTGTGGCTATTATTACTATTAAATTACAAATATATTTTCAAAAGCTTATTAATGAATAATAATATATATTGTGACTTTAGTTATACATACATAGGAGGTGCATGTGAATGAAGCAAAGTTTCTTTCTTTCATTCATATGTTGATTTGCATAAGTAAGAATGTTAATGGGGTATATTAGTCTGGACATTCTGAGGACGCACTGATTTAAGTAGCCATAAGGAGGTTCCTACTTCACTCCTCTTGTGCAAAATAATGATGACGCACCCATTTGATTTCATTCTTATGCATTTCGATATTAGAATTTAGATAGAGCTTTAATTCATTCACACAAATAAATCAATTAAATCAAGCTCTACTTTTGTATGGTATTATTTAAAGTGAACCTAAACTTAGGATTAATTTAAAATATGTAATAAGTCATTCACTAAAGAGAATTGATTAATTAATCAGCTTTAGATGTGACTTAAGGTAGGGAAGAAAGAGAGTGCCCCTCTCATTTCTTCTCTTTATAACACTTAATTATTAAGTGTAAACCAAACATAACAAAACAAACATTAAATAAGAATTCTTAAATTAACTAAATCGCTTAAAGTTAAACCACCCTTCAAATTAAATCTCTTCATACATAGAAAATTATAACAAAAGCCTAGCTAAGGCATACCACACAAGCCTTAATACACACACCTTAGATTAAGTTACCATTTCTAGCTTTATGTTACGACAGTGCATGGTTTGATGTATGTTTATTTTATGATGTATTATTATAGACTGAATGTTAAGGTGTATGCTTTGTAGGCTGGATGTTAAGTCGTGATTAGCCTAATTATATTTTTTGTAGAAGATTGTGCTTAAGGGATGCTTAAAATAATTATAAATGCTCTCTTTTGCAGGTTGCTTAACCCCTAAGCATAATCTAAATTAGGATAGGTGGACTTGGTTACCTATGTGTAGGGTGCTAAGTCCAAATTATACATACAACTGCTTGGGTTGTATGGTGTTTTTAGCTAATACTTATTTTGTAGGTGTAGTCAGATTTATTTTTCCTATTTTTGATATAATTTTGCATTAGGAATTAGGATTAGTGTTATGGGGGATTAGGATGAGCGGAGACTAGAAGGCTTTGTCCTGGGAGGCCCCCATAATGCCTTTGAAGCAAGCAAATTCATAGGAGGAATGAAAAAGACATGAAGAAAGAAAATAAGAAGACCCCCCAAAGCATTTATTCATTTGTAATTGTAATTATTCTATCATATACCAGGTTGTATAAGAGTAGAGCTCGGCTACCCCTTTCTTTTTTCGGGTTGTATGGCAGTACCAGGCCGTACCGGCCTATTATTATTTTACGTTGGGTTTATAAATTATTTGACACTTTGTTTACAATTATGTAATAGAAATGACATGTATTTTCCTAGCTTCTTCAGGTATGGTGATTTAATGTGTGGCCTGGATTCAGATAGGCTCTTAAGGAAAAATAAACTTTCTACCCCAACTACAACTCAACTAATTTTCTAAACAAGTCATAACCTCAGTTAAAGCATAGGCATTAAATCAAGATAATTAAAAGATTTAGCAACCCCTTAGTTGGATGTTGTATGCTTAATATCATGAATGCCATCTTATTTCACTTTTGTTAAAAAGGGTTTCCATCCTTGCACGATAGGGGAAGACTTGAGCTTTGAGGGTCTCCCTTATGGTAGAAAAACCTCTTTCTCTTTGATTTATCCAATAATCTCATTTCATCATGCATTTAGACATGTAAAAATTCTATGGCCTTTGTCAAAATGAAGAGTCCAAAATCAAATAAAAATTGATAAAATTTTCATTAGACTAAGTCATTATTCATACCACTCATGCTCTAGTCTCTTAGGAAGTGGGTTTAAGGTCTTTATTTTCTTTCTAATAATAACAACCTAATCATCTTGCAAAACACATGACTTAATCACATGGTTTTAAAATATAGGAGGAGTTAGCTGGCTGCCACTCCATGCGATATTATAAGTCCAGTAGTCAAATAGTTGACCCTCTCTTGTGAAGGTAAACAATATATCCATTTTTGCCTTAGATTTAAGGCGTGCTTTGGCCCTCGCTAAAGCTCCCTAGATGTAAGATCTGAGGTTGTTATTTTTCCTCAGGCTACAAGCATAAATCCTCACTTCTTAGGTATTTCCATAATCTTGTATTGTGGGATTATAAGTTTTAAGTTTCTAATAAATTTTAACCAAATAAATAATTCTCTTTAATTTCAAATATATAAAGCCCAACCATAGGATAGATTTGAATGTTTACTAGGTTTCTTAGTATCAAGAGCATCCCCTACTCATCTCCTTTGGCTTCGATAAAATAGGTCTCTCCTTTTGATCTATTTCACTTGATTTTCAAACATAGCCAATTTATTGATAGTCCTATCTTTGAAATCTTTGGAGATGATAATTGCCTACTTTAATCGAGTGTATTCCTAAGAAACTCATATTCCTTATGATGTAATTAACTATGGGGGCTTGCCCTCATAGGGAACTTTAGAACCTGGTTTACATAAACCCTACTTTATTCATCCATGTAAAGTAGAGAAAAAATCTCTGGTATATTCGAAAACCCATCATGCCTTAGGAGTCCTTATTAAGGTGATTAAGTCTATTATATGGTAGTGATTTCTATCTTTCGAGATAGTACACTATTCTTTAATCTCGTACTCAATCACCTCAATAACTGCACCCTCATATCTGTGTGGTGTCCCCCATATATATAAATTGAAAACAAACACCACAGTTTTATGCTGAATAAGTTAGATTTATGGGTGTTTGAAGAATTTAAGCAGTCATCAAGCTATGAAGGCATCATTGATTAGCTGATATAAAATTCCAAATTGAGCCCATTTAATAATTTAAGCAGCCACAATGTTAGTGAGCTTGTTTTATTGCTTAAAACTTTTTGGCTGCCTTTGCTGTTATTTGAGATCAATCTACTTGCTATTTTCTCTTATTTTTTTAGTCGCGAGGGAGAATCTCCTTGTGGAATATATACACATGATGCCTTCTAATTTCAGTCACTTTATAAATTGGTAGGTTATTGTACTATTGGAAAGAAATCAAATTCTCCATGATACAGCCTAATGACTACTTGCAGTTATTTTGAGATATGACTACTTGCTGTTCTCTCCAGATTCTTCATTCATGAGGACCATTGGACACTATTTATATAACAACCGGGCTACACCATTATGACTACATTACGAGTTATGATTTTTAAAAGGTTGTGATGTTAAACCTTTTATAATAAGAGATGCAACTTAACTTGACAATATGGCTATTTATATATCTTGTTTAGGTGGGTCTGTTTCAATTATTTTTTTACTATAGTTTTTATTTTATTTGCAATTTAATTTAACAATACTACACGTAGTTATAGAACCCAACATGCATATCAGAAATGAATCAAATGATCTGCATACTGCAGTGCAGTCCCCCTCATCACTGAATATATCATATAGGTTATAAAATAAGAGAATAGAATTCAATTAGGTGATGTTTGTGGCATAGATAAAGACATCAACATGGACACCAATACCACAGGTCCATAGCACAAGATGAAAATGAATAATAAAGATATCAACTTATCAACATCACCATTTTTTATTCCCAATTTTTTATTCTACAAACCAATTAATAAAACCCGCAAGGGCCGACGGCCGCAAGGCTTAAAGGCTCGAACAGAATAGATAGATGTATATAGTCAACCATAAACACAAAAGTTTCATCCTCCTTGAAACAAAGCTTTTAAATACATGTTGACCTCCATATGTGTGTCATAAGTCGAGTCAAGCCCACAAGTCAAATTCGATGGACTTTTGATGTAATAGTGCACAAATCTAGGCTCAAAAAGAACTATACATCACCAAAAATGGTCCAAATGGCTTCCGATTGATGAACAGACTTCGCAATCGCATTCAGAACATCAAAATTAGTCAAAATATAAATATTACATAATCTAAAGAGCAACTTATCAAGTGATCAAGAAATCATTGTGATGATATGTATATCAGAGTTGGGAAGCTATGATGATATTTGACTGACCTCTGTTCATGAAATTGATCACGTCGTTAGCTTTAAAATATCAAAAAAAATATCAAATGAGACTATCCATGCTCAATTCGAACGAGTTGGTGCAAATGTTGAATGATTGGAAGTAACAATCCACAAATCGAGGTTGAAATACACGGGATGCCAAAAAATAGTTGAAATGATCTCTAATCGATGAACAGACTTCACCATCACATTCAGAATGTCAAAACTAACCAAAACATAAATATTGCACAACTTGGTGATCAACCGATCAAGCGATCGAGTCATCAATGCGTCTGCATGCATATCGAGGTTAGGAGGCACCGACGCAAACTAAATGATCTCCATTCATAAAATTGATTGCATCATTAGCTTCAAAACATCAAAATATATCAAGTAAGACTATTCGCACTCAATTCAAACAAGTCAGTGTGAAAATCGAGTGGTCAAAATTGGTGACACATATTTTGAGCTGAAATTGACTCAATTCGACGCCAACTCAAACCAAACGGCCTCCGATTGTGAAGCGGGATGCACTATATATATATATATATATATATATATATATATATATATATATATATATATATATATATATATATATATATATATATATATATATTATAAAATTCATATTAAAGTCGATTACTCAATTCAAAAATCAATTTAAAAAAGACCTAAATCCCTAAATTACCCTAAAACCAAGTTAACCCATTCGAACCAGTCCTATTCACGTGTGACCCGAGCCCTATTCCTCTTCAAGCTGAACCTTCTTCTTGATGCTCAATTCTCGCTCATCCATCTCCCTATATGCGCGTGAGTCACCCTCTATCTCATGAAGCCGCAGGAAGCTTCACACGCCAAACTGATAGGAACTCCCGCTCATCCGATCCGAACAGCCTCCCTCCTTTATGTGCACAACCATTCCCTCCAAGCTTCGTTGGCTCCCTCAAAACCGAAAAGGAAATGCATAGATCAGGTCAGTTATTGCTCCCTCATCTGAAACCTCTTTTCTCATTTTCCTCTCCTCCTCCAAACCGAAAACAACAAGGCAAGTTCTTTCTTTTTCTTCTTCCTCTTCCTCTTTCTTCCTCTCTTCCTCCATTTCCTTTTCCTTATTTCCTTCCCCTCTCCAAAACTGAAAAAAGGCCTTTCTCTCCTACTTCCCTCTCTTCCACCTTCATCTACTTGAGCAAACCCACGAATTCAGATCCTCCTTCAAGCCCTAGCCAAAAATTTCATCTCCCTCACAAAACCAATCCAAAAATTCTTTGGAATTTCCCTTATTTCTTCCCTATTCTTTTCTTGATTTTCCCTCATTTTCTCAACCCACAAATGCCCTCATTTCCCTAATCCGAATTTTAAAATCTGCTTTGTCGCAATCGGAGAAGAACACCATCATTAGGTGGGTTCTTCTTCTGGTTTCTGGCATCGCCCCTTTCCAATTCTGTTTTGCCATAACTAAAGAGGAACACCATCATTAGGCAGACTCCTCTCTTAGTTTCTAGGATTACCCATTTCTGTCCCCTTTTGACCTTTCCTCTTACCACAGCCAAAGAGGAACATCGTCATTAGGTAGGTTCAACTCGTGGTCACTGGCATTTCCAACTCCGTCTCTTTGTAGATCATTGCAATGCATAGAAAAATGAGTTAGAATATGTGTGATGTATATATATATATATATATATATATATATATATATATATCTGTGTTCTTGTGTGTGTGTGTGTGTGTGTTGTGCTTCTTTGTAGGTTTGGAGATCTCGTTGTACTCATTAGGGCACGATGAGATGAAGGATCGGCTGCAGTGTCACAAGACATCGCTTGCTATTCTCATTAGGGCATACCGAGTAAGCCAACATCTGTTAGATGTCGCTCCACCTAGTCGAAATACTGCCGAAATTTTGTCAAATTTTTAGACTTAGAAAAAAAGGAGAAATGAATATATATATATATATATATAATATATATATATATATATATATATATGTATATATATATTACCCTGCATTTGTCTTCTTTTAGGTTTAAAGGTCTCGTCATGCTCATTAGGGCTTGACGAGATAAAAATTGGCTGTGGTGTCACAAGACTCCACTCGCTACACTCATTAGGGCGTACCGAGAAAGCCAAAATACTCCTGATGCAGCCCCCTACGTGGGGATGATGCCGGGAGGCTGCCAACATTGTGTCAAATCTTTTGGCTTAAAAAAATTGGAGAATAAAATGAACCGGCTTAATAATGCTAAGCAAGGAAACCTACAACTAAATTCAAACTAAAAGCATCAAATAAGAAGAAAAAGAGGGGAGGGAAAAAAACATACAACGAGTACAAAAGTAAAACATTAAATCAAAGAAAAAAAAGGAGAAAACACATAAATAATGAAATAATATGAAAGTGCAAAGTCCCAAAATCAAGATTAAGGTGCAAAAACAAATCAAACTTGGAATGATATTCATAATGGATTTACTTATGCTGCCATTTTAAGAATTGGGAATTACTTGAAGAAACTAATCATAACTAAAACACACTAAAGATTCATATCAAGAATTGAATAAAGTCGTCATGGACATTGAAGGAAGACATGTTCTTGTAAAATAGTCATCAATTATTTGCATAAGTTGTTAAGTGAGTGGGTTCTCTTTTCTTCAAACTTCACAAAAACTAAACAAGCTTTAGTTGAAATCTAGAGAGGCTGATAGCAAACTTATATGAGAACTAATTGAACAATTGTAGATTAGAGGATATCAAAAGAAATAGAAATCTTGATCAAATATCAAATTACCAATAATTGATGATAAATCTGAGTGTCTAATTTCAAATTGAAAACAAAGGTGCGCAAGCAATTTGATAGCTTTTTCACAAGCACAAGTTCGATTAGGCAACTCATGATCACTCATGAATGTAGCCTTTAAAAGGATCACTTGAATCCTATATTTGAAGTTATATTTAAAGCACATGAGTAACATGATATATCTAAGTGCTTAGTTCTAAGATTAATAGTATCCAAATGAAATTTATAAAAGGATTAAAAATGTAATTAACTAGCTTGGCAATGGGTATATACAAACTCAATGCTCATTTATAGAAGAAAAAATTCGGTTCTTTTAGTTCAAAATAAAAGCTGAAAGTGACTAGTTTATAAAAAATTGAAAGTTCTTTAACAACTACATGTCAAATGATATTTGAGAATTGAAAAATTCAACAAGAAATCGAAGTGTGAGTAATATTTTAAAATTTATAACACCTTATATGCCACCAGATTCATAACACATCGTACAAGCGAACAGAAGGCGTTAATTAAGGCATTCTTAAATACACCTGTATGGGCCCCTACACTATGTTGAATACTTAAATTCAAGTATTTGAGGATGCTGCATAGGTTGTTTCTCAGTTTAGTCTTACGACTGAGTCTGGGTTAAGAAAACTTAAAAATCAATTATGATAATTTCAACTTAGTGAAATATATGAGAAGCTGATTTTATCATGTAATAGTAGATCTAATCCTCTATTAAGATCTAAAATAGAGAGAGTTGATAGGATCTAAAGCTCTTAAATATATTTAAATTAATCACTTTTTAAATCAAATTAATTCAAATTAAGTAGCAATCTAAAAAAATGCTTAAATGAAATTCTATCATTAAAAGATTAAAGCAAACTCAATCTATCCAACTTCTGTAACTGTTTATCAGAGGTGACAAATTAAGAAAATTCTAGCTCACAAAGAGTCAATGTCAAATCAAGTGTTCTACTATATTCACTCTAAATCAATCTCTTGTTAGTAAGGACATGGCCCGTGTCCTCTAACTATGTGGCTTGGCTAGTAAGCTCCACAGATAAAAGCACTTGAGTCTAGGTGGTGGTAAATCAGCTCCAATATATTACGATCATGATCGCAGTTCGTATGCTCCCCAATGGCTCTACCCTTTGAGTTGTGAATCATAGGGTATGCTTGATAGGACAAATAGCTCTCTATTAGCTAAGACAGACTTAAGTATGTCTCCTTAGACAAACACCACCCCAGGTCTACAAGAATTTCTTGGACGACGTAACCCATGTGTTACTGATAAGGATCCTTCAGTCAGGTTGGGTCGACTACCTCCTCTGACTAAGTAGACTAGGGACCATGACGATCTGAGATGACAGAACCATGAGATCTAGATCGGGCACGTCATCATTCCCCCAACCATCCTGTTTAAGCTGAAATGATGAATTTCATATTCTTAAATCCTAAAACTCCATATGTTGCTACTATACGCAACGCATTAAGCGACCAAATGACTAGCCTTAATCGAAAGTTCTCTCTCAGTATTACGAAGGGTAATTAACTATAGGGGTTTGTGCCTATAGGAAACCTGGAACCATATATAAAGTCCTCACAAATTGAGGATGAAATCTCTAGGTAGTGTCTTAGCTACTATTCCATCTACCTTCTCAAAATTACACTAATATTTTATCATACTCTCTTCAATTCATTATGTTGAGAGGTCACTGGTGAATTTTCGAAGCCCACAATACCAAGTAATAAAACAGTTACATCTAGATAGTAAATCCTAAACATCAAAATATGCACGACATAACAAAATCAAATGAGAAAATGACACATTTGAATGCACATTCCAACGAAAGAACACCATAAATCAAAATCGAGAAATTTTAAGAACATTTTTGAGTCATCTAGAACCCACAATATTCTCCATATCTTAATCACTTCACAAATTAAACAGAGAAATTGCATAGCAAAGATTTATTTAATGAATCTATTCCGACCAAAAGAGAACCTGAAATAAGAGGTAAGCAAGTCTCGAGAGTCAACTCAAGAAGTTAGGCAAGATGGAGAAAGAAATAGTCGATACCGAACCGTAGAAAAGCAAAAATTGCGATCGGATTTTGAGGGTTCGACTCTTCCCGTGGATTACAACGTCGCAAGAATCGCAAGTTGCAATTCATGTTCTCGCAGAGGAGGGAAGGAGATTGGGATTTGGGGACTTGCGGTCGCAGGAATAAGGCAACAATCAAAATGCTGATTTTTGAATCGAAGAGACGAAGAGTCGAAGATGAGTTCGTGAGAAGTGCAACCTCTCTCATGAGCTTAGGTTAGGATATAGGAAATCTCATTATCTCAAATCTGAATCGTTGATTTAAAAAATAGAGAATTTTAATGATTATGATTTCATCCAAATCATTAAATTAATTTTTTTATAATATATCTAAATTTATTTAATTTAAACATCATTAATTATATTAATTATTCAAATAAATATAAATTAATTAATTAATAATTTAATGATATAACATACATATTATATAATAATTATATAATTATTTATAAATATTTATTTATTTCGAGCCAAATCAAGCCGAACACGAACGAACAAAAGATTGTTCATGTTCGGCTCATTTATATATCGAGTCTAAAATCTTTGTTCGTGTTCAGCTTGCATACTTTATGAACGAGCTGAACAAGAGTTGTTCACGAACACCGAGCTTTTTTGACAGCCCTATTTTACATTGTATTTTCAAAAACTGCATACCTTAGTCTTATTATATCTACCAATTGTTTGTACATAAATATATGTTTTTATTCCCCAAAATTGGCCTATAGTCAAGGAGTTCTTTATTTTTATTTTTTCTTATTCTTCAATCATAGTGCTCCAACATAGATGATTAAATTAAAGTTACTCCATTCCACCTTGCATCCAATAACATATAGGTTTTACCAACTCTCAATGCCTTCATGGCAACCAAAGCTTCTTTGTCGGCTTTAGCAACTTGAACGCGTTTAATGAGAGCATATATTCTAAATCCCACTGAAATATAATTATTCTAAAGATTTGGTACATGCCTAATTCCTACTATATTATTGTCATATTATCACACACCTTTAACATCATAGTATTGAAATCAACCATCTTATATTCCCGTTAATTATTTTTTTAAACAAATAAAATACCGTTAGCACATTGCCTATAAGTATAAAATAAATCCTTATAAAATAAATATATATATATATATATATATATATATATATATATATATATATATATATATATATATATATATATATATATATATATATATAATCTTCACAACTTACCATCGACTACTCTTGAACTTCCCCCAAGAAACTCAATGAACAAGAATCAAACACGAGCCTTTAATCCTCACAACACATTGACTAAACTCTCTCAATTGAATTAAACACTCGCAGCCTAAAGCCCATATATATTTGTATAGATTAAAGTAGTGTTTAAATTAAAACAACATTAATTATATATTTCCATACATGATTCTAATCTAAAATATCAAATTTGTTTTTATATTCATCCTGATTAACTAATTAACTTCAAATGTTGATAAATTATCATTAAGAAAAGCAAATCAGATTTAATGCACAAATGATCAAATTCATTTTCAACTCAAAATTCTAAATTAATTATCAAACTCATTTCTAATAGTACTCATATTCTTTAATAGTACTGGTGTAGGCATCGATCTGATTTCTCTTATAATGCAATGATTTGTTTTACTTCTAGTGTAATAGATGAGCAATAGATGATTTGCACAATCTCCTCCTCAAGTATGACAACTCTACATATGCATGAATAGTAAAGGACATGGTTTTAAAAATTAGCTCGGACAGCTGGTCCGACAGGTTTAGGCCTCGTTTGATTCCTCATTTTTACTATATCACGTTTTACAAAATGTCATTAATAAATTTTAAAATATGTTTGATTTTTCTGCAACCTGTAGATAGAATATGGGAGAAGTCTGGGAAATAATGCTTTCATTAATCAATATTAAACAATGTTTACAAGCTTGTAATCATAAACCTTGTCAACATTAAAGAGGATGAGTGTTCTAATTGGCAATAATAAAAATGCACTCTTGATAATGAGAAAATATTCAGTCGCCGTAGCTTACGTCGGACTCCAATCCTGGGCGTGTCCCGATTTTTTTTCCGTTTTAGCGATTAAGCGAAGAGATAACGGACGGTAGCGGTAACATGCGCGGCAAAAGACATTTCCCTGGACCGACCCACGTAACGTCTATGGCGTAATAGGCTGTAAAGA
This sequence comes from Cymbidium sinense, assembly GCA_021442155.1. Taxonomy (NCBI): domain Eukaryota; kingdom Viridiplantae; phylum Streptophyta; class Magnoliopsida; order Asparagales; family Orchidaceae; genus Cymbidium; species Cymbidium sinense. The sequence continues at coordinate 267,044,928 of CM038215.1, forward strand.
CATTTCCCTAGCGAGCCGTAAGCGCGTCGTTAGAATCTGGGAGGAATTTAAAAGAAATATATAGACAGATTTAGGGTTTAGGGTTAGTTTTTTCAGGCAAAATGAGCTTAGAAGAGAAATAGAAAATCTCATTTCTTTTTTACAAAAGAACCACGAAGATGGAGAACATTGAGAAAATAACAACCATTTTAGCTGAGGATGTATTAAATAGAAATTCATCGGTAATATTTCTCGTGCATTTTTTTTCTATGGTTTCTTGTGCATTTTTTTTCATCAGTAATGTTTCTCTTGTTCTATCTGAAGAGAATATGTTCATTACATCCAATTAGAAACAATTTGGATGCTTTTTTGTCGAATTTTTATTTTTGAGTATTTTTTTGCATCTGTACTCTATGTACCTCTTTGGAGGGTACAGATCATTTCTGACGTTTATTTTTCAGTTTATTTTGCCAACCTCTTATGATTATGTTTAGGGCATTCCAATGGAAGCATTTGGAGATTATTTGGATGATTTCTGGGAGATATTTTGCATATATTTCTTTACTTTTCTGGAGATCATTTTGACCTTTTTCCCAATTTATTTTTCCAACTTCTTATGATTATGTTTAGGGCATTCCAATGGAAGCATTTTGAGACAGTTTGGATGGTTTCTGGGTGGTATTTTGCATTTGTACTCTGTGTACCTCTTTGGAGGGTACAGATCATCTTTGACCTTTTTTCTTCAGTTTATTTTGCCAACTTCTTATGATTGAGTTTAGGGCATTCCAATGGAAGCATTTGGAGATTATTTGGATGGTTTCTAGGTGGTATTTTGCATCTGTACTATGTGTACCTCTTTGGAGGGTATAGATCATTTTCGACCTTTTTTTCCAGTTTATTTTTTCAATTTCTTATGATTATGTTTAGGGCATTCCAATGGAAGCATTTTGAGGTAGTTTGGATGGTTTCTAGGGGCTATTTTGCATCTATACTCTGTGTACCTCTGTGGAGGGTACAGATCATTTTTTTATCTTTTTTTCCCAGTTTATTTTTCCAACTTCTTATGATTATGTTTAGGGCATTCCAAAGGAAGCATTTGATGGCAGTTTGGATAGTTTCTGGGTGATATTTTGCATCTGTACTCTGTGTACTTCTTTGGAGGGTACAGTTCATTTTTGACCTTTTTTTCCTAGTTTATTTTGCCAACTTCTTATGATTATATTTAGGGCATTCCAATGGAAGCATTTTGAGTTAGTTTGGATGATTTCTAGGGGGTTTAGTGCATCTGTACTCTGTGTACCTCTTTGGAGGGTACGGATTATTTTTGACCTTTTTTTTCCCAGTTTATTTTGCCAACTTCTTATGATTATATTTAGGGCATTCCAAAGGAAGCATTTGGAGATTGTTTGGATGGTTTAGGTGGTATTCATCACACTCTGTGTACCTCTTTGGAGGGTACAGATTATTTTTGACCTTTTTTGTCCAATTTATTTTGCCAACTTCTTATCATTATGTTTAGGGCATTCCAATGGAAGCATTTTGAAGCAGTTTGGATGGTTTCTGGGGGGTTTAGTGCATCTGTACTGTGTGTACCTCTTTGGAGGGTATAGATTATTTTTGACCTTTTTTTCCCAGTTTATTTTGCCAACTTCTTATCATTATATTTAGGGCATTGCAAAGGAAGCATTTGGAGATTGTTTGGATGGTTTCTGGGTGGTATGCTGCATCTGTACTCTGTGTACCTCTTTGGAGGGTACAGATCATTTTTGACCTTTTTTTCTAGTTTATTTTGCCAACCTCTTATGATTATATTTAGGGCATTGCAAAGGAAGCATTTGGAGATTATTTGGATGGTTTCTAGGTGTTATTTTGCATCTGTACTCTATGTACCTCTTTGGGATCATTTTGACCCAATTTATTTTGTTTATTGAGATTATGTTTAGGGCATCTCAATGGAAGCATTTGATGGCAGTTTGGATGATTTAGTGTTGGTATTTTGCATCTGTACTCTGTGTACCTCTTTGGAGTGTACAGATTATTTTTGACCTTTTTTTGCAGTTTATTTTGCCTACTTCTTATGAATATGTTTAGGGCATTCTAATGGAAGCATTTTGAGGCAGTTTGGATGGTTTCTGGTGGGTATTTTGCATCTATATTTTCTAACATATTTTTGTATCTGTTTGGCCAGGTCAATGCAATCAATGAGCTGTGCGATGGCGAAGTCGTGATGTCTAATGACCCAAATTTGGGAACTCTTGGCATTGAATGAAATGGAGGCGTATGCTGTCTTGTGACTATGCACATCAAGTTAGGTGTTGAAGGATCATACTAGATTCTTGGCCAAACTCAAAGAAATTGAAATTATAAGATTTTTTTATGTGCAAAATTTGGTCGGAAGAAGTCCGCTAAATGGAATGAACATGGCGAAGACTTCAATGTGTCATCGATTATTCTGTTGTTAAGACCGGTCAATTCTAAAATAACTATGTTTTATACAAGAAAGGTTTACTATATTTGAAGAAGAATTTTTGCATGGAGTTGGAGGCTATCGATCTAAGTCGGATGGTACCATGGAGTATTTGGTGAGAAACTTAGAGAATAAAAATGCATCCAAAATATGGACTGTGTATTTCGATAGGACTACCCTAGAAGTAACTTGTACTTGTAAAAAATTTGAAATGATGTGATTACTTTGTCCCCACTATATCAGAGTTCTTAGTCAGGAAGATGTTGTACACATTCCGGACAAGTATCTTCTCATGTGATGGTCTACCAGAGCAAAGAGGGATATTTACATTGATGCATACAGAAAATTAAGAGATGAAGCCAGATGGAAATACGGCATTATTTTGGAACCACATAAGTCGATATGCATATCAAATAAGCATCGAGGAGACAATAAGAGGCGAGAATTATATGCTTGGATCCCTAAAAAACTATATAATGATGTCGACTCTATAATAAGTGGGAATTCTCCTCCAGCTGACAAAGCAGTTAAGAAGAAGAAGTCAACCACAACAGATAAGGGAAAAGACATCTTAAAAGATCCAGTTAAGCAATGTCCAAAGGGTGTTTCTAACTCAAGGCTTAAGGGATATTGGGAGAGATCCAAGAAAGCTAAGAGTAATTTTCTATTTACGTATTATTTTTTGGTATTTTAAATATTACTGTTAATCTTCAAACCCTTCTACTTTTTTTGTTGCAAAACCAAAATGATCAGATAGTGTTCTTTGAGCGTGTTTAGTCACAAGTTGCATCACCTTTCTCTGTTATGCTAGAGTATTTTTTAGAGGTACACACAGAATATCACACATCATTGCTATAAGAAATCATTAACTAATACGATATTCTACATGCAAGAATTTAACTCGAGCTCCATAATCAATCGGTCGGTAGAAGCAAGGATGATGGATATTAGGAAAAACATTTTAATGCATGACATTATCCAGTTTTGTGTTCTTCGACTGTACAATCTTCTCTCCAATGGTCTATTTGTAGCTCTTTAAGCAATAGTGATTGAGTTAATCCCCTACTGAGGACATTGTAATCATTAGACTGTACTAATAAATATGTGTAATAAATAATAGATCATTTATTGCCTTTTTTTCAGTTTATTTTGCCTGATTCTATAAATAATGTTCATTACATTCTAGTTCAGATAATTAAAAATCTATTTGGATGATTTCTGGGTGGTACATATCATTTTTGACCTTTTTTGCAGTTTATTTTGCCTACCCCTTATGAATATGTTTAAGGCATTCCAATAGAAGTATTTTGAGGCAGTTTAGATATTTTCTGGTGGGTATTTTGCATCTATACTCTATTTACCTGTTTGGAGGGTACATATCATTTTTGACCTTTTTTTCCAGTTTATTTTGCCTACTTCTTATGATTATGTTTAGGGCATTTGATGGCAGTTTGGATAGTTTCTGGGTGGTATTTTGCATTTATACTCTGTGTACTTTTTTGGAGGGAACAGATCTTTTTCGACCTTTTTTTGTAGTATATTTTTCTTGTTTATTGAGATTATGTCTAGGGCATCTCAATGGAAGTATTTGATGGCAATTTGGATAGTTTCTAGGTGGTATTTTGCATCTGTACTCTGTGTACCTCTTTGGAGGGTACAGATCATTTTTACCTTTTTTTCCCAGTTTATTTTGCCTGTTTATTGAGATTATGTTTGGGGCATCTCAATGGAAGCAGTTGATGGCAGTTTGGGTGGTTTTTGAGTGGTATTTTGCATCAGTACTCTATGTACCTCTTTGGAGTCTGGTCGACCTTTTTTGCAGTTTATTTTGCTTACTTCTTATGATTATGTTTAAGACATCTCAATTAGGGCATTTGATGACAGTTTGGATGGTTTTTGGGCGGTATTTTGCATCTGTACTCTATGTACCTCTTTGGAGGGTACAAATCTTTTTTGACCTTTTTTTGTAGTTTATTTTGCCTGTTTATTGAGATTATGTCTAGGGCATCTCAATGGAAGCATTTGATGGCAGTTTGGATGGTTTCTGGGTGGTATTTTGCATCTGTACTCTGTGTACCTCTTTGGAGGGTACAGATCATTTTTTACCTTTTTTCTTAGTTTATTTTGCCTGTTTATTGAGATTATATTTGGGGCATCTCAATGGAAGCAGTTGATGGCAGTTTGGGTGGTTTTTGAGTGGTATTTTGCATCTATACTCTGTGTACCTCTTTGGAGGGTACAGATCGATTTTGATCTTTTTTTGCAGTTTATTTTGCTTACTTCTTATGATTATTTTTAAGACATCTCAATTAGGGCATTTGATGGCAGTTTGGATAGTTTCTGGGTGGTATTTTACATCTGTACTCTGTGTACCTCTTTAGAGGGTACAGATCAATTTTGACCCTTTTTTGCAGTTTATTTTGCCTACTTCTTATGATTATATTTAAGACATTCCAAAGGAAGCATTTGATGGCAGTTTGGATGGTTTCTGGGTGGTATTCTGCATCTGTACTCTGTGTACCTCTTTGGAGGGTACAGATCATTTTTGATCTTTTTTTCCAGTTTATTTTACCAACCTCTTAAGATTATATTTAGAGCATTGCAAAGGAAGCATTTGGAGATTATTTGAATGGTTTAAGGCTATTTTTTTCTGTGTACCTCTTTGGAGAGATCATTTTGACCTTTTTCCCGTTTATTTTGTCAACTTCTTATGATTATATTTAGGGCATTCCAATGGAAGCATTTTGAGGCAGTTTGGATGGTTTTTGGGTGGTATTTTGCATATGTACTCTGTGTACCTCTTTGGAGGGTACAAATCATTTTTGACCTTTTTTTCTAGTTTATTTTGTCAACTTCTTATGATTATGTTTAAGACATTCCAAAGGAAGCATTTGATGGCAGTTTGGATGGTTAAGAACTGGTTTAGTGCATCTATACTATGTGTACCTCTTTGGAGTTATTATTTTGACAATTTTTCTCAGTTATTTTACTTCTTATGATTATGTTTAGGGCATTCCAAAGGAAGCATTTGATGGCGTTTGGAGAGTTCGGTTGTGTACATGTACTCTGTACCTCTTTGGAGATTACAGATTATTTTATTTAATCATGTGGTGCAAATTTAAAAGCCCTCTTAATTTATTGTTTTACAAAATTAATTGAAAATAATTATATATAATGTTAAAAGTTATTTGTTATGGACAAGTTTCATTCTTAAATAAATTATAATATTTTTAATAAATTAAGTTTTTTTAAATATAAATAAGTTAGTTTGATAAGGTTCAAGTTAATATTCAACTTCATTTCACTCGAGCATACTAAGAATATGAGCTAATTTTTTTTGCTTTATTTTCATAATAAAAAATACATTCATAATCATATTTTAGTACATATCGGTTAAAATTAAGCTGTAAGAATATCATGATTTTACAATCAAAATTTACTTACACCAGCCACAATAATTTTACAATAAAACTTTTTTAAAAAAAGATAATTCCTAATGGCCAGTAATCACTAATTTAATTTTATGCATTAATTTTATGCGTTCTGCTGGGTAACATTTATTTTATGCAAACGGATGCATTAACTTTATGCATTCTGCTCATAACAAAATGACCATACCATAAAAAATGATTTTAAATGCAGATTTCTTTGAAGAGTATAGCCCCCAAATATCAACCCGAGTAAAATATCTTGAAATCAAACTATATGAAATGAGAGAGAATTACAAAAGCGGTAAAATATCATCCCGGATCCATGCACTTCAACAAAAATAGCTAAGTCTTCAAAGCCACCTAACGGATGCATTAAACAAAATCTATATCAAACTAAATAATATTGTTCTCACTTTAGATTTTTTGTCCCAAACAAAATGTAGCGTGTCACTTCATATTCATTTTCTTTAGCCAATCCTGTTGGTCTACCCAATCCACTGGAGGTTTGCTAATTGCTGCCTCCATGTATTTGCAGACAAACATTCCACAGTCGACACTATTTTCTTGGACTGGTTTCCCACTCAATATTTCGATTGGCCATTTCCTGGGATCGCTCGCAAAAGCCTGCCCAGCATCTTCAACAAGTAATTTGATATGAATAGCTAGAACAAAATCTCAATAAGTTGGAGCAGGAAAAAAAATAGTTAAGAAGAACTAAATTTGAAAACAGTTCTTACAATCTCAGGAAGAATGCTCTTATGGGTTGGTTTGGGCAATGAGTCATAAAATACCAGCCTCGACTTAATATAACCAGTGTCAGTCTTGATTATCTCGGAAATAAGATTAACTTCGACCCCTCGACACAGTGATGACATCTTTGGATGAACATTTTGCTTTCCATCTTTAAAGGCATAACTCTGAGGAAAAGAGAAACGATTACACATTATAGCTTTTATCTAAACAAGCAGAATCGTATCTGAACATTCACTTGGGGTATACATAAGCATGAAATGAACAAATAAGGGACATACCCGGGTAGAAGCGTACTTCTCGGTAGTAAGAAGGCATCAATGTGCATCTAAGAGATATTGATCTATAACTCATCGATCATGCAATAATGATATTCCCAGAAATCTCATCCCAGTGATAAATATTTTAAAGTGATCTCAATTAAACGAATAGGTTATTTTATGTATGAAGGACTTGATTGAGGCTTGACTTACTTGTCCTCGAAGGAGCATGACATCAATAAGATCGAGCATCGGCAGACAAAATAGTTCGGATGAGAACTCAACAACATGAAGTGCCTCGATGCAGCAAAATTAATGAAAGTTAGTGATGAAGAGCTACATTCACTATGAATAAAGGATCGATCTCGAGATGATGCATACCTCTGATGCTCCACCACAACGATAGCAGTCTGTGGGTCATCGACCTTTATTGGCTTATCTTTAAGAACCTACAAAAAAATTTAATAAAATATATTTCTATTATCTCAAATTTAAAAGAAAGTAACTTAATACCTCTGCTGCCAGCTTCTCATCTTGAGCGGAGGCCACCACATCACTTATTCTTACTGAGACTTCCGTAAGTGTGTGAAGGGGAAGAAATAGCTTTCCTCTTTCTTATCTGTAGAGCTTTAACACCTCAATCTTGATTCTGGTTTGAGCATCATGTGTGTGTGATGGCCTCCACAAGAACTTCTCCTGATCAATTCCACATGGGCTTCCCCAGTATCCAACTCCATAATGGAAGCTCAGTAGCCTCTCCAGAGCTTCCTCTGCGGTACCCTCCTCAGGGACTTTACACGTGGTAGCCTCCCCATGGGTACCCTCCATAGGGGAAGCTCCTATGGTAGCCTCCTGAAGAGTTTCCCCTGTGGTGACCCCCATAGGAACCTCCCCTGCATTTGGGGTGGTAGGACACCGCTGCCTGGCTAGAACATCCTCGATAGCAGCAACCCACAAATCAAGCCCATCCACCCTCTCTATTATTATTGCATGAAAAGATGATACTGTCTCTTTCAAGTCTTTGAAACCTGCAAGCATCCTCTCCACCACAAAGTCTGCTGTGGGGGTAGTAGCAGAGGGTAGGCTAGAAACACTAGACGGGAGAGAATATCGAGGAGAGACATAAGGAGAGTCAGTGGGGGTTGCACTAATTGGACTTAAAATGGGACTACTATTACATGTGTGGATTAGGCGGGACACGTGAAGGAGCCAGTTCTCCTCTTCCAGTATGTCCTCGAATGAAAGGCGTACCTATGGTAAACGGATAAAAAATTTTGAAGAAATATAACATAAATAAAGGCATTCTTATATGAACTAAGTGATATTATTATATGTCACCTAGCATCCTCCCAAACCAGTGAAAGCATTTTTTTGAAAACTCTATTTTTGCCCATCGCAGCATACGTGGCTTTGCAGGTTAAGATAACGGGCTTATGATGCTTATGTGCTCAGCCGCCCATATCTACAATGAATATTTTAAATAGTAAACTTCAAGACATTAAATTACACAGTAATGGAGATATAAAACATACCATTAGAAGAGTGACCACTCATGTAATAGGCCCTCGGGTGCAGATCTTTGATGCAATAACATCAAATTGGAAACTAGAAAGTCCCAAATGGCCTCACCCGGTTATTCAGAAATCTATCTATATCATCAGTAAGAAATTAATTCGATGCCAATAATTGTGATATACAAAAAATAGATTTGTGAGAAGAAAATGTATATACAAAAGCGTCTTCTGCAATGAGCCATCCAATTCTCAAGTGATTCTTGTAGTCAATGAGTGAGCTGACGGTGGGGATTTCTGCCATACGACCTTCTCCCCTCTGGGCATCCCATCAATGCAACTTCATCGGGGTGAAAGGAATGTCCCCCAGAAAGCTTGCTTTTCTATGTCCCGAAAGACGATGTAATGGCTGATTCTTGCTTAATTCCGTGGAGTCTAATGAATTGATGGAGATGAAGCCTCTTTAAAATGTTAGTGGCTTCATCAGTAAAGCGTGCTGTAATATTATCGAACACATTTCTTACAGTGGTAGGCCTGCACCTCGAAGTTATCCTTTTCCCAGACATGATAAACTTCAAAAAAAAAGTCAGTAGGTCAAAAAAGATCTGTACCCTCCAAAGAGGTACAAAGAGTACTGATACAAAATACCACTCAGAAACTATCCAAATTGCCATCAAATGCTTCCATTAAGATGTCTTAAACATAATCATAACAAGTTGGCAAAATAAATTGGGAAAAAAAGGTAAAAATGATCCTCTAAAGAGGTACAGTCTGAGATGCAAAATACCTCCAGATCAACCATACTCCTCTTTGGAATGCCTTAAACATAATCTCAATAAGCAAGCAAAATAATTGGCAAAAAACTGTCAAAGATGATTTGTACCCTCCAAAGAGATATACAGAGTACAGATGTAAAATACCACCCAGAAACTATCCAAACTACCTCAAAATGGTTCCATTGGAATGCCCAAAACATAATCATAAGAAGTTGGCAAAATAAATTAGGAAAAAAGGTCAAAAATGACCTATACCCTCCAAAAAGGTACACAGGGTATAGATGTAAAATATCCCCCAGAAACCATCCAAATAATCTCCAAATGCTTCCATTGAAATGCCCTAAACATAATCATAAGAGGTTGGAAAAATAAACTAAAAAATAAAGCTCAGAAATGATCTGTACCCTCAAGAGGAGGTAATGCATGCAAAATATCAACTATCAAAGCGCCATTGCTTCCATTGAGATGCCCTAAATATAATCTCAATAAATAGGCAAAATAAACTGGGAAAAAAAGATAAAAAATGATATGTACCCTCCAAAGAGGTACATAAAGTACAGATGCAAAATACCACCCAGAAACCATCCAAACTGCCATCAAATGCTTCCATTGAGATGTCTTAAACATAATCATAAGAAGTTGACAAAATAAATTGGGAAAAAAAGGTCAAAATGATCTGTACCCTCTAAAGAGGTACATAGAGTACAGATGCAAAATACCCCCCAAAAACCATCCAAGCTGCCTCCAAATGCTTCCTTTAGAATGCCCTAAACATAATCTCAATAAGCAGGCAAAATAATTGGCAAAAAACTGTTAAAGATGATCTGTACCCTCCAAAGAGATACAGTGGATGCAAAATACCTAGAAACCATCCAAGTCTAAAATGCTTCCATTGGAATGCCCTAAACATAATCATAAGAAGTTGGCAAAATAAATTGAGAAAAAAGGTCAAAAATGATATGTACCCTCCAAAGAGGTACCCAGGGTACAGATGCAAAATATCCCCCAAAAACCATCCAAACAATCTCCAAATACTTTCATTGGAATGCCCTAAACATAATCATAAGAGGTTGGCAAAATAAGAAAAAAATAAATGATCTCAGAATACCAAAGATGCAGATCAAAATACCGAAACCATAATCAAATGCTTCCATTGAGATGCCTAAACATAATCTCAATGCAAAATAAATGGAAAAAAAGTAAAATGATCTGCCTTCCAAAGAGGTACATGAGTCTGAATGCAAAATACCACCCAGAAATCATCCAAACTGCCATCAAATGCTTCCATTGAGATGCCTTAGACATAATCTCAATAAACAGGCAAAATAAACTATAAAAAAAGGTCAAAAAAGATCTGTACCCTCCAAAAAGGTACACAGAGTACAGATACAAAATACCACCCAGAAACCTTCCAAACAATCTCCAAATACTTCCTTTGTAATGCCCTAAACATAACATAAGTTGGCAAAATAAAGCGGAAAAAAAGGTCAAAATGATATGTACCCTCCAAAGATGAATCATCTGAAATCATCCAAATAATCTCCAAATGCTTCATTTATAATGCCCTAAATATAATGATAAGAAGTTGGCAAAATAAACTGGGAAAAAAAGGTCAAAATAATCATACCCTCAAAGAACCCAAAGTGAGATGCACTAAACCCCAAACCATCAAATCCAAAAATGCTTCCATTGGAATGCCCTAAACATAATGATAAGAAGTTGACAAAATAAACTGGGAAAAAAAGATCAAAATGATATGTATCCTCCAAAGAGGTACATAGAGTCTGAGATCTGAGAATCACCAGAAACCATCCAAATAATCTCCAAATGCTTCCTTTGGAATGCCCTAAACATAATCATAAGAAGTTGGCAAAATAAATTCAGAAAAAAAGGTCAAAATAATCACACCCTCCAAAGAGGTACGAAATGCACTAAACCCCCCAGAAACCATCCAAACTGCCTCAAAATGCTTCCATTGGAATGCCTTAAACATAATGATAAGAAGTTGGCAAAATAAATTGGGAAAAAAAGGTCGAAAGTGATCTGTACCCTCCAAAGAGGTACACAGAGTACAGATGTAAAATATCACCCAGAAACCATCCAAACAATCTCCAAATGCTTCCATTGGAATGCCCTAAACACAATCATAAGAAGTTGGCAAAATAAACTGGAAAAAAAGGTTAAAATGATCACTCTCAAAGAAACAGTCTGGATGCAAAATACCACCACCAATCATCCAAACCGCCTCAAAATGCTTTCATTGGAATGCCCTAAACATAATCATAAGAAGTTGGCAAAATAAAAGGGAAAAAAAAAAAATGATCACACCCTCAAAGAGGTACAAATAAAATATAAAACCATCCAAAGCGCCATAAAATGCTTCCTTTGCAATGCAATCATAAGAGGTTGGCAAAATAAATTGGAAAAAAAAGATCAAAATGATGCACTCCAAAGAGTGCAGAGAGTCAACATACCACTAAACCATCCAAAGCGCCATCAAATGCTTCCTTTGAGATGCCACATAATCTCAATAAAAGGCAAAATAAATTGGGAAAAAGGTCAAAATGATTCTGTATATAGAGTCTGAAATACCAAATAGAAATCATCCAAACTACCATCAAATTGTTTACATTTGAATATAATGAACATAATCTCAAGAAACAGGCTAAGGAAACTGGAAAAAAAGCCCTAAATGTTGTTATGTTAGAGAGGTATAGAGTACAGATACAAAATAACATATAAAAAATAGCCAATCTTTCACTAGACAGTGAGAAGAGTAAACCCTAAATTCATTCAAGTTGAGGATGTGTAAATACCTCATGTAGTCATCTACAATACCTCAATTTTTGATTTGCTATATCACGGCTGCGTCGAGGCGGGAGCGGCGAAAAAATCCTTCGTCGAAAGAAAGCCCTAAACTGTTCTGTGACGAGGAATGTCGAACGTCGGTAATGTTTCGTTCTTCTTCTCCGCTTTTGAGCAGGCAGAGGGTCGGGCGGGGAAGTGTAAGCGGCGTCGTGAATCATGTCGGCGTTCTGGGCGAGTCGGACCGGAAATGTCTTTCTGAGGTTATGTTCACTATAGTTATCTTCTTTCGTTAATCGCTAAAACGGGAAAAAAAAAATCGGGACACGCGTCATCCATGGATTGGAGTCTGCACGTAAAGCTACGTGCGGACTCCGGACGTAATATTTTCTCCTTGATAATAGTGCTCATGTATATCCAAAATGACTACATTATCATGATAAAATAAATAAAAAACACTTATTCCATAAGACAAAATATAAATCAAATAATCACATTGATGAAAATTGAGATAATGATTAGAGTTGTCAAAAGAATATTAGTTCAATAATTAGCTTAAGTTCGATTGCTCAAATATTTAATGAGATAAATAAATACAACGCCTTGATAAATCACTCCAATATAGAACGTATGTGTAGTTGTGTGCTTAAAAAACCCTCAAAATGTTTGGATATTTGACCTTTTTTAGAGTTTTTTTTTACTTTCGATAAAGAAATAGTACATTTGACCAAAAAAAATTTTTGAAATAATATTTAGATTATATAGGTCTAAATCTCAAGGATATCTTATTCATGAATTTAGACTTTAATCCAAGCAAAAATGAAATAGCAACTACAAAAAATTTAGTACTGAATTGAAGCAAAGTGCTTTTTTTTTTTTAACAATAAGAATGGCATGCAATGCATTATCATCATTTCCTGATTGCCTCATTCAAGAGTTACTAATGAATATGCTTAGAACAATTTTCACCAATTCAATTGATGAGATTTAGAGTTATTTATCACTGATACACTCTCGATTTTGAGATCTATAATATGATCATAAGTTGTCATGATCTCTTTCATTCATTACTAGTAACTCTATGTGAAAAAATATTCTGAATAAAAACTAAAATTTATTTCTAAAAAAATTATAAAAACTGATGTTCTTGCTCAATGACCTAACACTGTGGCTCCTTTTCTTCCTTTTCTCTACATTTTGGCTTAGAAAATTTTTTAGATAAAAAGTTTGAGTGAAGAAAATAATAGACTTTCACAATATCTCAAATAAAAATATTTATAGATCCAATAATAAGCTTGAAATATCTTCAAATGTTCTCAAAGAAAAAAGAAACTTACAAGAAAATACTTGAGAATCATATTTAAAGATTACTGGCTGTTTCTAGGAATTGTGGATTAACGATTATTTACAAAATAGTTAATGAAAATTAACAAACATTGTGGAGACTCATTAAATTATTTTGTGACAACCTATTAAAATTTCTTTAATTTAGGTTTAAATAATATATACCCTTTTAATTTATTTTATATTTCAATATAGCTACATATAATATCAAAAAAAACTGTTAACTAAATTTAAAATAATATTCAAATAATTAAAATAAATATATATTTTTATTTAAATTTTTTAAGTGCAAATCATGATGATTTGTAGAGTTAGATTAATATATAATTACATTACTAAAAATAAAAATATGAGACTTAATAATTTTTTCTTCGAGTTTATTTAATTTTGAGTTTTGTCTTTATGTTTTCTTATCTTTATAATCGATGAATCATATATCCAATTATGATTTTTTTCAGTCATCATGATCTTTAGGACTAGATATTAATCTTATAAATATTTGATTGAAATAGTAGTATATACAATCATTTATTTGTTATAATCCAAATAATCTCATCATATCTTAAGCTAATCGAGTCAATAATATTCCCATTATCATATATGACATATAAATTTTAACTTACTATATGGACTAAAGTACAAATTAAAATGTCCTTCATTTAAATAAGAATTTAGAAAATTAATTAATATATATTCGTTTTAAATATATTCATCAAATTAAATAGTTAATAAGAGAAGAAATATCCAATATACTATTTAAAATGAATATAACTCATCATTTTTAATGGCTAATGACTGAATGTTTTATACTTTGTTGGTTATCATACTTCAAAATGGAGAATTATGCCAAAGTTTTTACCAATTAGAATAAATTATGTGAATGATTCTATAATAAGACTTTTTACAAGTTTTTACTTTTTGATATAAAAAAAAAGTCTTCTGATACACCCATTTGGATATCCTCCCATCAGTTATAATTCCTCTTTATGAATAATAATAATATTTTTTATGTGATTTCTATCTTAGTCCACCCTATACAAAATGCCCCAACAATGACCTCCTTATCCATGCCATTTGTTGTTGGAGTTTTTAATAGAAGTTTAAGTTTTACAAAGATTGGTCTGATAATCCAACTCAAGCCCGATTTGAATATTCAAATTTGAGTTGACCTGCTTACTATTATGTCAAAATTTATGTAAAAATATTTTTTAACTTTATAGTGAAAAGTAAACTTAAATATTTTTTGTTAGTCTTGTGTAATTGGAAGATAGAATGAGATGACTCTCTCATTTTATAGGACTTTGATGAATCTTTTAAGAAATTATATGTGTAACTTTGTATTACTTAAATAATAATGTATCTTTTATCCTCCTCATGATTTCACCTCTATTACACTTAAATAATAATGTATCTTATATATACACTTGTCAATAAGAATTTCAATTATATTTTATAATGTTACATATGGAGCTAGACTTCAGTTTCATCACCATCAACGCCATCTATACTTTTCAATTTGCAAATAAAAATATGGAGCTCTTGATGGAATTTGAAGTTTCTTAATTATACGACACTTAAGGTAAAAATACCATATTTATTAATTTTTTTTTACTCATGCACAATCTCGATCATTAATTGTAAAGTTCTTCAAGATCAATTAACTATATTCAACTTAATTTTTTTTCTCTGATGCATTCAGTCGTTACCAAACTTGAATGTTTTTTTTTAAAAAAAAATTATTAAATTATTCTATTTTATATTATATTTTTACGAAAAAGATGTCTGAGCTGTACTTGATAAATTAAAAAAATAGAAAAGCGAAAACATTTAGATATACGGCATCTGCCCTTGCCAATATATATAAAAGCACCCTCTTCAAATTTTCACTGCAAGCGCAGCGCCGCCCAACAGCACCAAATTATTGGGCGTTTCTTCTCCTATCTCTAATCTTTTCTGGCGTAATTCCTTTTGCGAGGCAGATAGAGGTATTTCAGAATCACGGCTTTCATGGAGTAAACTCTTTTCAATTCATCTCTTCAACTTTTATTTCCTTTTTGTTTCTCTTCTTTTTCTTCAAACTTTTTCTGTTTCTGAAAGCGATCATAACAAACCCTAGCAACCTCCTGCCATTCCCTGACAACACTCCACGGCAACGCTCCACGACCTGATAACAAACTCTGCCAAAGGATTCTCGTTCACGTACTCATCATCTCGGCCGTTCACCGCTAACCAACTTCACATCCTGCGTTCTCCCTACAGGCCATCTACCTTTCTATACATACCGATACCTAATATAGCATGTGTGATTCTCTTTCTCTTACTACGGCATGTATCCTCTCTCTATTATATCTGATGCATTGTAGCTTTCTTTTCCTATTCTACTTACTTGCTAAATAAAAGATCAACCATACTCTTAGTCATGCCTAATATAGCATGTGTGATTAATTTTGTAGGATTGATTCAGCTAATTGAACTAATGATTAAAAATATGTCAAAATCTTGATGTCAGCGATATGATTGTGAGTCAAGTCGATCACAGAAATATCATTTGGAATCTTTGGGACATCAATTAAATCCCAAAGCAGCTCGAATATGGAGTGTTTATAGTCAAAATCTCTTGGCTGGATCTAATCTCTATTCGACTTTTGGGCATCCAAATGCTCAAAATAGATCAAATGATCAGGAATCATCCCGTCGTCGAGGAGTGGTACAGCTTTACATGAATTTACAAGAATGCCTCCTCCCATATAAATAGACCTTCATTCCTCATGAAGGGGAGGGCCAAGTGAAGAAGAAGAGGCTGAAGCAAGTAAAGAAGAGGAAGAGTCAAGGAAGAAAAGGAAAGAGTACAAGCAGGAAGAAAAGGAAGAGTCAAGCGAGGAAGAAGAGGAAATGCCAGTGGGGAGGAAACTCAAGCTTGAAGATCCTCCAAAGATCGCTAAACAAGATCGCCTCAACTCAAACCATCGCCACGATCGTCGTAATTGTCTGTATTCCGTTACCATCATTGACAATTCCAATGATCATTATTACAGTTATTCTCTCATATGCAATCCCTAATCGTTATCGGAAGATTTTGTACTCTGAAATAGATACATAGTGGAAACTTTTCTTTTTTGCTTTCCCCTCTTCGGGGTTTTCACGTTAAAATCGTTCTCTATTTAATTCGCTGTGTGTCTTTAATTTGTCATAAAAAGGCGTAACTTTCACTCTGGATTGGTTTTCTACAACTTATATTTTTTTTTTCTATAATTTTTATTTGATTTTATTTCATATAAGTTGAATTAAATGAAAAATACTTTATTATATCTAAGATAATCAACATTTTTTTTTTTTTTGCAGAATCAAAGGAAAAAAAAAATTGTTGCCATATACTTGAAAGAGACTTTTGAGAAATGGAAATTATTCAACTTTTTATTGCTGCATGTATTCCTGTTCGTAAGATGCTCATTGTGACTGGCGTTGGATCGTTTATAGCACTTCCCTTCATTGGTATTTTAAGTGAAGAAGCAAGGATAAGCTTGAACAGTGTAAGACATTGTTTTAATAGCAAGTTTATGTGATGTTTTTTACCTTAACTATTTGCTTACCATTGTATAGGCCAAAACTCTGTTAATTTTATCATTAATTGAATATATATTATACGTGGATTATGATGAGATTAATTTTATTATGTGTCAGAGAAATCAACGAAATTCACTCTCTATCGATTTGATTTAATCATGTTAGTTCTCATATATATTTTTTATCATGCTTTATTTAATCACATGTCTGATAATTTAGTTATATTTTTCATTTAAATTCAATTATACAATAATATAACTCTCTCTCTCTCTCTCTCTCTCTCTATATATATATATATATATATATGTGATGTTATTGACGTATATAATAA
Source organism: Cymbidium sinense (assembly GCA_021442155.1). Classification (NCBI taxonomy): domain Eukaryota; kingdom Viridiplantae; phylum Streptophyta; class Magnoliopsida; order Asparagales; family Orchidaceae; genus Cymbidium; species Cymbidium sinense. The sequence goes on from CM038215.1 coordinate 267,062,146, forward strand.
TATTTATTTTAATTAGCAATATCTTATCTTTGACTCAGACCGTCACCACTGAAAATATTATCAAACTTATCCAAATTCGTTGCCAGAAGAACCGTACGGAATTTTTTATTATTATTATTTTTATTTTTTGAAAAGAAAAATAGGAATCATTTTGAAAATAATTGCAAGCCTTTCCACTCATTCAGTGTCTATTTTTATTATTGTTATTATTATTATTATTATTATTATTATTATTATTATTATTATTATTATTATTTGACAGCTTACGTTTCTCTCTCTCAGATCATATAAGCTGCCAGCTAGCGATGCTATCTAAAAAAAATTGTAGATTTTGTCTTTTTGTTTTATTTGATTTAAGATATTTTATTTAAATATAAGATTTTATTAAATATAAATATTTTATTGTAGATAAAACATTTTATTCAAATCTTTTAATAAATAAAATATATAAATCTTTAATTTTGACATAATAATCTGTTAAATATAATCCTTTTACTCAAATTTTTTAATGATAATTTTAATTATTATTTCTTTAATAGTTCATTAATTATAATGCTGATTAATCTTTTGATTAATTCGTATATTATGTATTTAATCCTTCTCTTGTGGCAAACAATTTATCAGAGTCCTTCACTTTGAATAGTGTGGCTTCAACGTAAGTTTCATCTGTCTGAAACCATACTACTAATTTGCTATTATTAAAAAAAATTAATATTTTACCAATAAAAGTCTCAAACTTTCAAAAAAAAATGTATTTATTTCTTATTTAAAATTACAATTTAAATATAATAATACTGTTTTTTTTATCAACTTTAACTGCATTTATGCCATTTTATCAGAAAAAGGCTACTAAATAAAAAATTTTAAATAATATTTACTATTACTCATTAAATAACTATGTTAGATTTATTTAGATGTATACAAATTTATATATATTTTAAAATATTTCTCATATATTGCTTTAAGTTTAAAAAATAAAATCCCTAGAGATATTTATTCATTTAACGAGGATAAAATTTATTAATTATATGACTTAAAATTTATATATTGTTTAAGAAAATGTCTCAATTTATAATTAAGTGTTCCTTTTATTATATCTTAAAGAGTAATATTTTCAATCATTTTAAAATATTTGCATCACTGATATTTTATTTTATTATTTTCCTTACATACATATGGTTTATGCCTATCAACATTCTTCTCACCTTTATTATTGGTTCAGCATTTGGATGGATCTTTAGTAAAATTATCAAAGTTCCTTCCCATTTAAGGGCCCTTTTTTTGTTGTACTTCAAGTAAAATATGCAGTAATAATAATAATAATAATTGATATGACACTTAAAATATCACTAGTTAAAGTACAAATCTTGATATCAAAAGCAAGTTGATCCTAAGTTGAAACTGGTCGAGATCAAGCACTTAAAATATCATTAGAAATTTTGGAATATCAATTAAATCTTTAAATAGCTCTTAAATATGGAGTGTTTATAATCAAATCGAGCATCTCGACGAGCCGGATCTAACAAGCCTAAGATCTCATAATTCTGACTTCATTTGAGCATTCAAATACTTAAAATACATCAAATGATCAAAGGAATCATTTTGAGCCGTCCGATGGAGTGGGTAATGCAGTTTTGCATGAATTCTGAAGCGTCCTCCTCCAATCTATAAATAGTTCATTCTTCACATGAGAGCGAAAGAGAGAGAGGAGAGAGCTCTAAAGCTTGAAAATCCTCAACTGCGTGCCATCACCAACCCGTGACGTTGGTTCACCGTGCCGCACGCCATCGGTATGCCGCGCTCTCGTGCGTCTGTGCCGTCGTCACCACGACCACTGCCGCGTCTGTCATCGTCGTCAACCATCGTCATCATCGCTCATCGCGCCACCGACGCCGGTCATCACCTGACTATCTTTGCGGTCCGCCGCTGACTATATCGTCATCAACCATCGCCGGCCACCCTCGCCGGTCACCATCATGACGACCATCATCGTCAGTCGCCGACCCTCGCTGTTCACCATCATCTACTGTACAACACGCGTGATTATATACCGTTGTTGTTTGTTTGGATTCCCATTGAGCCCTTCATATACAATTCTATAATCCGTTATCGGAAGATTTTGTACTCTCAAACATACATAGTGGAAGATTTTCCTGCTAGGCTCCGTGATTTTTCCCTCTTTTTGAGATTTTTCCACGTAAAAATTCTCTTCTATTAATACTTCTCATGTGTGTTGGATTCCCATAAAGCTAAAGTAAACTTTTATTCTACCGCTTGTTTTAGCGCGCAGGTTTGGCCGTCATAAGAAGAAAAATCTCTCAATCACAATTTTCGTGAACACCTGCATCATGGCTAATATGCACAATACTCGTAACAACGGAGCCTCCCGCTCCAACTCACGTGACTCTTGAAACCAATCCTTAAACCAAGGACGCCAAACTTCTGCCTCACTTCCTCCTAATAGGCGTGACCCTGTTGGTGAAGGCGCAACAGGAATCTCTTTAGAAGATCATATGCGCCGAATGGAAGAGTCTCAAAATGAGATGATCGACTTTTAGGAACACACCCGAGGTCAAAATTCTAATCTCCTTGACAATGAAGTTTCTGCTTCCAAGCTGATGTCGACGCTGACCTTCTACTCATCCATCACGTGCGTAAAACCATCCATAAATTATTGCTAGTAGCGCGTTCTCGTCACTGTTGACCTCATGTTATACATGTTTAATGCAAGACAAATTTCACCTTAGAGAGGCAATCATCCTCCCTCCGCAGTATGAGGAGTTCTTACCTTTAGTTGAAGCTATTCTTCAACATCTTATTTCCTAAGTTTCAAGCTTTGAGCATTGATTCCTATGATGGGGCAACACCCACATGAACACATCGACCATTACAGACCATCATGCATATCCAACGAGCTCGACACACTTGTCGGTGTTCCATTACCCTCAAGGGGCAAGCTCGTCTTGGTTCTACTCCCTTCCAAGGGGATCCATCCATACCTTCAAACTCGCCAAGATCTTTATGGAATAGTTCATTGTAAAACCAGGATCATTAAAGATTCCTCCCATCTCTGGCATTCATCAAAATGAGGGTGAATCAATTAAGGAATACTTCTAGAGGTTCTCCTTAGAAGCTTGCCAAATACACAGGTAGTGAATTACTAAGAGGAGTTTTCCTTGGAGGGCTCCGTCCTGGACCTTTTTACTCATCACTAATATGAGATACGGTCCGCTCATATGCCGACTTGGTTCATTGTGTGGAAGCACAAATTTTTGCTGATGAGGCTATTAATGCCCATCGCAAATAATTTGAACAATCCACAGGAAAACGTAAGAGCGCCCTAGGGAATTTGAACTGACAGTCCCATCAAAAGAAGTAACAAGGCAGTCGTGATCTCTCTCCACAACCCTCATATCAACGACGTGAACCACGACCAGAAAAAGAATACACACCATTGAACACATCCCGTGTTAACATCCTGATGGTCATTCGAGATAAAGAAAACATCAAGTGGTCACATCCTGAAACCAAATTCGTGAAATCAAGAGTAATATTATCACTTCCATCGTCAAGTGGACATACCGAGGCATGTAAACAACTCAAAGAAGAAATCAAGAGGCTCATTCAACAAGGATATCTACGTTGATTCATGAAGAATCAATCAACTCAAACAAACATAACTCCAATTGGGCAACCAGGACAATCATCATAGAAATAATAAAATAATCATCAAATAATTGGAAAAATTGAAACAATCGTAGGAGGACTAATACTATCTAATCGAAGTTCACATTACCATCTCAAGAGCCAGAGTTCAAGAAATCTCATATTGATCATTCCATCACTTTTAATGACTCAGACTTAGAATGAGTCCATGTTCCTCATCAAGATCCACTTGTCATCGATAGGGATTAATGACCCATGCTATAATATTAAGAGAATTTTGATTAACAATGGGAGTTCTATTGATGTCTTATTTTACACCACATTTCTTAGCATGGGCTTGGTTGGGAAAAGCTCCAACCCATTGCGGACCATTATATGGGTTTGATAATGCAGTGGGAGTGGAGGGACAATCACCCTTCTGTTGTCCCGGAGTTCCCTCGATAAGTGACTCATTCAATCCAAGTCATGGTGCTCAAGTTAAATTCAACATATAATGTTATCTTAAGGTCCCTCCAATCAATTTTGTGTCCGATCTCATCTTAAGATAAAATTTTCAACCCCCATTGAGGTTGGGGTGGTCTGTGGAAATCAACAGATAGCACAATCATGTTACCTCAGATAAGCTCAACCACGCCCTTCTATGACCCTCAACATCGAAGATTTTAATTTTCGAGATAAAGAAGTACCCTGGAAAGCTTCCCCTGTCAAAGACTTGCTCTCTGTTGCATTATCGATGACCCTATGAATAGTAAGTTGGATCCGCTCTCAAACGAACAAAGGGAAAAATATATAGACTTCTTTGCAGAAATCAAGACATCTTTGCTTGAGTCACGGATATGCCGGGGGTCGACCCTAATGTGTCATGCACTCCTCAAGATTGATCTAACATTCAAATCGATCATCCAAAAGAAGTAGAGTTTTGCCCCCGATCGCCTCCAAGCTATTGAACAAGAAGTTAACAAGCTCCTAGAAGGATTCATATGAGAGGTACATTACCCTACATGGCTAGCAAATGTTGTCATGGTGAAGAAGATGAATGGAACATGGAGAATGTGTATTGATTACACTGACCTTAACAAAACTTGCCCGAAAGATAGTTTTTCTCTTCCTCGAATCGATCAATTGGTCGATGTCACGTCTGGACATCAAATGCTCAGTTTTTTGGTTGCTTACTCGTTAAATAAAAATGAACCGGATGAAGAAGCCATAGCATTTCAAACATATAAAAGTTTATACTATTACCAAGTTATGTCGCAGTTAAAATCTGTGCTACTATCAGCCTTATGAATAAGGTTTTAAAGACCTACTTAGCGCTGATGGAGGTATATATGAATGACATGTTAGTAAAAGATTGCAAGAATCATAGCATATTTCTGACTTAGAAATATGTTTTAACCTTCTTCGACGTTATAACATATAACCCAAGTGTATTTTAGGGTTACATCGGAAAATTTCTTGGATTTATGGTAACCACCTGGGATAGAGGCCAATCCAGAAAATCAAAGCTCTCAAGATATAACTCCTCCGAAGAATATCAAAGAAGTTCAACGTTTGAATGGACGAATTGCTGCCTTATCCTGTTTCCTAGCCCATTCTTGGGATAAATACTTGCCATTTTTTAAAATATTAAAGGGACCTAAAAAAAATAATTTTCGGAATGTTCGCTTGAGCAATTGTATTTAACATCTCCACCCCTACTATCCAAGCCTTTTCAAGGAGAGATGTTATACTTATATCTCTTCTCATGTGATAAGCTCAGCTTCAGTTTAGTTCGATACAATGAATTTACAAAAAATTCTCTAATATAGAAAGTCGTTATTTATTGGCATATAAGGTGGCTCTAGCTTTATTTTTCTTAGCGCAAAAATTGCATCCATACTTCCAAGCTCACACTATCGGCGTTTACACTCATTTACCATTAAGGGCCATTCTACATAAACCAAAGGCATCTGGGAGGTTAATTAAATGGTCTGTAGAATTAGGAGAGTTCGATATCCATTTCTTACCTTGGCCTGATATAAAGTCTCAAGTACTCGCAGACTTTATAGTGGAATGCATTGCCCCAACTCCAAATGAGCTATCTACTACATGCCTTTCATCTCCTCAATGGACCCCTCTATGTTGATGGAGCTTGAAAATAGTGCGTAGGAATCTTACTTATTTCCCCTGAGAATACCTTAGAGTATGGACTTCCTAAAATTTTCTACAACTAATAATATGGGGTATGAGGTTTTCATCAGGGGTTGAGACTTGCCATCGATTGTGAAGCTCAAGACTTAGTGATCCACTCTCTCACCTTGTCCTCACAAGTTGAGAAAAATTTTAATACTCATAATCCTCACCTCAACTTAAAGTCACTTCTTGCCCGTTTCAAGACACATCAAATCATTCACATACTACGAGAGAAGAATACTCGAGATGACGCTCTCGCTAAGCTTGCTACATCTACTACTGGATAAGATGAGGGCGTCATATATACTTAACTTAGCTGGCAGCTTTCTTAGATGTGCTAGGACATTGTAGTCAACCTTGGCTTGATCCTCCACAAGCATATCCATGGGTGGAGCATCTTGGAGAGGCTATCGCTCTTTAGAACCAATGATTTGCTTACCCTTATCCAGGTGCCACCAGGAGGTAGAACTTTGCCATGCAGGTTAACTTCGTGACCTCTTAGAATGATGAATTTGTAAGAAGTTCTACCTTCATCACTACGACTTCTCCTATGGGATCATCGTGAGATGACTCCAAATCATTCTCAATGGTGAACCCGAATGATTCAGAATGAAAAATCCATTTCTAAATCAGTGGAATGATAGGAACTAGAGTCATCATTATTTTGTAGACTTGAAGAGTTTTCAAGAGGAATAAAATCTAGAGTATCGTGGACAAGATGTAAGTGAAAGATTTCTTCATTGATTTCTTCTTAGATGGAGGTACATGATAGAAATCTAATAAAGTAGAGAAAGGGAATAGTAGTCCCGATACAATGCTCCTATTGGAAGAAGAGGAGCTAGTGGAGGAAGAATTAGTAGCTAAAGTAGTGGATGGAGCGCTGGGCTCGGACGGTGGTTGTGCTACTATGCTATCCCGGGCAAGTGAAGTAGGCTGCTGCTACTGCTGGGCTGACACCTTCTTTAAGTTATCTTTGGCAACTTGCAAACCTTCTTTGGTGTTGAAGGTTTGAGTTACTTCAGACACCTGTAAAGAAAGCTTCTTGATCTTAGAGACCACTTTTTTAGAGGTTCGGGATAAGACAATATCCCAACCTTCTTTTGTCTTAAGAGGATCATAAGTATCCCCAAGAATTACTCTGATAGAACTAGAGGGTTGTTCTAACAAGTATTCCTTGGGATGAAAATACTCACTTGTAATCAGTCAAGTCTTAAAGGTGACACAATCCTCCAAGATATGACGATCATCAGTGGGGGCAATAGTTGATCATCACTCTTGCCCACATCTTCCGCCTCTTGGGCTCGTAACGAAAGTCAAGTTTCTTTAAGAGATTCTTAAAGATCTTCCTAACTACCTCTTGAATGAATATGGCTTATTCAATTTATCAACAAGAGTAGGTGTAATATACCTATGGATATGAGTATCGTTCTTGAAATATTTATGGCGTAAGTGGCAACTATGATGGTCGATATATCGGTGAGGAGGTGGTGGTAGAGGAGGTGGCAATGGAGGCTGCTGTGCATGAGGTCTCTCATACTGAGCTTTGGCTGGTTGCTTCCCTATGTTTATTAACACTACTACCCCTGGCTTCTTCTCGAATACTTTCTGTGGCTTGGGCTTGAATGATTGGTCTTGAAAAGATAAATGTTTGGCTTCCCCTTGTAGGCTAGCCGTCTTGTTGATTAACTTCTCAAAGATTTTGAATCAGAATCCCCAGCATGAAGGCCAACCATGAATATTCTTGAGAAGAATTTCTATATCTTATTGTGCTTGTTCACATTCATCAGTTTTACCACCGAGAATATAATCAACAAGGGACTCATTTGGATTTTGTTGGGCCACAGGTCACGCTATCCTTTATTGGCTCAAAGAAACCTCTTGATGAAGAGGTGTTCCAACAAAGTCTTCGAACCATTGGGTAGTACCAATCAAATGCGATGCACTCACCTAAGAGATGGAATAAAAGTGCATCGATCACCCATTACAAAATGTCTATGTCTTATGTGTTCCCCATCAAAAAAGGAAGGAGGAAAAACCCAATAAATTCAATCTTCTCTACCCTTTGGAACAGATGAGCCACCTCGGGCTTGTGCCAACGCATCCTTCACTAACTCCACTTCTTGATATCTTTTCTTGCATGGAGGTGCTGCCCACCACCTTCCTATGCATGCCGCCACTATCCTGGTCTTTGGGAGATGTACTCTTGGCGATCCGACATGCAACAACCTGTGGTGGTGCCTCTAAGGGAGTAGGCTGTACTGATGGAGCTTGGCCTTGAAGTGCTAAGACTGCCGCTAACAAATCTTCAACTCTTTTCTCTATCTTCCCAATATGCTCATCTCTCTGTCTCAGCTGCTGACGAAGGTGTTGGCTTGAATGAGCTGTGTCTTCTTCCTCAACTACAACACCCTCTTGGCTATCGATCAGGGAACCCCTGTGTTAACCATATGGACTTATTGAGTCCTCCAAGATCATCCCCATCCGGATCAAAATTCCCCATCATCCTCTTCATCAGGCTCGTCCCCATAGAGTTCCCTCTTCTCAAGAAATCTTGAGCAACGATCTCATCAAGAGTGGTCTAGTTGTCGAGGATAAACACTCTGGACCAGTGGAGGTATACTTGAATACATCGGGCATTTCTTGCCCATCTACTATCTCTAAGAGGGCGCTCACGATAGGTATATGTTGATCGTTGCAGGCCAACACGCGTGAAAGGATCTACTCATGGATACTACATCTATATCCTCATCCCTTCCGCGATCCGTAGGTAGAGGCGTAAGGCTGCGGCAGTGGTGACTTGACCACGGCATTGGGTCGCCATTCCTTCTTCTCTGTAGTTGAGGTGGGGAGGGAGCTCGACCACCTCAGCGTGGAGTAGATGGAGTGGGATCCTTGTAGGATCACCAATGGTCGGTCTTTCCCGAATGGGGCTTCGGATCTTGGTCGAGAATGGGGATGCGGAGTTGGATGGCGATGGTGGCGGTGAGTGGCTTGGATCTTGCGAATCACGGAGGTACCGGCGCGCTAGCCTACTCCTCCTATGATGTAGTACCTGATGATGATTTATGAGCGATACCAGTAGAACGATCGGGAAAATTCATCGAGGCGGAGGCACCTACTAACAAACCTCTGTCCTTCCCTCCTACTCGTCTGAGCTGATGCTTGAGCCTCCAAGGCTCTTTCCCTATGTATCAGACTTCTGACTCTCCTAGGGATAACTGTCCTCAAGTCAAAACTGCACTCGAGCTTCCATAGGCTAACTGGCGTAAGCTGAGCGGCATAGGGCTTCAGCTCCCTGCTTGAAATATCTTTGGTGGTAAGTCCTCTCCATCAGTGAAAGTGAAACCTACTACCACTCAAATGTGGAGAGGTCTCATAAGGAGATCCCTCCTCAGCTACATGGGAAGCGACATCCATCTCTCTCTCTGCCCTCTTGTGATGTCGCTTGATCTTGCGGTTCTTGTTGTTGGTCTTTGTGAACAGTATTGCAGCACCCACCAATGTGGAGGAGACTATTTCAAGATAGTCTTCCCTTTGAGGAATCCAAGAAGGAAATGACCACTAGAGAACAAAAGCAGACGGCGTCTGGTAGGGTAGCAAGTGGCCTTCCTCTTTAGTGGAGAAAACTCAAAATCAGATGGCATATCGAATCAAATGAGTGGCGTCTGCCCCACCACCTCCTCCTTGTTAACTATGGTGAGGGCTGTCCCCTCACAAGAAATCCTCACTCCCTCAAAACCACGGTGGTGGGTGGAGCTGGTAGAGACTAGCATCCAAGGCTAGGTTTGGTGGGGAAGGAAAACACGAGCTTGTTGGGAGCCATAGATACTGACTGAGGACTGAAATAATTGATTACATTGAAATCTACATTATTGAAACATAGCTGAGTCAGACACTTGCCTTGATATTCACCTTCAATCATTTATTTCAAGATTTGATTTTGAATTTGAACCCACATGAAATAATCTTAAGGATGTTAAGTGGGGTTCATCAAAATTTCAGAGAGATTTTGGATATTGAGGAGAGTCTTTGCCATTTGATTTCGATTTAGAACCCATACTCAATTAGGCATGTTGCAGGTTCTAAAATTTGAGGAGAGATTTTCTTGGAGATATTTGTGTTTTGTGCATCTTGTTTGAAAATATTGAAATTTTGAAAGACCTCTACTTAGCAAATTTGGGTATGCTAAGAAGAGGTTGTGATGTGTTTTGAGTTATTTTGCTTGTGAAGATTTGATTGTGTGATATTTTGATTTAAAATGGGGCTTCTTTCTTAACAAATTTGGTATGTTAATTAGAGGCCACATGTGTCTGATTTGTGTTTGGTACTGAGACTTTTCACTTAATAAATTTGGTATGTTAAATGAAAGTTAAATGTGATCGTGAGATAAATTTTCTTTTCTTTGAAGATGGGAGTCATACATAACAAGTTTGATATGTTAAGTGAAAGCCCCAAATTTGTTAGATATATGTTTTTTTTTTTTTTTTTGAGAATGAGACACTCACTTAACAAATTTGGTATGTTAAGCAGAAGTTCAAGTGTGTTTCTGATTTTTGAAAATGAAACTCTCACTTAACAAATTTGGTATGTTAAGTGAAAGTCCAGTGTGTTTCTGATTTTTGAAAATAAAACTCTCACTTAGCAAATTTGATATGTTAAGTAAACGTCAAATGTGATTGTGATTTTGAAAATGAAACTCTCACTTAAAAAATTTGGTATGTTAAGTGAAAGTCAAATGTGTTTATAATTTTTTTTTTTGATGAAACTCTCACTTAACAAATTTGCTATGTTAAGTGAAAGTCAAATGTATTTATGATTTTTTTTAAAGAAAATGAGCTTATTTAACAGACTTAGGTATGTTAAATGGAGTTCACTTTGTACTTATGATTTTCAAAAATGGAGTTCTCATTCGATATACTTGGGCATGTCAAATGAGCTCCCAATGTGTTTTGAAGTTCAAGACTTTGGCATGAAGGATTTCTATCAGACAAATGCAAATAGAATTCAATTTGCTCTACCTTCTCCAAAGGGAAACTCCCATTTGACAAATTTGGTTATGTCAGGTGGGGGGTTCAAATATGTCTTGACTTCTCTTTTGTGTGTGTATGGTTTATTATTTTTCGAAAAGAGGGGAAACTTCAACTCTAGCACATGTGAAGTATGCTAAGTGGAGTTTCAAATTTTTTTTTATATCGTAGTTTTATTTGAAAATAGAATCTCCATCCAATGAATTTGAGTGTGTGGGAAGAAAATTTAAAAAAAAACTGATTTTTGATTTTGATTTTTTTAAAAAAAGAACCTCCTTGTAACAATCATCGGATTTGTTAAACGAGGTTTGTTTATATGTGTTTTGTGAAAATTTCTTATAAACTTTTGTGCATCCCTTATTATGTGGATTTTAGAAAAGTGTTTTTGGAAAGACATGTTATTTTATAGAAGAGTTTTATTCTCTTACTGTTCAAGGGATGAACCTTGCCTCACTATCAAAATGGTGAAGAGATTCTTAATTTTGGTCATCTCCTCTATTTGATTAATTTTAATTTTCACCTATTGGGGGAATAGGATTTTAAGACAGTGAGGTCCTAAAACCTAAAGGATGTTGGAGCTTTGCTTAAGGATGAAATAAGCTAAGTGCCAGCGGGAATGATAGTCTGCCTATATAAAACATAAGTCCACTATCCATGCTTGGAGATAATAATTGTCTACTAAAAGATGGAGAGAACTATCCCTGTCGCCGTAAAAATCTGGTGTTTATTTTGGGATGTGGGACACCGCAGATCTTAGGGGTACTTATTGAAGTGATCGATCGATTAAGGAATGATGTACTATCTTGAAAGATAGAAATCACCACCCTATAATGGACTTAATCACCAATAAGGACTCCTAAGGCATGATGGGTCTTGAATATGAGATCTTTCCCCTACTTAATATGAAAAAGTAAAGTAGGGTTTATTTTAAGCCGGTTCGTTAAGTTTCCTATGGAGGCAAGCCCCCATAGTTAATTACATCCTAAGAAATAAGAATTTCTTAAGAATACTCTCGATTAAAGTAGACAATTAGGGTCTCTTAAGATTTCAAAGTTAAGACTATCAAAGGATAGGCAAATCAAATGGGATAGATCAAGGAGAAGACTTATTTTTGGAATCCAAAGAGAGAAAGTAGGAAATGCTCATGATATTAGGAAGCCTAGTGAGCATTCCAATCTACCCTATAGTTGGGCTTTATATTTTTGAAATTGATGAGAGTTGATTATTTGAGTTGGCATTTTATTAGATTGCTAGGGCTTATAATTCCACAACATAAGATTGTGGAAATGCCTAAGAGGTGAGGATTTATGCTTGTAGCCCGAAGGAAATAGCTACCTCAGATTCCTAAACTAAGGAGCCTTGGTGCAAAATGAAGGCACAACCTAAATCTAAGGCGAAAGTGGGTATATGATTTACCTCCACAAGAGAGAGTAAACCACCCGACTGTTGGACTTATTACCGCCTGGAGTGGCAGCCAGCTAACTCCTCCTATGCTTTAAATCCAAGTAGGCAAGTCTTATGTTTTGCAAGATGGCTAGGTTGTTGTTCATTTAGAGAGGAAACTAAATCCTTAGACTCACTCCCTAAGAGACTAGAGCATGAGTGGTATGAATTCATGACTTAATCTAATGCAAATTTTATCAAATTTATTTGATTCTTTTGGACTTTTTGTTTTGACACAGACTATGGGATTTTGTATGCCTAAATGCATGAGAATTTGATTATAGGCCAAATCAAGAGAGAAAGGGGTGTCTTCCACCAAAGGCTCTCATAGGTTAAGCCTTGATTCTCTGGCAAAGATGGAAGCTCCCTCTTAAGAAGAGTGAAAGAATATGATATGCATGATATTATACATTCATCCATCCACTAAGGGTTACTAAAAATTTTATTATCTTGATTTAATTCTTAGGCTTTCATGTGAGGTTATGAGTTGTTTTAAGATTTTAGTTATGAGATGTTAATTGGGGTATAAAATTAATTTTATCCGAGAGACTACATCATCCACACATTCAAGCATCAATCATAAATAAACTATGAAAAGCATGCTGTTCTAATGCATAATCTAAACACAACATCAAACAATTTTATAGACTACCGTAAAAGAATAAAAGGCCAGTGCGGTCGGGTTCCGCCGTACACCCCGAAAAGAGAAAAGAAAAGATGGGTAGCCGAGCTCTACCCTTATACAACTCGGATTACAAAAATAATATATATGCAAAAATAGGAAAAGTAAATCTAGCTACACGTACAAAATAAATGTTAGCTAAACACACCATACAACCTAAGCAGTTATATGAATAATTTGGACTTAGCACCCACATATGGGTAACCAAGCCCGCCTGTCCTAATATGGGTTACACTTAGGGGCTAAGCAACCTGCACAGCAAAAGCATTTATATTTTTTTAACATAGCGACCCCTTTAAGCACAACCCCCTGTAGAAAATATGATTAGGCTAATAACGGCCTAACATCCAGTCTAAAATATTACATCACAAAACAAAACAAAAAATAACAACATACATACAACGCCCTAACTTAGCACTAGAAGTGGTAACTTAGTATTCTAATGTGTGTGCTTAAGGCTTGTGTAGCAATACTTTACTAGGCTTCTTTAGTTTAAGTTCCAATCTGAAGTTTGAATTTAAATTTTATCGTTGGGTGATTTCAATCTAAATGAATTAATGATTTGATTTTCATTTTTATTTCAGTTTTATTTGGTTGAAATGATATTTAGGTTCTCAAGAATGAAGAGTAGGATGAATTCCATCGGGGACTCACCCTATTCTACATCCTAATTCTAAGGGATCTAACTAAAGTCCTTATGTATATTGATTAGCCCATTTGAACTTGTGTAATTCATTCAATTTAGAATTTAGAATTTTAAAGTATTTGATTAATTAATTTTTTTTGGATTAGATGTTTAATTGCATAATGATAATTCAATATCCTTAATAATGGAGTTTAAGTTTGTTTAAGTTCATGTATTTTGGTTGATTAATTTTAGGTGTTTTTAATTTAATTGAATCTTGATAATTCATTATCCTTTTAAATATTTAATTCTTTTCTTTGATCATGGTTATGTGATTTAGCTTTATATTTATTTAATTCAATTGTGGTTCATTTATTTATAGTTTGATCAGATTAGATTAATTAAGATTTTATTTTTGATTCTAATTGGGTTTGATTTTTTGTAATTAGGATTTTATTTTTAATTACATCCATTTGTCATGTTCATCAAAGTTTGGTTCTCATTTTGTTTTCATATATTGGATAGTTAATTAGTTTATGTTATTTAAGTAAGTTGAATGAGATTTGATTTGATTATATTAAATTGATGCTTGATCTAACTTTGATTCAATTTGATTTAATTATTTTTATGGGTTTGCTTAGGTTCAATGTGATTATATGATTTGTTTAATTAATAAGTGTATTTATGTTAATTATAAAAGTTTGTTTAACTCTTTTTTTTTTTAGTTTCATATTTATTTAGACAAATGATGTAATTAATGACTTAATGGTTTAGGTTCAATTTATGTTTTGATTAATATTTAATTGCATTTTAATTAATTAAGTAATATAATTAATTTGATTAACTTAATTAGTTTGTTTAAGATGTATGATTAAATTAAATAAAGATCTAACTTTTAATTTGATTTCATGTTTATTTGAGTTAATGATGTAATGGTGAATTAATGATTGAAGTTTAAATTAAGGTTTGATTATCATTTAATTGCATTTTATGTTTGATTAAGCTTAAGTTTAATATGATTAATGTAATTTACCTAATAATTTATTTAATGGGTGTGATTAAATTAATTAGTAGATTAATTAAGTATTTAATATGAATTAACTTTAATCTATTTTATAAAGTTAAATTTGGTTTATTAAGATAATGGATTAATTTATTAAGTTTGTATTAATTAGATATGTGATTAATTAAGTTTGATTAAGGGTCAATTAAAATTATTGGATTAATTAAAGGTTTGTTTGATTAGAGATTAATGACTTAATGATTTTGGTTTAATTTAAGTTTTGATTAGTGTTTAATTGCATCTTAATTATGTTTGATTAAGTTTAGGTTTCATATGATTAGTTTAATTAACTTAATTAATTTATTTAAGGGTGTGCTTAGTAAATTTAATTATGGGTTTGATTTAAACTTAATTTTAGAGTTAGCTTTAATGTGACTTATTTAAATTAATTTGATTAATTAAGGTGATGGATTAATTCATTAAATTTTCATTAATTAAATGTTTGACTAATTGAGTTTGATTATTTATGATTAGGGTTTTACTTGATTTGATTTATTATATTTGTTGATTTCAATAGCATGTTCAATTTAGTTATTAGGTTGAAATATTTAATGGTTATTTAATTATCTCATTCCAAATGGATGTGAATTAATCATAGGTTAATTAAGTTTGCTTTAATTTTATTTAATTTTATTTAATTTAATTCGATTAATATCAAATAATTAAAGTTTTCTAAGTTTGTTGGATTTTGAGTTTGATTTAAGATTTAATCATTCAATTGGGTTTTATTAACTTAAATAGATTTAATCATATTTAATTTAATCTCCTTTAAAGATGATATTTTTCTGATTTAAAGATTGATTAAAGATTTAATGAATGCTATTCAATTTATTTTTTTTTTATTTAATATTTGAGTTATTTTCAGATTATATTTTAATTAACTTTTAATTATTTAAGCTCTAATCTTAAATGTTTATTTGGGTTTCTTAAGATTCAGAAGATCAAATCATTTTTTTAAGAGTCATGGATATCAATTGAAGTGATTTAGGTTATCTTGAAGATTTTTGTAAATTTCTGAATTTTTATTTAATTTATTTTATTAAAATTGATAAACTAAATTTAAAATTTTAATATCTACCAATCCAGAAGATATTTTGAAATTTTTTATATATATGTGTATTATAATATTAATTTCAATATCTGAAAATCTCAACTTCGAACTTATATTTTTGGCTTAATTAATAAAATATTATTTTAAAACCTAAATTACATTACTCATTGTAAATTTTGACTATTTTGGGTTTGTTGGATTCTCTTGGATAGAAGAATCCAACAAGCCCTTGTTTTAATTTTGGTTAAGTATTTTATTTTTTATAAATTTTTGAAGTTTCAAATGATTTAAATTATATATATTATTATATATTTTTATATATATATATATATATATATATGCGGTTTGGGCGGGAAAATGCGACCCATGCCTTTCTCGGGCCGTCTCACGGTCGGATGGTCTAGATCGCTCGCCGATGAGGCGGAGATCGCGTGATGGGCATCTCGGCCGTCACGATGAAGCGACGCGATATGGTCAAACCATTTCATGGCTCGTATATCGCCTCCTTCGGATCACGTCGAGCCATCCGCAAACCGCGATCGGATCGATCATCACGTGATTTGAAGGCGGATCGGCGATCCACGCGCGCGATCGACTTCCCGTGATGCTATCGGGGATCGTGAGCAGCCGGCGGTGAACGATTTTTTAGGGTATTTTGGAAAAATGAAAGTTTAAGCAAAACTTGTCCAAATGGACGTTTTCTTTACCAAAAAATTCTATTTCCTATTTGGAATGATTTAAAATAAAAGTGCTAGATTTTCTAAAGGAAATTCCTAGAATCGCGAGAAATTTAATACAAAATATGCAAAAGCCTAAGGCCGACTACGGTTTGACGAAAGTTACCTCACCGGGGATGATTTGGCAACGGTGAAGATCCGAGGGAGCTCCTATGTATGTGAGGAAGCTTCAGAGTAATCTTTAGCCTTTGCTTCTCTTCGGAACGCCTCCTTCTCCAATGTTTATCGTCGTCTCACCAGAAGAACAAATTCTTGTATTATTTTAGCTCAAAGTGGCTAAACAAAGTGGGGGATGGGTTACTTTTGGCTTTGGAGAGATTTGTGGGGCTGAGTGATGATGGGAGCAAGAGAGCTCAAGTCTCATTTCCTCTCCTTTTATAATGGATGAAAATAAAAAAATTTGAATTATTTTGGCTCCAAATTGAATGTCATCTTGTTGGGGTGGTTGGCTAGATCTAGATTGATTGAGGACTTTGGATTTTGTTCCAAAGTCCTCTCTTGCTACCATATGATGAGATTTGTTTAATTGAAATATTGGGGCCATGTGATGAGGGGTTAAGTGCATGTGATGGGGGAATTAAATGAGGTTAGGTGGAATCCTATGTGGGAGATGGTTCATTAGGGATTTAAAATGGGTTGGGTTTATTTTGGGCTGATCCCAAATGGGTTTGGGTCGGATTTGATCAGCCCCTAATGGGTTTTGGCTTGGTTTCAAGTGATTTGGCCCAATTTAGGTCATATGGGTCATTTTGGGCCAAATTGACCCATTTGATCAAAATTGGCCAAATTAACTTGGGTTATGGGTTGATTCATGTTCAATTGACTAATTAAAGATGAATGTGGTCTTTGGTTTAAATTAATTTGGATTTAATTTTGATTTAGGCCAAATTGACCCTTTAGGCCAATTTGGGCTAAGTTGAGTCAAGTTGACCCAATTAGGTTTAATTGATCAACTTTGGTTTAATTATTGCTTTGGTCAAGTTCAATAATCAATTTGGAATGAGATTGAGCCATTGTTTGCAATCAATTTGGGTTAGATCATGATTTGACCTGATTTGGTTCTTTAGGCCAATTTGGGTCAATTTGGATCAAATGGCCAATTGGGCTTGGTTTGACCCAATTGATTGCAATTGATCATCCTAGGGTGATCAAAAATCATGATGGAAGATTTTGGTGAGCTTGGTTCAATCCAATCTGGGTTGGATTAGAAGTTGACTCAAATGGGTCCTTTAGGTCACTTTAGGTCAAGTGCACCTAAGTGGGTCAATTGGTTTAGTTTTGATTTGATTTGATGATTGTAGGTTTCATTTATATTTGGGTAGATAATTAAATAAATGATTGATTGAAGAGAAAATTCGTTGGTTTTGACTTGATTAAGATAGAATTTTGTTAAGCCTAAAGAATTGG
Organism: Cymbidium sinense; assembly: GCA_021442155.1. Classification (NCBI taxonomy): domain Eukaryota; kingdom Viridiplantae; phylum Streptophyta; class Magnoliopsida; order Asparagales; family Orchidaceae; genus Cymbidium; species Cymbidium sinense. Next base: position 267,080,019 of record CM038215.1, read on the forward strand.
CTTAAAGGGTTTAAATTGAGTTTGGATTTGATTTTCAATATGGTTTTGGTCATTTGAATTTGGATTTCATTTATATTTGTGAACATAAATGAAGGAATAATTGATTTATGAAGAGATCAATTGAGTTCATTTGATTTAAAGAAAGATTTGGCTAAGCTTATGAATATGGTTCATATGGCTTAGATAGGGGTTTTAGGATTTGAATTTGATTTTGGGTTTCAATCATTTGGAGTCAAATTTTGAAATTAGATTTGGAATTTGAATTTGAATTTGAATTTGAGATTTGATTTGAGAATTGAGTCTAGGTTTGATTTGAGAAAGTGTATCTAGATTGGGTTTATGCTATAGGATAAGTAATTTCCTTAAACCCTAAGGCATAACCTAATCTTATGATTAACACTTCTAAGTCTCTAGGCTTAGGATAGGTGTTCACCTAATCACTAGATGTGTCTTATGATTAAGGAAATCTTAGTGTCTAAAAGATTCCTAAGTCTAAGAGGATGTTAAGAGCTCACTCAAAAGTGAGGTCAACAATACCACTCATAAAGCCTAAACAGTAAACAGTAAGCATAATTACAAAAAAAAACCTACAATAATAATTACTAATATATTTTAGCTTATTTTATTTAAAAATTTATTAACTAATTTTATAATTAAATGAAATATCAATTTTTAAAATATTTAATGACATAAATTATATTTTAAATAAAATTTAATATAAATTATTTATTTATTTCTAAATCGAGCAACGATCGAACAAAAGGTTGTTCATGTTCGGCTCATTTATAAATCGGCGCGAAATATTTGTTAGGTATTCTTTTACTTAACTAACAGCGAACATAAGCTAAATATCGAGCCGAACACGAGTTGTTCACGAACAACAAGCTTTTTGTATATGTGCTTGTGGCTGAAATCCACAGCTTAATGAATTTAAAATTTATTTAAAAATCTCTAAATTACCCATCCTTAACGTTCCCCATTTTATTTTTCAATTTTTCTGCGGCTCCAAAGAGAAAAATTGAAAACTCTTCCATTTTTTTCTCTCCCACGATTTTCTCCTCTAACGAAAAGAAAATACAGGTAATTTCCTCACTGCTCTCGGTTTCCTCCCCGAAAACGCCGCGTTCCATGCAACCTGCCGACCGCCTTGCGCGATCCACGTTCCACGCTGCCCGATCCATAGCCAGGTGCCCATCGCCGCCGGCCGCCCTCCATTCCATAATCCACCGGTCCGCTGTTTCGCAATCCACCGCCAGCTATCTCTGCAAAATCGCCTCTCAGCGCCACGCGACTAGCCAGCTGCGCTTGTGCTCTGCCGTCTCCCGTCAGCCAGCTCTAAACTCGCCGGCCAGCACCATCCGTCGTTCCACAGTCCGTTGCACGCCGCTCCGTTCCTTCAAACCCGTTGCGGACGGCCCACAAACCGCCGCGTTTCACCTTTGCGCGCCTTTCTACAGCCTGCATCCATTTTGCCCGTCCACCAGCCGCTATCCATGACCAACCTCCTCTTTAGCGTTCTATTTTTTATTTTGTCGAGGAAGAACATCGTCAGACGGTCTTCGATTTCTGCGCACTCCTCACGTTAGCCGCCCAATTTTTGTACGTGAGGAAGAATATCATCAACTGAATTCTTCTTTCGATTTTTTGGCGTCATCCACTTTAGCCTTCCCATTTTCGCATGGCGGGAAGAACATCAAGTCAAATTCTTCTTTTAGTTTCCGGCGTCACATTCCTCGCTTTAGCCTTCCCATTTTTGTTGCGCCGCAAATCGAGAAAGAACATCAACATTCTTCTTTCATTTTTGATTGTCTTCTTCTTACATTCTCAATTGCCTAACCCCTTCATTTGTTGAATTGCGGTCGTAGAAAAATGTGTCAGAATATGTGTGATCTGTGAATGGATATATATACATATATGCTTGCATTTCTTTGCAAGTTTGAAGACCTTGTTGTGCTCAACAGGGCGCGACGAGATAAAAAATAGGTGTAAAGACACACTCATATCTATGAAGCATCTGAAAGTAAACACTTGTTAGATGTCGCTCTCCCTAGAATAAATGCTACCAAAATTTTGTTTAATTTCTAGACTTAAAAAAATGGGGGGAATGAGGGGAATGAATATATATTATATTTGCCTTCTTTCAGGTTTAAAGGCCTCGTGCTCAAAAGGGCACGACGAGATAAAAAAATTACGTGGTGTTTGCAAGACACCACTCACTTCAACAGGCATCTGAGTAAGCCAAAATACCCCGTCAAATATCTGAGATGATGATAAGAAAAAGTAAAATTACAACAAAAAAAATAAAAAATAAATAAATAAAATAAAATAAAATAAAAGAAGGGTGAAAAGCACAAAATTTATCATTGAAAAATTTCTAACGCTCCCTTTCAAATGTCCTAACTCAAACAAATGATATAGATAGGAGACTCCTCTTATTTATAGAAATTAGAAGAAATAGTGAGTGAGAAAATTTGAATAAAAGAGGGCTAAGTTTGAATAAAAAATGGAAAAATGACAATTACATCGAGAGTAAATTTTTTCTTAAAATAATAAGTTAAATTATCTTCTATAAATAAAAAGTTATTCTTCATCACGGGATCTGCAACTCTTTGTACAAGCACATAGAAGGTGATACTAAATCAAAATCTATACAAATCATAATGCTTCCCTCGATCGAAAATTAAGGAATTTCATTCTAATTATGATTTTCAAAATTAATAATTTTATGAATTGAAATTAGCTAGCTTTAAATACATGCATGTGCTTGAACATAGAGATTTCAAGTGTAAATTTTAATGTCTGAAAAGGCTGTGCAAGTTAAGTTGGAATCAAATAAAAATCTAAAATCAATCTCATAATTCAGAAATAAATACTACATAAAGTCTTAAAAATACCTGCATGGGCCCCGACACTATGTTGAATGCTTAAACTCAAGTGTCTAAGGATGCTACACGGGTTGCTTCCTGGTTTAGTCTTAGGACTGGATCCGGGTTAACAAAACCTAAAAACCTATAATAAGAGTTTCAAATCAGTGAAATATCTAAGCGATTGTATCATGTGACAGTAAATCTAATCTCCACATAGCCTAAAGCGAGTTGGTTTAAAACACTTAAACATATTCCAATTAATCAATTTTTCAAATTAATTTTCCAATATCAATCTGAACAGCTTAAATGAAACTCCATCACTAAAAACTTAAACCAAACTCAATCTATCCACCTTCTGTAACTATTTGTTGGGGTGAAAAATTAAGAAAAATATAGCTCACAAAAGAGCTAATATCAAATCAAGTATTTTGCTATATTTACTCTCAATCAATCTCACTCATGGGGCGTGACGTGTCCTCCGTGTGGCTTGTAGTAGGCTCCATAGATGAAGCGATCACCGAGTCCTCGATCGGTGGTTTGGCGGTCGCTCCATTATATTACGATCACAACCGTAACCCGTATGCTCCTCAATGGCTCTGCCCTTTGAGTTGTGAATCATAGGGTATACTTAATAGGGCAAATAATCCTCTCTCAGCAAAGGTAGACTTAAGCTTGTCTCCTTAGACAAGCAACACCCCATGTCTACAAGGATTTCTTGGATGACGTAACACATGTATTATTGATGAGGATCTTCTTAGGTTAGTTACTACCTCCTCGACTAAGTAGACTAGGAATGCGGCGGCGGGATGTGAACCATGGGATTTAGATCGGGCACATCATCATTCTCCCAACCATCCGGTTTAAGCTAAAATGATGAATTTCATATCTTAAATTCTAAAACTCTACATGTTGCTATACGCTACACATTTAACGATCTGACGACTAGCCTTAGTCAGTTCTCTCTCACTTATTGAGAGGGGTAATTAACTATAGGAGCTTGCTATAGAAACACAGAACCGGATCTAAAGTCCCAAAATGAGGATGAAATCTCTGGGTAGTGTCTTATCTACTATTCCATCTGCCTTCTGAAAATTACTCTGAGATACTTCAAATCACACTCTCTTCAATTCAAATTCAAAAATTATTGAGAGGTTGGTGGCAAATTTTCGGAGCCCACAGATTTCTAGCAACTCCGCTGGGAACAGGATTCTCTTTTCATCTTTGGCTAGTCGAATTTAAGCTATTGTAGCAGTGGAGCATGATAAAATTGATATTTTGAATCAATTATCAATTAAATTAAATTTAAATCAATCATATTTTAATGACTAATCTATTTTTTCTATATATCGATGGATCTTCATAACGCTTTATCATGCTATGAGCCAATATCCCGCCTGCTAATCAATATTGCGATATTAAGCTACTATTCAATTTGATAGTAGACTTCCTACCATTACAAATAATCCTCCATCTAAAGAATTTGCATATTGTACACATCATATGGAGGATGATAATTGGAATGACCACTTGGTGAGGTTCCTCAAAAAAAGCCTTTGTACATAAAAGATTGATTCATTTTGAAGTGTGTCATGAAGAGAACCTTGGAAGAAATTTTTCATACCTATAAATCGACAACCGCCCGGTTGAACCTTTCGCACTAGGAAGTTATGATATTGAAGCCTCCTCTTCTGGAGGAAAATTGAGTAGAAGGAAAAGGAGAAGAAATACTAAACTGTGAGCTCGATGGTTTTGCGAATCACAAGTCATACAACCAACCTTACAACCAGAAGCGAGTATTTCTAACCCCACAATAAATTTTAAAATTTTGAGATGGGTGAAAAGGAATAGCTCTACTGGTGATGTTAAGCGGTGTTTTTGGGTTCAACAGCAGTCAACTTCAACCTTTATGAAGAAATAATATGAAATTCTATCTACTCAAGCACATAGAGTTCTGAAGATTGTTAAAGAAAAATGTATTATGAAGAACATGCATCAAATATCAATTATCAAAGAAGCCAAAAATGCTCTTACAAAACTACAATCAATGATAGTAAGTGCTCAAGACTCTAAGCAATTCCACGATGAGCATACGACACACGAAGCGTGTTGAATCCTCCGAAGGTCCGGTAAAATGGAAAACAAATATAGAGGTCAAAGCCTCGAGAAGAAGTTGGGACACAGAAGCATCTTCACCTGGAAGTAATCTAATCCAGAGATAGTGGAGAAAGAGACATGGTCAATTGTGTACTCAATAATCATTGTTCAAGAAGAAATTGTACAATCAGTTGTGAACTAGAAGTGAGTGTTTCAACCCATAGGTTTGTGACTAAGATGGATAAAGCGAGCATCTCTTGGTCAAATCAAAGCGGTCCTTAGAGACAAGCGTCGGTTCCAACTTCTCCATTGAGAAAACTTGAAACTATATATGTAAGAGTGCATCGGGTCCTCAAAGTTACAAAGGAGAAAGGACTGATAAAAAGAAAATACAAATGTCTTATCCTTAGGGAGACTAGAGTTGCTTCTCCAAAGAGACCTTCTCTTACAGCCCTGGTAAAATGTCTACTAATTCAAGTCCTGCGCGGTGAGCATTGATGCGTGACACTTGGACCATAAGAATCCACCAATCGAAAGGTCAGATGAAAAGATAAGCAAATTTGGAGGCTAGAGACTCAAAGTGAAGCTGCCTTAAAGAAAAGCAATGACATGACATCTGGACTAACCTCCCATAAAATCCACTCATTATGCCAAAGTATTTGGAGCTGAAGTAGTCTTGCCACTTGAAGTTGAACTACATTCACTCTGAGTAGCTGTTCAACACAATCTCACTCAAGATTAGAATGTCTATCTACGGATGGAAGTGCTTAATGCACTTGATGAGGTCAGGCTCCAAGCTCAGGAAAATTTAGAATTCTACCAAGCAAGAATGTCTAAAGCATTGCACCATACACTGTGGCCTCGAACATTTCAAAAGGAGAATTGGTCTTTGAGAAGGTCAATTATTCTTAATCAAAAATTTGGTGGCAAATTTGAACTTGGAAGGCCCTTTTGTCATTGAGAAAGTATACGGAGAGGGCATACCAACTTATCAACTTAAATGGTGAAAGACCAATGCCACTAATTAATGGTCAATACTTGAAAAAGTACTATACTTGATGACCACATTCTCGAGGTACAATAGAAATCCCCCTGCAAGATGGGGGCATTTTTTTATAGTATATCTATTTAGGTTGATATCGTACTTCATATCGAGATCCCTAAATAAACATACTCCAGATGAAGAACTTTTTTGTGAAAATTCTCCTTTTACACAGGGAGCATTTTTAGAATTTTATATACATATGAAATCAATGTTGTATGTTAAAATCCTTTTTAGAGTACATCAATTCAAATATGGATGTATTTGTATATTTTTATCTTGAAAATTCTCCTAAATGTACTTTAGAATTCCCCCAGCAAGACATGGGACATTTTTTTTAGTTATATTAAGTTTATTTGAGTTGACATCATGTCATAAGATGAGATCCTCAAATATATTCTGATTCAGGTTGACATTGAACGTTACGTTAAAATCCTTGAATATATCTATAATTATCATTGTTAAGTTTCATGTTCTTGTAGAAACAAAAAGAATCTATTTCTCAAGACTACTAAATATCAAGAAATTTATCTCCCCGATTTACCAAAATTCTGAAGATCAAGTCAGAAGAATTCTTGATTTTGGAAGCTTCAATTAACTGAGTTGGAGAAACATCAATCTCTAAATCCTGAAGTCTAGGACACGTATGAGTTCTAAAGGTCGAACTCAACAAGCCCACAAATGGTAATTCGATGCTCCCCTCAACAAAAAAGAAAAGGCCGCAATGAAAGAGCCCCCGGTATGATTGTGACAAAACCACCAACTCACTACTCAAGTTGAAGACTCGGTAAGTTCTAAAGGTCGAACTCAACAAGTCCAAATATGGCGAGTTGTTGGCTCTCCTCACTCAAGACATAAGAGGGGTAGTGAAGTCATGCTCAGTTCAATGACGATAGCTCAATCTCGGATCCGAGTGATTGCAATCAATTAGGATCCAGAAGATCTCTACTTGATCAATAGATCAAGGCGATAAAATCTCAATTAATCTCAAATCAATCATATTACCTGTAATGTGATATTTTAATCTATTCTCAATGATCAAGCTCAAAGCCTATCTCTCCAAGTCCATCAAAGAAGAAAGCATAGGGGCAATTCCATAGTTCATACAAAGTCGATGGGCCTAAAGAAAATTTGTGATTATTCGGTATGTTAAAGCTGCGTTCTAATAACTCAACATTGACCTTATATCTGGTCATCTATATGTATCAATGAATCCATCAAAGCGAGTTCATGGAGTGCATCTTGCGACAAGTCAATAGGGATAAATCAGGTCAATCCTTCATCAAGTCCGTCAAGCTCAAAGCTAGGGCAGAAGGAATTTCAAATCTGACCAAGCACGGAGAAACCGATTCTCCAGCGGAATTATTCATCAAAATAAATAAACCAATTCCTCCATCAAACCCAACCAAGCATGAAGACAGGGTTAGAAGAAACTCAGATATACAAAGACATAAAAGAAATAGATCTTCAACAAAGCCATTGAAGCAGATAGTAGATGGTGTAAGAACTCTTATCAATTACAAGTCGATTAAAATCGGTCAAGCGTCATTTAGCATATCTAAATAAGGCATCATACTAATGACAAGTCTATCAAAGCTCGTAAGTAATTTATCATAATCGGCGAAAGGATCCAAGTTCATTTGCCGGTCAAAAGGTCAACGGTTTGTAAGCGTGACTGGCTCCACGTGAATCGCATTTTTTGGGCGCATTTATTGACCTCCATATGTGTGTAGTCTAAGTCATAAATCAAATTCGGACTTGAGGTGGCGGTGTGCAGGTGAAAAATGCGGCGTCCGAAAATGGTCGAAATGACCTCCGATCGACTTACGGACTTCGTCATCGCGTTTAGAACGTCAAAATTGATCGGAATATAAATATTGAAAAATTTAACGAGCAATTGATTAAGCGCATAAGTTATCAAAGTGTCGATGCGAATATCAGAGTCGGGAAGCTATGATGATATCCGAACGATCTCCGTTCATGAAATTGATCATGCTGTTAACTTCAAAATATCAAAATCTATCAAATAAGAAGCTCAATTGACGAAGTGCTACAAATGTCGGGTGATTTGAAGTGACAACGTAAATAAATTACAAGCGTCGAAATCAATTCAAATGACCTCCGATCGATGAACGGACTTTGCCATTGTGTTTAGAATGTCGGCGTAATATAAATATTGAACGACTTGATGATCAATCGAGGCTCGAGTCATCGGCGCTTGCATATCAAGATCATGAGGCACCGAGGAGGATTAAATGATCTTCGTTTATAAAATTGATCATGTCATTGGCTTCAAAATGTCAAAATCTGTTAAGTAAGACTGTTCGCACTCAATTCAGACGAGTCTGCACGAAAATCGAGAGTTCGAAAGAGACAACGCGCATTTTGAGCTGAAATGGACTCAACTTGGGGCCGACTCGAACCAAACGGCCTTCGATCGCGAAAGGGACGGCATTGCGTTCAGAACAACGGAATTACCTTAAATTGATATATATATATATATATATATATATATATATATATATATATATTATATTGTTCATGTGCATTTATCGGCATTAAAACTGCTTAATGAATTAAAAGCTTATTTAAAAAATCTCTAAATTACGTCCGATCGAGATTAAAATGCACAAGACGTCACTGAAATCAACTCAAATGACCTCCGATCGATGAACGGACTTTGCCATCGTGTTTAGAATGTAAACGGTGAATATAAATATTCTGATTCGATTAAGTCGTCAATAATGCGCGCGTATCAAGATCATGGCCGAGGATTAAATGACCGTTTACAAAATTGATGCGCTTCAAATGTCAAAATCTATCAAGTAAAGTTGCTCAATTCAGACGTTCACGAAAATCGAGAGTTCGAAAGAGACGCGTGCATTTTGAATGAAATAACGCGAACTTCGACGCTGATCCTTGAGGCGCCATTCGTTAGCAATACCTTAAATTGATATATATATATATATATATATATATATATATATATATATATATATATTTATTTATATTTATATTATTTATGTGTATTTATCGGCATTAAACTGTATATTAAAGCATTTAAAATCTCTAAATTACATTTTTATTTTCAGTTTTCCTGTGGAAAATGCTCCAAAACTGAAGACTCCTGCATTTTTTCCCTCCCAATTTTATCCTCTCTCCTCTCCTGCACCATCTCTCTCGTCACAAAGAAAATACATGTAATTTCCTCTCCGCTCTCGGTTTCCTCCGCCGGCATACGCGTCCCGCATTTCCAATCTCCCCGACACGATGATGCCGCCGCCGGCAAAACTGCGCAAACCTGCGCCATCCGTCCGTCGAACCTGCCGGCCCCAACCCCGGCGTTCCACGCGCCGCGGCTGCGCACCGCATCGCGGGCTACGCGATCCCAAGTTCCACGCGCAGCCGATGCGCCAAACCCGCACCCGCCGCTGCTCCCGCAACCGGACCCGTCCCGCTGCCGGCGTAAAACTGCCCGTCGTACCGCAATCCACCGCCGGTCCCGCCGTTCCGCAATGCACCGTCGGCTATCTCCCGCAAAACGGCCTCACGACCCGTTACCAGCCCGCGCTTACCGCCCGCGCGCTGTCCGCCCGTCTCTATCGTCGGTGCAAAACGCGCCGGCCCGGCATGCTATCCGCCATTCCACGGTCCGTTGAACACGCTGACTCCGTTCTTTCCATCTGCGCACGGCCTGCAAGCCAAACCGTCGGCCCGTTTCGCTTTGCACCCGCACCATCCTACAGCTCGCATCCGCTATCCGACCCGCTGCGTGCGTCCCACCAGCCTGCTGTCCCGTAGCCCGCAACCTCCTCATTTTAGCATTCTTATTTTCACTTCGTCATAATCAGAATAACATCAGCGAATTCTTCGATTTTCGTCGCTTCGCTTTTCCATTTTCACGATTGGGAAGAACATCATCGATAGAATTCTTTCTTTTTGGCCGCCTTTTCCTTCCGTTTTTCAAGCGGGAAGAATATCATCAACAGCGAATTCTTCTTCGATTTCCGGCCTGACATTCCTCACTTTATCTTCTTTTTCTTCTAAATCGGAAGAATATCGTCGATATCGCAATTATTTCTCTTTCGTTATATTATCTGCTCGTTCATTGGCATTGCATTTGAAAAAATGAGTCAAATATGTGTGATCTGAATGGATATATATACATATATCTTTGTATTTCTGCAGTTTGAAGTTGTGCTCAACGAAGATGAAAAAAAAATGTGGTGTCATGAACATTCATATAGCAGCGTCTGAGTAAGCCAACACTTGTTAGATGTAGCTCCAGGCGAAATCTAGAAATTTTATCAATTCTGACTTAAAAAAAGGGGGGGGAGGAGGGAATGAATGTATATTTCATTTATCTTTTTTCAAGTTTAAAGGCCTCATCATGCTTAGCAGAGATGAAAATGGCGTGGTGTGAAGACACCACTCATTATCTCAATAAAGCGTCGGTAATAAAACACCGATCTGACCACGGATGACAGGATCTTAAAATTGTATCAAATATTTGAACTTAGAAAAAAAGGGAAAGTAAAATGACATACAACAAACATAAAAGTAAAACAAATAGAAAAGAATGGTGAAAATCACTTACAAAATTTATTTGAGCATAATTGAAAGCCACTAAAATTTATAATCTCCTTTCAAATGTCCTAACTCCATCAAACAAATGGAATAGAATATGAGACTCCCTCGGCCTTATTTATAAAAATTAGAAGAGGTAGTGAGTGGAAAAATTTGAATAAAAGAGGGGAGACAAGTTCAAAATAAATAGGGAAAACAAGTTGAATAAAGAGATACTTGAGGAGTAAATCTTCTTCTTAAAATAACAAATTAAATTATCCTTTGAACCATAAATCAAAATGTCTTCTTGGGATGTGACTCTTTGTGAGAAGATGACACTAAATTAAAATCTATAAAAATCATAGGGCTTCCTTCGATCAAAAATTAAGAAATTTTATTATAATTATAATTTTATTAATTAGATGAAATTAGCTAAACTGTAAATACATGCATGTGCTCGAACATAGAGATTTCAAGTGCAAATTTTAATGTAATGAAAGGCGCACAGTTAAGTTGGAATCAAATGAAAATATAAAATCAATCTCATAATTGAAATAAATACTACATAAAGTCTTAAAAATATGCATGGAACTATGTTGTTGCTTAAAATCACGTGTATGAGAATGTTGCGCGGGTTGCTTCTAGTTTAGTCCGGCGGGTTAAAATCTAAAACATATAATAAGAGTTTTAAATCATTGAAATATCGTGGCGATTACGTGGGTAGATAGATCGATCCTCTACATTAGCTAAATTGATAGGATCTAAAGCTCTTAAATATATTCCAATTAATTAATTTTTCAAATCAAATTTCAAATATCAATAAAATTGCTTAAATAAAACTCTCACTAAAACTTAAACTAAACTCAATCTATCCACCTTAGGTTTGTTGGGATGACAAATTAAGAAAACTCTAGCTCACAAAGCAGCCAATGTCAAATCAAGTGTTACATTATGTTCCTCAATCAATCTCATGCGAGGATGTGGCGGTGTCCTCGCTGCGTGGCGGCGGTAGGCTCCACAAATGAAGCGATCCGCGACCAGTCCTCACGGTCGGTTGGTTTGGCCAGTCGGGCTCCATTATATTATGATCACGACCGTAGCCCGTATGCTCCCCAATGGCTCCACCCTTTGAGTTGTGAATCATAAGGTATACTTGATGGTGCAATCAACCCTCTGTCAGCTAAGGTAGACTTAAGCTTGTCTCCTTAGACAAACACTACCCCAGGTTTACAAAAATTTCTTGGATGACGTAACCCATGTGTTGTTGATGAGGATCCTTCTGTCAGGTTGGGTCGACTACCTCCTCTAACTAAGTAGACTAGGGATCGCCACGGCCCGGGATGACGGAACCATGGGATCTAGATCGGGCATGTCATCATTCTCCCAACCATCCGGTTTAAGCTAAAATGATGAATTTCATATCTTAAATTATAAAACTCTACATGCTGTTACTATACGCTATGCATTTAACGATCTAACGACTAGCCTTAATCGAAAATTCTCTCTCACTTATTGAGAGGGGTAATTAACTATAGGGGTTTGCGCTTATAGGAAACCCGGAACTAGATCTAAAGTCCTCGTAAAATGAGGACGAAATCTCTGGGTAGTGTCTTATCTACTATTCTATTTAAAAATTACACACACTTTAAATCAAACTCTCTTCAAACTCAAAAAAATTATGAGGTCTGGTAATTTTGGAGTTGACTTTGACATAATCTACTTATTATATTCAATAGGCCAAATCAAAACTATATTAGTAGTGCCATGAGTTTGCCTACCACAAATCTATTTAAAGCCATTTAAAAGTCTTCAAACATCATTCATCAAGATGAACTTTGGAGTTTATGATTTGACCAAAAATAATAATAATAATAATAATTGAAATAATATTCTTGTATATATAAATTATTTTAAAAGTTCCTAAGTTCTTTGATGTTGAAACCCATAAATCCTACCTAATAATCTTTGTCATAATGAATATTATATGAATATAAAAAATTGATAATTCTGTAAAAAGATCTTTAGTTCTGTAAGAAAACAATTTTAATAACATTGGATCTCCATCTCTAAAAATTGGTCAATCGAAGCTAATTGCACTATACTTATTAAGTTTTCCTCCATAATAACAAAATAAATGATGTAATTTTTTTTTTTATTAAGGAATATAATTGTAATGCAGCATTCTTAGTGGCTCATCAAAGACATGCACTTGTTGGTCTCAAATTTGAAGACTTGCATGATTAGCTTATTTAGCCATGAAAATAGAATATAAGGTGTCTGCACAAGAATTAATTGATCTTTGATTTATTTTAGGTTCACTTGAATTCACATAATCATTTAAAGCTATCTAGCTAATATCAAGTCTAATAAAAATGGGGTTTTTAGTTATTAGGAGTAGTTTTGCTCAAAGAAATTTTTTTTTTTACTTTTATTTAATAAAAACACTCAATTGTTTTGTTATTATTATAGCATCGGCTTTGTTTAGAGTTTTAATCTAGTTTTCTACACTATTAAGAATAAATTATAAATTTTATATGAAAAAAATTTTGACTTTTACTAATTTCTCAGGCATTGATCTGACCTCTTGTGTGTTATCAAAATAATATTTCTATCAATAGAAAATTTGATTTATTATTAATCAAAACTAATGAACGATAAAAAAATTAATTTATTTAAAATTATAAAAAAATTTATTTTGAGCACAACAAGGACAAATACATCTTATTTTGATAGTTCACCTATGCAATAGATCATATGCATAAGAAGGAATTAACACTCCTTATTAATTTGCATGCCTACTAAAATTTACCTTTGATGCAGTATCATAGCGTGAAACTCTATGCCATAATTCACACAACTCGAAACATTTTTTTTCTTCTAGTATAATTAATATTATTTCATGAACTTTTTTCTTCAAGTATAATCATTAATTTAATAAAAATAATTATCTTATTATGAATACCTAAGATCTAATACTTTCATTTTTTTTTTCAACCTATTAGTGCTTTTAGATAGTGTATTCATAAAAGATATCAATCAATAATTTCATTAATATGTCAAAAGTTTTTTTATCCAAATATCTTTAATATTTCAAATAAAATTTGTGAAATATAAAAGATAACTTGAAGATTTACTTACACTGACATATAATTCTGTTATGGTATCTTTTAACAAATAAAAAAAGATGTTATTATTAATTGATAGAATTTTTATAGTATAATTATATATTTTGTGACATAGATCTGCATGATTATCGCCAAATTCATAGTGATATTAATTGAATCAAATATATCACTCAATAATCATTTCATGTTAATTGCATTTGGTTTTCAATTGAATTAATAGCTCTTCCACTTGATGTGTAGTACAACTTATTTCATTTCTTATATTTTTTTACCATGAGACATTATCTTACATTCTCTTAGGCTATTATCTTCCTTCTATATCTATTATATACTACATATCTAAGAAACCATTCCTTTGAGATTAAGTAATTCTTAGAATTTTTATTCAACAAAATATTTGCATTAATTAATACACAATTTATATTGACGTAAGAAAATTTTTTTCTAATAAATATTTACTCTGATTTACCAACATCAAAATGGTAGCTTCTTTTATATAATCATGACTCCTTCAAAATTTGATCATTCACCTCATTTTTATGTTAAAAACATATTCATTATATCTTATATAAATGAAATTATTAAAATTTATTTAGATATAATCAAACTATATTATTTGGTTGATAGCAAAAGAAAGCTTTTGCTCTGAAGCATGATAAAA
>CM038215.1:267094473-267244205 GCA_021442155.1 Cymbidium sinense
ATATATATATGTGTATCTTATAATAACATATATCTATGTATATAAATGCCTGTATATATATATATATATATATATATATAGAGAGAGAGAGAGATATATATATATATATATATATATATATATATATATATATATTTATATTTATATTATTTATGTGCATTTATCGGCATTAAAACTGCTTAATGAATTAAAAACTTATTTAAAAAATCTCTAAATCCCCCCCCCCCCCCCCTTTTTATTTTCAGTTTTTCCTGTGAAAAATGGCTCCAAAACAGAGAAAAACTGAAGACATTTTTTTTCCCTCCCACGATTTTATCCTCTCTCCTGCACCCTCTCTCTCGTCGGAAACAAAAAGAAAATACATATAATTTCCTCTCGAGATTATTTTTAAAATAGAGGTTAATCTTGAATTAGGTTTGAGTAAAAAAAATTTTTTTTAATACATATATATATATATGTACATATATATAATATATTAATAATATATATATGTGTATATATATATATAATAATACGTTAATAATATATATAATATAATATATGTAATAATATAATATATACATACATGTATAATAATAATACATACATGTCACAATAATAATACGTACACATGTATTAATAATATACATACATGCTGTATAATAATAATAATATACATACACATATATATAATATACATATGCGTATGTATATATACATACATATATAATATATAATATAATAATATATGTATATATACATAATATATGTATATATATATGTATATTACATTATGCAATATATAATATATATGTATACATACATATATTAATATATAATATACGTACATATATATATATATATATATATATATATATATATATATATATATATATATATCAATTTAAAGTAATTCGTTGTTCGAATCGTTGGCGTTGTCTTTTGTGATCATTTGGTTGGTTAAATTAAGTCAGTTGAGTCCATTTACTCAAAATGCGGCGTTGTCTCTTTCGAACTCGATTTTCGTGCGGACTCTTCTAAATTGATGAGTGATCTTACTTGGCGATTTTTACATTTTGAAGCGATGTGATCGATTTATAAGCGAAGGTGTTTAATCCTCGTCATGATCTTGATATGCGTGCAGACGTGTTGATGACTCGAGCGCTTGATCGATTGATCATCAAGTCGTTCAATATTTATATTCTGACCAGTTTCGACATTCTAAACACGATGGCAAAGTCCGTTCATCGATCGGAGGTCATTTGAGTTGATTTCAGTGACGTCTTGTGCATTTTAATCTCGATTTGATTACTTCACCCGACATTTACCGGACTCGTCCGAATTGGCGCGGGCCGATCTTATAGATTTTGATATTTTGAAGCTAATATCATGATCAATTTCATGAACGGAGATCGTTCGGATATCATCGTAGCTTTCCGACTCTGATATTCGCATCGACACTTTGATAACTTATGCGCTTAATCAATTTCTCGTTAAATTTTTCAATATTTATATTCCGATCAATTTTGGCGTTCGCTGATAACGATATGCGTAAGTCGTCGGAGGTCATTTCGACCATTTTCGGTGACGTCCAGTGCATTTTAAGCCTCAATTTGCGCACTGTCACCTCCGAAGTCCGTCGAATTTGATTTATAGACTTGACTTTGACTTATGGCACACATATGGAGTCAATAAATCGTCCAAATCGATTCACGCATGGGAGTCCGCGTTGTTACAAACTGGTTGACCTTTTGGACTGGCAACAGAACTTGGATCCTTTCGGCTTCGATTATGATAGCTTACGGAGCTTTGATAGGACTTGTCATTAGTATGATGCCTTATTTAGGATATGCTAAATGACGGGCTTGACTGATTTGTCAGAATCGACTTGTCGAATTGATAAGAATTCTTACACCATCTACTATCTGCTTCAATGGCTTTGTTGAAGATCTATTTCTTTTATGTCTTTGTATATCTGAGTTTCTTCTAACCCTGTCTTCGTGCTTGGTTGGGTTTGATGGAGGAATTAGTTTATTTATTTTGATGAATAATTCCGTTGGAGAATTGGTTTTATCGTGCTTGGTGAAATTCCTTACATCTAGCTTTGAGCTTACTTGATGAAGGGACTGATTTGTCCCTATTGACTTGTCAGTGTATGCACTCCATGAACCCGTGCTTCTTTGCTTTGATGGATTCATTGGAGGTACATATAGATGACCCGACCTTAGACATATAAGGTCAATGTTGAGTTATTAGTCAACGCGTGTGCTTTAACATACTGAATAATCACAAATTTTCTTTAGTTCGGCCATCGACTTTGTATGAACTATGGAATTGCTTCCTCGGTCCTATGCTTTCTTCTTTGATGGACTTGATGAGGAGATAGGCTTTGAGCTTGATCAGATCATTTGAGAATAGATTAAAATATCACATTATAGGTAATATGAAGATTGATTTGAGGCAGCCCTGAATTGAGCGTTTCTCAGATTGCCTTGATCTATTGATCAAGTAGAGAGATCTTCTGGATCATAATTGATTGCAATCACTAAGCTGGATCTGGTTTGAGATTGAACAGTTATCGTCATTGAACTGACGAGCAATGACTCTTTCACTACGACCTTTTCTTATGTCTTGTTGAGTGAGGAGAGCGTCAACAACTCGGCCATATTTGGACTTGTTGAGTTCGACCTTTAGAACTAGTCTTCAACTTGGTAGTGAGTTGGTGGTTTTGTCAATCATCGACAAAGGGGCTCTTTCATTCCGGCCTTTTCTTGCGGCTTGTTGAGTGAGGGGAGCATCAGTAACTCGACCATTTGTGGGCTTGTTGAGTTCGACCTTTAGAACTCATCCGTGTCCTAGACTTCAGGATGTAGAGATTGATGTTTCTCTAACTCAGTTAATTGAAGCTTCCAAAATCAAGAATTCTTCTGACTTGATCTTCAGAATTTTGGTAAATCGGGGAGATAAATTTCTTGATATTTAGGGTTGTCTTTTCATGCGTAGAAATAGATTCCTTTTGTTTCTACAAAAACATGAAACTTAATAATGATAATTATAGATATATTCAAGGATTTTAACGTAACGTTCAATGTCAACCTGAATAAGAATATATTTGAGGATCTCATCTTATGACGATGTCAACTCAAATAAACTTAATATAACTAAAAAAAAATGTCCCATGTCTTCTTTAAATTCTAAAGTACATTTAGGAGAATTTTCAAGATAAAATATACAAATACATCCATATTTGAATTGATGTACTCTAAAAGGATTTTAACATACAACATTGATTTCATGTATATAAAATTCTAAAATGCTCCACTGTGTAAAGGGAATTTTCACAAAAAAGTTCTTCATCTGGAAGTATGTTTATTTAGGGATCTCGGTATGAAGTACGATATCAACCTAAATAGATATACTACAAAAAATGCCCCATCTTGCGATTTCTATTGTATCAGAATGTGGTCATCAAGTAGTACTTTTCAAGTATTGACCATTAATTAGTGGCATTGGTCTTTCACCATTTAAGTTGATAAGTTGGTATGCCCCTCCTTGGTATACTTTCTCAATGACAAAAGGGCCTTTCAGTTAGGCTCAAATTTGCCACCAAATTTTTGATTAAGAATAATTGACCTTCTCAGCACTAGGACCAATTCTCCTTTTTGAAATGTTCGAGGCCACACTGTATGGTCGAATGCTTTAGACATTCTTGCTTGGTAGAATTCTAAATTTTGCTGAGCTTGGAGCCTGACCTCATCAAGTGCATTAAGCACTTCCATCCGTAGATAGACATTCTAATCTTGAGTGAGATTGTGTTGAACAGCTACTCAGAGTGAATGTAGTTCAACTTCAAGTGGCAAGACTACTTGACTCCAAATACTTTGGCATAATGAGTGGATTTTATGGGAGGTTAGTCGGATGTCATGTCATTGCTTTTCTTTAAGGCAGCTTCACTTTGAGTCTCTAGCCTCCAAATTTGCTTATCTTTTCATCGGGACCTTTCGATGGTGGATTCTTGGACATATGGTCCAAGTGTCACGCATCAATGCTCACCGCGCAGGACTTGAATTAGTAGACATTTTACCAGGGCTGTAAGAGAAGGTCTCTTTGGAGAAGCAACTCTAGTCTCCCTAAGGATAAGACCTTTGTATTTTCTTTTTATCAGTCCTTTCTCCTTTGTAACTTTGAGGACCCGATGCACTCTTACATATATAGTTTCAAGTTTTCTCACTGGAGAAGTTGGAACCTGACGTTGTCGGGTCTAGAAGGACTGTTTGATTTGACCAGTAGAGCTGTTCTGCTTTATCCATCTTAGGCTGTCAAACCTGTCATGGGTTGAAACACTCACTTCTAGTTCCGCGATTGTACAATTTCTTCTTGAACAATGATTATTGAGTACAATTGACCATGTCTCTTTCTCCACTATCTACGGATTAGATTACTTCCGGTGAAGATGCGTGTCCCAACTTCTTCTCGAGGCTTTGACCTCTATATTTGTTTTCCATTTTTGCCGGGACCTTTCGGCGGAGGATTCCCGAACACGCGGTTCAGGTGTCGCTATGCTCATCGTGTAGGAATTGCTTAGACGATCTTGAGCACTTACTATCAGATTGTAGTTTTGTAGTAGAGCATTTTTAGCTTCTTTGATAATTGATATTTGATGCATGTTCTTCATAAGACATTTTTCCTTAACAATCTTCAGAACTCTATGTGCTTGAGTAGATAGAATTTCATATTATTTCTTCATAAAGGTTGAAGTTGACTGCTGTTGAACCCAAAAACACCACTTAACATCACCAGTAGAGCTATTCCTTTTCACCCATCTCAAAATTTTAAAATTTATTGTGGGGTTAGAAATACTCGCTTCTGGTTGTAAGGTTGGTTGTATGACTTGTGATTCAGACAGCAACTACTGAGCTCGCAGTTTAGTATTTCTTCTCCTTTTCCTTCTACTCAATTTTCCTCAGGAAGAGGAGGCTTCAATATCATAACTTCCTAGTGCGAAAGGTTCAACTGGCAGGGTTGTCGCATTCATAGGTATGACTGAAAATTTCTGTCCAGTGAAGGTTCTCTTCATGACTGACACTTCAAAATGAATCAATCTTTTATGTACAAAGGCTTTTTTTGAGGAACCTCACTAACAGTAGTGGTCATTCCAATTATCATCCTCCATTGCATAGGATGGTGTGTACAATATGCAAATTCTTTAGATGGAGGATTATTTGCAACGGTGATGGCTGGGAAGTCTACACTATCAAATTGAATAGTAGCTTCAATATCGCCAATATTGATTACAGTGTTAGCTAGACGGATATTGGCTCTGCGACCTAGCTGCATGATAAACGGTGTTATGAAGATCCATCGATATATAGAAAAAATAGATTAGTCATTAAAATATGATTGATTTAAATTTAATTTAATTGATAATTGATTCAAAATATCAATTTTATCATGCTCCCTTCTTCTGATAGCTTAAATTGACTAGCAAAGATGAAAAGAGAATCCTGTTCCCAGCGGAGTTGTTAGAAATCTGTAGGCTCAAAATTTGCCACCAACCTCTCAATAATTTTTGAATTTGAATTGAAGAGAGTGTGATTTGAAGTATCTCAGAGTAATTTTCAGAAGGCAGATGGAATAGTAGATAAGACACTACCCAGAGATTTCATCCTCATTTTGCGAGGACTTTAGATCTGGTTCCAGGTTTCTTATAGGCGCAAGCTCCTATAGTTAATTACCCCTCTCAATAAGTGAGAGAGAACTTTCGATTAAGGCTAGTCGTCAGATCGTTAAATGTGTAGCGTATAGCAACATGTAGAGTTTTAGAATTTAAGATATGAAATTCATCATTTTAGCTTAAACCGGATGGTTGGGAGAATGATGATGTGCCCGATCTAAATCCCATGGTTCCGTCATCCCGGGCCGTCGCAGTCCCTAGTCTACTTAGTCAGAGGAGGTAGTCGACCTAACCTAACAGAAGGATCCTCATCAATAATACATGTGTTACGTCATCCAAGAAATCCTTGTAGACATGGGGTGTTGCTTGTCTAAGGAGACAAGCTTAAGTCTACCTTTGCTGAGAGAGGATTATTTGCCCTATTAAGTATACCCTATGATTCACAACTCAAAGGAGCCATTGAAGCATCTGAGGTTCTGATCGTGTCGTAATATAATGGAGCGGTGGCCAAACCACGAGGACTCACGTGGCGCTTCATCATGGAACTCTTAGCCAAGCCACGGGAGGACAAGGGTCACGTCGTTACTGGAGTGAGATTGATTGAGAGTGAACATAACAGAATACTTGATTTGATATTAACTCTTTTGTGAGCTATATTTTTCTTAATTTGTCACCCCAACAAATAGTTGCAGAAGGTGGATAGATTGAGTTTGGTTTAAGTTTTTAGTGATAGAGTTTCATTTAAGCAGTTTCAGATTGATATTGGAAAATTAATTTGAAAAATTGATTAATTGGAATATGTTTAAGTGTTTTAAATCCTGTCAACTCTGTTTAGCTGCTAACAGGGGATTAGATTTACTGTCACATGACAGAATCAGTTTCTCAGATATTTCACTGATTTGAAACTCTTATTATAGGTTTTTAGGTTTTGTTAACTGGACGATCTAAAGACTAAACCAGAAGCAACCGTGTAGCATCCTTAGACACTTGAGTTTAAGCATTCAACACAGTGTCGGGGCCCATGCAGGTATTTTTAAGACTTTATGTAGTATTTATTTACGATGAGATTGATTTTAGATTTTCATTTGATTCCAACTTAACTTGCACAGTCTTTTCAGACATTAAAATTTACACTTGAAATCTCTATGTTCAAGCACATGCATGTATTTAAAGCTTAGCTAATTTCATCTAATTCATAAAATTATTAATTTTGAAAATCATAATTAGAATGAAATTCCTTAATTTTCGATCGAGGGAAGCCTTATGATTTGTATAGATTTTGATATAGTATCGCCTTCTATGTGCTTGTACAAAGAGTTGCAGATTCCGTGATGAAGAATAAATTTTGATTTATAGGTTCACAAGATAATTTAACTTATTATTTTAAGAAAAAAATTTACTCCTCGAAGTAATTGTCATTTTTTCCATTTTTTTATTCAAACTTATTTTCGCCCCTCTTTTATTCAAATTTTCTCACTCACTATCTCTTAATTTCTATAAATAAGGCCAAGAGGGAGTCTCTATTCTATTCCATTTGTTTGAAGGGTTGAGTTAGGACATTTGAAAGGGAGGTTAGAAATTTTAGTGAGCTTTCAATTCTGCTCAGATAAATTTTGTAAGTGCTTTTCACCCTTCTTTTATTTTATTTTATTTTTATGTTTGTTGTATGTCATTTTACTTTCACCCTCTTTTTTTCTAAGTTAAAAATTTTGACACAATTTTGGCAGCCTCTCGACATCATCCCCGTATAAGGGGCTGCATCGGGGGTATTTTGGCTTACTCGGTATGCCCTGTTGAGCGTAGCGAGCGGTGTCTTGCAACACCACAGCCAATTTTTTTATCTCGTCGTGCCCTTTTTGAGCACACCGAGGCCTTTAAACGAACGAATATAATGTATATTCATTCAGATCCTTCCCCAGTTTTTTAAGTGCAGAAATTAGACAAAATTTTGGTAGCATTTATTCTGGGAAGCGACGCATCTAACAAGTGTTGGTTTACTCGGTGCATACATTTAGCATAGCGGCGGTGTCTTGACACCATATATTTTATCTCGTCGCGCATGTTGAGCAATGAGGTCTTGACTTGCAAAGAAATGCAAGCATATATGTATATATATCCATTCACAGATCACACATATTCTGACACATTTTTCGGCGCACTGCAATGCTCAACAAAGGAAGGGGGTTAGGTATGCAATTGGGAATGTAATGCAAGAAGTGTGACGCCGAAAATGAAAGAAGAATTCGCCTGTTGATGATGTTCTTTCTCGATTTGCGGCGCAACGAAAATGGGAAGGCTAAAGCGAGGAATGTGACGAATCGAAGAAAATGTCATTGTGATGTTCTTCCAGTTTGTGTGAAAATGGGAAGGCTAAAAGCGAGATGTGATGAATCGAAAAGAAGAATTCTGTTGATGATATTATTCTGTGGCGAAAAATTAGGAGTGAGTGCGATCAGAAATCGAAAGAAGAATTCCACGATGTTCTTCCTCGATTCAAAAATAAAAATAGAACGACGTTCAGTTACGTATTGCTACTCTTGAGAATAGTGGGCTGGTGGGACGCGCGCAGTGGGCCGAACAGAAGATGCAGGCTGTAGAAAGGCGCGGGTGCAAAGGTGAAACGGGCCGGCGGTTTGGCTTGTGGGCCGTCCACAACGGGTTTGAAGGAACGGAGGCAGGCCGTGTGCAACAGTGTGGAACGACAGGATGGTGCATGCTGGGCCGGCAGTTTAGTTCAGGCAGGCTGACAGTGGAGACAGGGCAGATAGTGCGCGCAGGCTCAGTCTTAAGCGTGCGCAGGCTGGTAGTGGGAAGAGCGATTTTACAGGAGATAGCTGGCAGTGGATTGCAGAAACAGCAGGACCGACAGTGGATTATGGAATGGAGGGCAGTTTTAGCCGGCAGCAGATGGAGTACAGTTGCAGGTTTAGCGGATCAGCTGCAGCGCGTGGAACGTGGGATCGCCTGGAAGGCAGAGGCAGCAGTGCAGTTACGCGGCTGCGGCGCGTGGAACGCGAGGGGGGGTGGCAGGTTTTCGGCGGGAGGAAACCGAGAGCAGTGAGGAAATTACCTGTATTTTCTTTTCGTTTCCGACCAGAGAGAGAGGGTGCAGGAGAGAGGAGAAAATCGTGGGAGAGAAAAAAATGGAGGAGTTTTCAATTTTTCTCTTTTTTGGAGCCGTTTCCCGCAGAAAAAAAAAAAATTGAAAAATAAAATGGGGGGAACTGTTAAGCATGGAGGGTAATTTAGAGATTTTTTAAATAAATTTTAAATTCATTAAGCAGTTTTAATGTGGATTTCGCGTCAATAAACGCATATATGTCAAAAAGCTTTGTTATGAAACAACTCGTGTTATTTCGATATTTATTTGTGTTACTCGTTAGTTAAGTAAATGGTAGACACGAACAATATTTGATTTCGATTTATAAATGGTAGAAACAACAATCCTTTGTTCGATCGTGTTATTTCGATTTAGCTCGAAATAAATAAATAATTTATATTAAATTTTATTTAAAATATAATTTATGTCATTAAATATTTTAAAAATTGATATTTAATTCAATTATAAAATTAGTTAATAAATTTTTAAATAAAATAAGCTAAAATATATTAGTAATTATTATTATAGGTTTTTTTTTGTAATTATGCTTACTGTTTACTGTTTAGGCTTTAGCGAGTGTTGGGCCTGTTGTTGACCTCACTTTTGGAGTGAGCTCTTAACATCCTCTTAGACTTAGGAATCTTTTAGACACTAAGATTTCCTTAATCATAAGACACATCTAGTGATTAGGTGAACACCTATCCTAAGCCTAGAGACTTAGAAGTGTTAATCATAAGATTAGGTATGCCTTGGGTTTAAATTACTTATCATAGCATAAACCCTCTAGATACACTTTCTCAAATCAAACCCAGACTTAATTCTGAAATCAAATCTCAAATTCAAATTCAAATTCCAAATCTAATTTCAAAATTTGACTCCAAATGATTGAAACCAATCAAATTCAAATCCCAAACCTCCCAAGCCATATGAACCATATTCATAAGCAGCCAAATCTTTCTTTAAATCAAATCAATTGATCTCTTCATAAATCAATTATTCCTTCATTTATGTTCACAAATATAAATGAAATCCAAATTCAAATGACCAAAACCATATTGAAAATCAAATCCAAACTCAATTTAAACCCTTTAAGCCAATTCTTTGGACTTAGCCAAATTCTATCATCAAGTGAATGTATCACTCAAGATCACTGTATCAAAGCTAATTACAGAAGTTAAGCACCCTCTCAGCTGTAATTACAGATTTTAATACATATCAAATTGACCCACTTAGGTGCACTTGACCTAAAGTGACCTAAAGGACCCATTTGAGTCAACTTCTAATCCAACCCAAATTGGATTGAACCAAGCTCACCAAAATCTTCCACCATGATTTTTGATCACCCTAGGATGATCAATTGCAATCAATTGGGTCAAACCAAGCCCAATTGGCCATTTGATCCAAATTGACCCAAATTGGCCTAAAGAATCAAATTAGGTCAAATCATGATCTAACCCAAATTGATTGCAAACAATGGCTCAATCTCATTCCAAATTGATTATTGAACAAGCAATAATTAAACCAATTTGATCAATCAAACCTAATTGGGTCAACTTGACTCAACTTAGCCCAAATTGGCCTAAAGGGTCAATTTGGCCTAAATCAAAATTAAATCCAAATTAATTCAAACCAAAGACCACATTCATCTTCAATTAGTCAATTGAACATGAATCAACCCATAACCCAAGTTAATTTGGCCAATTTTGATCAAATGGGTCAATTTGGCCCAAAATGACCCATATGACCTAAATTGGGCCAAATCACTTGAAACCAAGCCAAAACCCATTAGGGGCTGATCAAATCCGACCCAAACCCATTTGGGATCAGCCCAAAATAAACCCAACCCATTTTAAATCCCTCATGAACCATCCCCCACATAGGATTCCACCTAACCTCATTTAATTCCCCATCACATGCACTTAACCCCTCATCACATGGCCCCAATATTTCAATTAAACAAATCTCATCATATGGCAGCAAGAGAGGACTTTGGAACAAAAATCCAAAGTCCTCAATCAATCTAGATCTAGCCCTAACCACCCCAACAAGATGGCATTCAATTTGGAGCCAAAATAATTCAAATTTTTTTTTATTTTCATCCATTATAAAAGGAGAGGGAAATGAGACTTGAGCTCTCTTGCTCCCATCATCACTCAGCCCCACAAATCTCTCCAAAGCCAAAAGTAACCCATCCCCCACTTTGTTTAGCCACTTTGAGCTAAAATAATACAAGAATTTGCTCTTTGTGAGATAAACATCAGAGAAGGAGGCGTTCCGAAGAGAAGCAAAGGCTAAAGCTTCTCAGCTACATGAGCTCCCTGATCTTCAGCCGAAAATCATCCCGGTGAGGTAACTTTCGTCAAACCGTAGTCGGCCTTAGGATTTTGCATATTTTGTATTAAATTTCTCGATTCTAGAATTTCCTTTAGAAAATCAGCACTTTTATTTTAAATCATTCCAAATAGGAAATAGAATTTTTTGGTGAATCGGCGAAGCGGTCCATTTGGACAAGTTTTGGCTTGAAACTTTCATTTTTCCAAAAATAAAATCGTTCATCGCCGTGCTCCGATACCGTCCGATCCGCGGTTCGCGGGATCGGATGGCTCAGATCGTGCGTGGATCGCGCGATCTTCCGTGATGCGATCGGACCCGTCCGATCGCGCGGTTCCAACGATCGGACGGCTCATCGCGTGATCCGAGCGGCGATCCAGCTTCATATGCCGAAATGGTTTGGGTCCGTCGTGGTTCGCGATCGGGGCGGCTCATCGATCCCGATCTGGCCTCGGATGCGATGATCTGACCATCCGTCGTGATCGGTCCGAGAAACATGGGTCTTCGCGTGTATATATATATATATATATATATATATATATATATATATATATATATATATATATATATATATATATATATATATATATAATAATAATAATAATTTAAATCATTTGAAACTTCAAAAATTTATAAAAATAAAATACTTAACCAAAAAATAAGGGCTTGTTGGATTCTTCTATCAGAGGAATCCAACAAACCAAAATAGTCAAAATTTACGAATTATAGTAATTTAGGTTTTAGTGAAAACTATATTTCATTAATTAAGCCAAAAATATAAGTTCGATTAAGTTCAGATTTTCAGATATTAAAATTAATATTATAATACACATATAATAAAAATTTCAAGTTAAAATAACTTCTGGATTGGTAGATATTAAAATTTTAAATTTAGTTTATCAATTTTAATAAAATAAATTAAATAAAAATTCAGAAATTTACAAAAATCTTCAAGATAACATAAATCACTTCAATTGACATCCATGACTCTTAAAAAAAATGATTTGATCTTTCGAATCTTAAGAAACCTAAATAAACATTTAAGATTAGAGCTTAAATAATTAAAAAGTTAATTAAAATATAATCTGAAAATAACTCAAATATTAAATAAAAAAATCAAAATTGAATAGCATTCATTAAATCATTAATCAATCTTTAAATCAGAAAAATATCATCTTTAAAGGAGATTAAATTAAATATGATTAAATCTATTTAAGTTAATAAAACTCAATTGAATGATTAAATCTTAAATCAAACTCAAAATCCAACAAACTTAGAAAACTTTAATAATTTGATACTAATAAATTAAATAAAATAAAATTAAAGCAAACTTAATTAACCTATGATTAATTCACATCCATTTGGAATGAGATAATTAAATAACCATTAAATATTTCAACCTATAACTAAATTGAACATGCTATTGAAATCAAACAAACATAATAAATCAAATCAAGTAAAACCCTAATCATAAATAATCAAACTCAATTTAGTCAAACATTTAATTAATGAAAATTTAATGAATTAATCCATCACCTTAATTAATCAAATTAATTTAAATAAGTCACATTAAAGCTAACTCTAAAATTAAGTTTAAATCAAACCCATAATTAAATTTACTAATCACACCCAAATAAATTAATTAAGTTAATTAAACTAATCATATGAAACCTAAACTTAATCAAACGTAATTAAGATGCAATTAAACACTAATCAAAACTTAAATTAAACCAAAATCATTAAGTCATTAATCTAATCAAACAAACCTTTAATTAATCCAATAATTTTAATTGACCCTTAATCAAACTTAATTAATCACATATCTAATTAATACAAACTTAATAAATTAATCCATTATCTTAATAAACCAAATTTAACTTTATAAAATAGATTAAAGTTAATTCAAATTAAATACTTAATTAATCTACTAATTAATTTAATCACACCCATTAAATAAATTAATTAGGTAAATTACATTAATCATATTAAACTTAAGCTTAATCAAACATAAAAATGCAATTAAATGATAATCAAACCTTAATTTAAACTTCAATCATTAATTCACCAATTACATCATTAACTCAAATAAACATGAAATCAAATTAAAAGTTAAACAGATCTTTATTTAATTTAACCATACATCTTAAACAAACTAATTAAGTTAATCAAATTAATTATATTAAACTTAATTAATTAAAATGCAATTAAATATTAATCAAAACATAAATTGAACCTAAACCATTAAGTCATTAATTACATCATTTGTCTAAACAAATATGAAACTAAAAAAAAAAAGAGTTAAACAAACCTTTATAATTAACATAAATATACTTATTAATTAAACAAATGATATAATCACATTGAACTTAAGCAAACCTATAAGGCGAATAAAGCTAATTAAATCAAATTGAATCAAATTAAGTTAGATCAAGAAAGATTCTCATCAATTTAATATAGAATCAAATCAAATCTCATTCAACTT
This sequence comes from Cymbidium sinense, assembly GCA_021442155.1. Taxonomy (NCBI): domain Eukaryota; kingdom Viridiplantae; phylum Streptophyta; class Magnoliopsida; order Asparagales; family Orchidaceae; genus Cymbidium; species Cymbidium sinense. Next base: position 267,108,040 of record CM038215.1, read on the forward strand.
ACTTAAATAACATAAACTAATTAACTATCCAATATATGAAAACAAAATGAGAACCAAACTTTGATGAACATGACAAATGGATGTAATTAAAAATAAAATCCTAATTACAAAGAATCAAACCCAATTAGAATCAAAAATAAAATCTTAATTAATCTAATCTGATCAAACTATAAATAAATGAACCACTGATGAATTAAATAAATATAAAGTTAAATCACATAACCATGATCAAAGAAAAGAATTAAATATTTAAAAGGATAATGAATTATCAAGATTCAATTAAATCAAAACACCAAATCTAAAATTAATCAACCAAAATACATGAACTTAAACAAACTTAAACTCCATTAGACATTGGGATATTGAATTATCAAGATGCAATTAAACTAAAACATCTAATCCAAACAAAAATTAATTAATCAAATACTTAAATAAACTCAAATTCTAAATTCTAAATTGAATGAATTACACAAGTTCAAATGGGCTAATCAAGATACATAAGGACTTTAGTTAGATTCCTTAGGAATTAGGATGTAGAAGTGAGTCATACGATGGAATTCATCCTACTTCATTCTTGAGAACCTAAATATCATTTCAACCAAATAAAATTGAAATAAAAATGAAAATCAAATCATTAAATCATTTAGATTGAAATCACCCAAGGTAAAATTTAAATTCAAACTTGATTGGAACTTAAACTAAAGAAGCCTAGTAAAGTCTTGCTACAAGCCTTAAGCACACATTAGAATACTAAGTCACCACTTACCTAAGTTAGAGGCGTTGTATGTATGTTGTTTTTTTTTTTGTGATGTAATATTTTATGGATGTTAGGGTGTATGCTTGTAGGATGTTAGGCGTTATTAGCCTAATCATATTTTTCGGTTGTAAAGGGCTATGTTAAAAAAATATAAATGCTTTTGCTGTGCAGGTTGCTTAGCCCCTAAGTGTAACCCATATTAGGACAGGCAGGCTTGGTTACCCATATATGGTTGTTAAGTCCAAATTATTCATATAATTGCTTGGGTTGTATGGTGTGTTTAGCTAACATTTATTTGTTTTGTAGGTGTAGCTAGATTTACTTTTCTATTTTGATGTAATTTTGTATTAGGAACTAGGATTAGTGTTATGGGGATTAGGATGCTTAGAGGCTCAGTCCACAGGTGCCAGTGATGCCTTTGGAATCAAATCAAAAGAAAGAAATGAAGAAATGAAGAAATAAAGAAAGAAAACATATATATTATTTTAATTGAGTTGTATAAGGGTAGAGCTTTCTTTTCTTCTTTTCTTTTCTTTTTGAGGTGTCTGAACCGGACTGCACCTTTTATTCTTTTACGATAGTCTATAAAATTGTTTGATGTTGTGTTTAGATTAGCATTAGAACAACATGCTTTTCATAGTTTATTTATGATTGATGCTTGAATGTGGCCTGGATGCGATAGGCTCTTAGGATAAAAATTAATTTTTATACCCCAATTAACAACTCATAACTAAAATCTTAAAACAACTCATAACCTCACATGAAAGCCTAAGAATTAAATCAAGATAATAAAATTTTTAGTAACCTCTTAGCTGGATGGATGAATGTATAATATCATGCATATCATATTCTTTCACTCTTGTTAGAGGGAGCTTCCATCTTGCCGAGAATCAAGGCTTAACCTATGAGAGCCTTTGGTGGAAGACACCCCTTTCTCTCTTGATTTGGCCTATAATCAAATTCTCATGCATTTAGGCATACAAAATCCCATAGCACAGTGTCAAAACAAAAGTCCAAAAGAATCAAATAAATTTGATAAAATTTGCATTAGATTAAGTCATGGATTCATACCACTCATGCTCTAGTCTCTCAGGTAGTGAGTCTAAGGACTTAGTTTCCTCTCTAAATGAACAACAACCTAGCCATCTTGCAAAACATAAGACTTGCCTACATGGATTTAAAGCGTAGGAGGAGTTAGCTGGCTGGCACTCCAGGCAGTAATAAGTCCAGCAATCGGGTGGTTTACTCTCTCTTGTGGAGGTAAACCATATATACCCACTTTAGATTTAGGTTGTGCCTTCATTTTGCAAAACTCCTTAGTTTAGGAATGAGGTATTTGTTTCCCTTCAAGCATAAATCCTCACCTCTTAGCATTTCCACAATCTTATGTTGTGGAATTATAAGCCAGCAATAAAATGCCAACTCAAATAATCAACTCTCATCAATTTCAAAAATATAAAGCCCAACTATAGGGTAGATTGGAATGCTCACTAGGCTTCCTAATATCATGAGCATTTCCTACTTTCTCCCTTTGGATTCCAAAAATAAGTCTTCTCCTTGATCTATCCCATTTGATTTTCCAAAATAGTCAATCCTTTGATAGTCTTAACCTTGAAATCTTTAGAGACCCTAATTGTCTACTTTAATCGAGAGTATTCTTAAGAAATTCTCATTTCTTAGGATGTAATTAACTATGGGGCTTGCCTCATAGAACTTAACGAACGCTTAAAATAAACCTACTTTACTTTTCATATTAAGTAGGGAAAGATCTGTATATTTGAAGACCCATCATGCCTTAGGAGTCCATTGGGTGATTAGTCCATTATAGGGTGGTGATTTCTATCTTTCAAGATAGTACATCATTCCTTAATGTCATACCCGATTACTTCAATAAGTACTAAGATGCGTGGTGTCCCACATCCCTAAAAATAAACACCACAGATTTTTCTGGCGACTTCGCTGGGGATAGTTCCTCTCTCCATCTTTAGTAGACAATTATTATCTCCAAGCATCGATAGTGGACTTATGTTTTATATAGGCCTGAGACTATCATTCTTTCCGTTGGCACTTAGCTTATTTCATCCTTAAGCAAAGCTCGCCAACATCCTTTAGGTTTTAGGACCTCACTCCGTGTAGGTCTTAAAATCCCATTAGTTCCCCAATAGGTGAAAATTAAAATTAATCAAATAGAGATGACCAAAATTAAAAAATCTCTTCACCATTAGATAGTGAGGCAAGGTTCATCCCATGAACAATAAGAGAATAAAACTCTTCTACAAAATAACATGTCTTTCCAAAAGCACTTTTCAAAATCCACATAATAAGGGATCATACACAAAGTTTATAAGAAATTTTCACAAAACACATATAACCAAACCTCGTTTAACAAATCCGATGATTGTTACAAGGAGGTTCTTTTTTTAAAAAAAATCAAAATCAAAATCAACAGTTTTTTTTTAAATTTTCAATAACACATTTTCTTTGGAAATGGCTATCCCCGTCCCACACACTCAAATTCGTTGGATGGAGATTCTATTTTCAAATAAAACTACGATATAAAAAAAAATTGAAACTCCACTTAGCATACTTCACATGTGCTAGAGTTGAAGTTTCCCCTCTTTCAAAAAATAATAAACCATACACACACAAAAGAGAAGTCAAGACATATTTGAACCCCCCACCTGACATAACCAAATTTGTCAAATGGGAGTTCCCCTTTGGAGAAGGTAGAGCAAATTGAATTCTATTTGCATTTGTCCGATAGAATTCCTTCATGCCAAAGTCTTGAACTTCAAAAACACATTGGGAGCTCATTTGACATGCCCAAGTATATCAAATGAGAACTCCATTTTGAAAATCATAAGTACAAGTGAACTCCATTTAACATACCTAAGTCATTAAATAAGCTCATTTTCTTTAAAAAATCATAAACACATTTGACTTTCACTTAACATAGCAAATTTGTTAAGTGAGAGTTTCATCAAAAAAAAAATTATAAACACATTTGACTTTCACTTAACATACCAAATTTTTAAGTGAGAGTTTCATTTTCAAAATCACAATCACATTTACTTAACATATCAAATTTGCTAAGTGAGAGTTTTATTTTCAAAATCAAACACCTTGGACTTTCATTTAACATACCAAATTTGTTAAGTGAGAGTTTCATTTTCAAAATCGAAACACACTTGAACTTTTAAATACCAAATTTGTTAAGTGAGTGTCTCATTCTCAAAAAGAAAAAAAAAAAAAAACATATCTCAAACAAATTTGGGGCTTTCACTTAACATATCAAACTTGTTAAGTATGACTCCCATCTTCAAAGAAAAGAAAATTTATCTCACGATCACATAACTTTCATTTAACATACCAAATTTGTTAAGTGAAAGCCTCCACCAAACACAAATAAGACATAAGTGGCCTCTACTTAACATACCAAATTTGTTAAGAAAGAAGCCCCATTTTTAAATCAAAATATCACAAGCAAAAATATCTCAAACACACAATCACAACCTCTTCTTAGCATACCTAAATTTGCTAAGTAGAGGTCTTTCAAACTTTCAATATTTTCAAACATGATGCACAAAACACAAATATCTCCAAGAAAATCTCTCCTCAAATTTTGAACCCCGCCCAACATGCCTAAATCAGTTGAGTATGGGTTCTAAATCGAAATCAAATGGCAAAGACTCTCCTCAATATCCAAAATCTCTGAAATTTTGATGAACCACTTAACATCCTTAAGATTGTGTGGGTTCAAATTCAAAATCAAATCTTGAAATCAATGATTGAAGGTGAATATCAAGGCAAGTGTCCGACTGCCTATATTTCAATAATGCATTTCAGGTAATCAATTATTTCCTCGCCGATCTATGGCTCCTAACAAGCTCGTGTTTTCCTTCCCTGCCTAAACCTAGCATTGGATCAAGTAGTCTCTACCACTGGCTCCACCGAGGTCATCTACTTTGGCCGTGGTTTTGAGGGAGTGAGGATTTCTTGCGAGGGGACAGCCCTCACCACAGTTAACAAGGAGGAGGTGGCAGGGCAGACGCCACTCATTTGATTCGATATGCCATCTGATTTTGAGTTTCCTTCACTAAAGAGGAAGGCCACTGTTGTTCGCTACCGCCAAGATCGGTTTGCCGCTTGTTCCACAGGTCGGCCACTTACTCCTACTATAGCTACTACTCCCTTCTTGGATTCCACAAAAGGGAAGACTATCTTGCTTTCTGAAATAGTCTCCTCCACATTCGAGGTGGGTGCTACCACATACAATGCTGCTCACAAAGACGCAACAAGAACTGCAAGATCAGCGATATCACAAGAGGGCGAGAGAGATGGATGTCGCTTCCCCATGTGGGAGGGATCTCCGTGAGACCTCTCCACATTTGAGTGGTAGTAGGTTTCACCCCTTCGCCCTCATGGAGAGGAGGACTACAAGAGGATTCGCCTCCACCACCACGATATATTTCAACACACCTGAGACAGGATGCCCTATGCGCTTAGACGTCTTACAGGTTGAGCCTATGGAAGCTCGTGAGTGGTACGCTTTTGATCGAGGACGTTATCCCTAGGAGAGTCGTCCGAGATAGGAAAGAGCCTTGGAGGCTCAAGCATCAGCTCAGACGAGTAGGAGGGAAGGACAGAGGTTTGTTAGGTAGTCGGCCGCTCTGATGAATTTTCTCGATCGTTGCCCTACTAGGGTCGATCGTTCAAACAACATCATCCTTACCGGTGCTACTCATCATAGGAGGAGTAGGCCTATAGTCGAGCGGCAGTCGGTGCTACCTCTGCACCACTCCACTCATCGCCCACCATCGCCTATCGAACTCACGGCATCCCCCATTCTGACCAAGATCCAGAAGCCCCATCCGGGAAAGACCAGCACCATTGGTGATCCGGCTACGGCCCAAGGATCCCACTCCATCTACTCCACCCGTTGAGGTGAGGTCGAGCTCTCCTAATCGACCTCCCACCTTAACTATGGAGAAGAAGGAATGGCGACCTAAGGTCACCGTGGCAAGTCACCACCGCAGTCACAGCAGCCCTTGCAGTCTCTACCTACAACAACATTAGTGGCGGAAGGGATAGAGGATATAGATGTAGTATCCATGACAGTAGATCCTTCCACAGTCAGTGTTCAGCCAGTGGGCAATGATCAACATATACCTATCTGTGAGCACAGTCCTCTTAGAGATAGTGACGGGCAAGAAATGCCCGATGTATTGCCGTGAGTATATCCTCCTCGTGGCAGTATTTATCCCTGCACAACTAGACCGCTCTTCAGATGAGATCATTGCTCAGTACTTTGTTGAGAAGAGGGAACTCTATGGGGACGACTGCTCTGATGAAGATGATGCTAGGGTCAGTTTTGATCCATATGGGGATGATCTCTTAGAGGACTCAACAGAAATCCATATGGTTGAACTAGGGGTTCCCTCCTTAGGGATCAGCATAGCCAAGAGGGTGTTGTAGTTGAGGAAGAAGACATAGCTTATTCAAGCCAACACCTTCATCAGCAGCTGAGGTAGAGAGATGAGCATATTAGGAAGATGGAGAAAATAGTTGAAGATTTGTTAGTGGCAGTCTTAGCACTTCAAGGCCAAGCTCCATCAATACAACCTACCCCTAGGCGACCACCCGGGTTGTTGCACTGGATCGCCCAAGAGTACATCTCCCGACGGGGATAGTGGCGATGTATAGGAAGGTGGTGGGACACCTCCATGCAAGAAAAAGATATCAAGCTAGTGGAGCAAGTGAAGGATGTGTTGGCACAAGCCCATTCATCTGTTCCAAAGGGTAGACCTACCCAGGGAATTTGATTGTGTTCAATATCCTAAGGGTTTTGTGCCTCCTTCCTTCAAAATTTTGATGGCTGGGAACCCGACATAGCACATTTCAGAATGTTGCAATCGGTGGCGTGATGCACTTCTATTTCGCCTCTTCGAGTTTGGCGTGCCTGATTTGATTGCAGTCTACCCAATGGTTCGAAGACTTTTCTTGAGTTGGAACACCTCTTCATCAAGAGGTTTGTCGAGCCCAAAGGGTAGTGGACCTGTTGTGGCTCAACAAAATCCAAACGAGTCCTTGTTGATTATATTCTCGTGGTGAAACTTGAGTATGAAATGTGAACCATGCAAGATGCTATAGAAATTCTTCAAGAATATTCATGGTCCGATTGCCTTCATGCTCAAGGGGATTTACGATCAAAACTTTGAGAAGTTAATCAACAAGGCTCAAGGGAAGCCAAGGTTACCTTTCCAAGACCAATCATTCAAGCCTGCCACGAAAGCATTCGAGAAGAAGCCAGTAGTGCGAAGTAGGGAAGAGCTGACCTGAGCTCAAGATGAGACCTTATGCATGCTGACTCCATCCATCCTCCTCTACCACCACCTCAGAGATTGACCACCACGGTTGCCACCGAGCCTCCTCCACAATATACTCAAAGAATACTATCCATCGCTATTTACCCACCTACTCTTATCGATAAATTGAATAAGCCATATTCATTCAAGAGGGAGGTTAGGAAGATCTTTAAGAATCTCTTAAAGAAACCGACTTTCACACCGAGCCCAAGAGGCAAAGATGTGGGCAAGAGTGATGATCCTAACTATTTTCCCTGCCACCGTATGGTCAGTCATGTCTTGAGGATTGTGTCACCTTTAAGGACTGACTTGATCGCAGCTACAAGTCAGGAGCTATTATCATCCCTAAGGAATACTTGTTAGAACAACCCTCTAGTTCTATCAGAGTAATTCTTGGGGATACTTACGATCCTCTTAAGATAAAAGAAGATTGGGATATTGTCTTATCGAACCTCTAAAAAAAGTGGTCTCTAAGATCAAGCCTGTGTCAAGTAACTCAAACCTCCAACACCAAGGAAGGTTTACAAGTTTCCAAAGATAACTTAAAGAATCGCAAAGAGCGACTTCACCCTGGATAGCATAGATAAGACAACCATCGTCAGCCAGTCCATCCAGTGCTTCTACTTCTTCCTCCACTAACCTCTTCCGCCAATAGAGCATTGTATCGTGACAAGGGCACTATACCCCTTTCTCCGTTACTTTATTAGATTTCTATCATGTACCTCCATCCGAGAAGAAATCAATGAAGAAAGCTTTCACTTACATCTTGTCCACTGGATACTCTAGATTTTATTCCTCTCAAAACTCTTCAAGTCTACAAAATAATGATGACTCTAGTTTGATCATTCCACCTTTGATTTAGAAATGGATTTTCCCTCAATCATTCGGGTTCACCCATTGAGAATGATTTGGAGTCATCTGACTCGATCCCATAGGAGAAGTCGTACAGATGAGAAGGTAGAACTTCTTACAAATTCATCATTCCAAGAGGTCATCAAGTTAACCTTCAGTGGCAAAAGTTCTACCTCCCAGGGTGGCACCTCGTGATAAGGGTAAGCAAATCATTAGTTCTAAAGAGCAGATCTCCACAAGATGCTCCACCCATGGATATGCTTGTGGAGGATCAAGACAAGGTGACTACAACGTCTAGCACATCTAAGAAAGCCATCTGTTAAGTATATATGACACCTCATCCCAAGAGCGATGTATGTTTAGCGAGAGCATCACTCAAGTATTCTTCTCTCAGATGTGAATGATTTGATGTGTCTTGAAATGGGCAAGAAGTGACTTTACTAAGTTGAGGTATCTACTGAGGATTATGAGTATTAAAGTTTTCCTCAACTTGAGGCTAAAAGTCGAGAGTCTGGATCACTAAGTCTGAGCTAAATGACGAAGTCTCAACCCTAATGAGAGCCTCATATTGCCATATTATTAGCTAAAAATTTTAGAAGTCTCAAGATTCTCATGGGAGGAAATAAGTAAGATTCGCCCCACTAGTATTTCCAAGCTCCATCAACATAGAGGGGTCCATTGAGGAGAAGGTAGTGGATAGCTCATTTGAGTCAGGTGCATTCCACTATAAAGTCTACTTGAGACTTTATATCGGAGGTAAGAAATGGATATCGAACTCTCCCAATTCTACATACCATTTAATTAACCTCCCATGCCTTTGGTTTTGTAGAATGACCCTTAATGGTAAATGAGTGTAAACGATGATAGTGAGCTTGGAAGTACAATTTTTGCTAAGAAAAATAAAGCTAAAGCCACCTTATATGCCAATAAATAACGACTTTCTATATTAGAGAGAATTTTGCTGACATGGTAAATTGGTCATTGTATCCCATTTTCTTCTCGAACTAAAACTGAGCTTATTCACATGAGAAGAGACTACAAGATATAAGTATAACATCTCTCCTTGAAGGGCTCAATGGGAATCAAGAATCGCAACAACAACTATATAATCACGCAGTAGAAGAAGAGTGATGGTGAACAATGAGGTCAACGACTGACGATGATGGTCGTTGTGATGGTGACCGGCGAGGGTGGCTACGATGGTCGATGTATGACCAATTATAGTAGTCGGCCACCGGCAAAGATAGTGTTATAATGGCGCCATGGTCGATGATGACCGGCGACGATGGTTGACGATGATGACGGCGACTTGCGGCCGCTGGTCTGGGTGACGACCAGACGAGATTGACACGACGAGGCTTCAAGCAATGGCGGCATGGCGGTACGGGTGGTTGGCAACAAGGGTGGTCGCAACCGTCAGTGGCATTGTGCTTGGAGGATTTTCAAGCTTTAGAGCTCTCTCCTCTCTTCTGCCCCCTCATGTGAAGAACGATGAGCTATTTATAGATTGGAGGAGTGACATTTTATACATGCAAAACTCGTACTACACTCCTCACTCCAAGGACGACTCAAAATGATTCCTTAAATCATTTGATGTATTTTAAGTATTTGAATATTCAAATGAAGTCAATTATGAGATCTTGGGCTTGTTAGATCCTACCATCGAAACATTTGATTATAAACACTCCATATTTAAGAGCTATTTAGGATTTAATTGATATCCCAAAATTTTCAATGATATTTTAAGTGCTTGATCTCACCGCCAACTTAGATTAATTTGCTTTTGACATCAAGATTTGTACTTTTAACTAGTGATATTTTAAGTGTCATATCAATTATTATTATTATTATTACTGCATATTTTATCTAAGTACAACAACCCGAAAAGGTTAAATGGGAAGGAACTTTGATAATTTTACTAAAGATCCATCCAAATGCTGAACCAATAATAAAGGTGAGAAGAATGTTGATAGGCATAAACCATATGTATGTAAGGAAAATAATAAAATAAAATATCAGTGATGCAAATATTTTAAAATGATTGAAAATATTACTCTTTAAGATATAATAAAAGGAACACTTAATTATAAATTGAGACATTTTCTTAAACAATATATAAATTTTAAGTCATATAATTAATAAATTTTATTCTCGTTAAATGAATAAATATCTCTAGGGATTTTTATTTTAAACTTAAAGCAATATATGAGAAATATTTTAAAATATGTAAATTTGTATACATCTAAATAAATCTAACATAGTTATTTAATGAGTAATAGTAAATATTATTTAAAATTTTATTTAGTAGCCTTTTCTGATAAAATGGCATAAATGCAGTTAAGTTGATAAAAAAACAGTATTATTATATTTAAATTGTAATTTTAAATAAGAAATAAATACTTTTTTTTTTTTTGAAAGTTTGAGACTTTATTGGTAAAATATTAATTTTTTTAATAATAGCAAATTAGTAGTATGGTTTCAGACAGATGAAACTTACGTTGAAGCCACACTATTCAAAGTGAAGGACTCTGATAAATTGTTTGCCACAAGAGAAGGATTAAATACATAATATACGACCTGTTAAATCAAAGATTACTGTCAGCATTTTTATAATTAATGAACTAATTAAAGATTAAAATAATAATTAAAATTATCATTAAAAAACTGTGATGAGGCGTTAATTTGAGTAAAAGGATTATATTTAACAGATTATTATGTCAAAATTAAAGATTTATATATTTTATTTTTTAAAATATTTGAATAAAATGTTTTATCTACAAGAAAACATTTATATTTAATAAAATCTTATATTTAAATAAAATATCTTAAATCAAATAAAACAAAAAGACAAAATCTACAATTTTTTTTAGATAGCATAGCTGGCAGCTTATATGATCTGAGAGAGAGAGAAAAAAATCAAAACTCGTCGGTGAAAAATATTTAAAAATTTAAAACATATATTTAAAAAAAATCCTTTCCGCACTTGCTTTAAAATTAAAAATAAAAAAAAAATTTTTTTTTTTGAAAGGTTGAGGATAAAGCATCAAACTCTGGCAACGATGGAATAGTCATATAGTAGTCGTGAATTTCATTAAAGAGCCGTTGAAATATAAAATGATAATATTTTGTTGCCATTTTATTCAACAAAATTTTCTACAGGTTTATTATTTCTGTTTCAGAAACGTAAGCTGTCAAATAATAATAATAATAATAATAACAATAATAAAAAATAGACACTGAATGAGTGGAAAGTCTTGCAATTATTTTCAAAATGATTCCAATTTTTCTTTTCAAATAATAATAATAAATTCCGTACGGTTATTCTGGCAACGAATTTAGATAAGTTTGATAATATTTTCAGTGGTGGCGGTCTGAGTCAAAGCTAAGATATTGCTAATTAAAATAAATATTATTATATACGTTAATAACAATATATATATATATATATATAGAGAGAGAGAGAGAGAGAGAGAGTTATATTATTGGGCAGTATAATTGAATTTAAATGACAAATATAACTAAATTATCAGACATGTGTAATTAAATAAAGCATGATAAAAATATATATGAGAACTAACATGATTAAATCAAATCGATAGAGAGTGAATTTCGTTGATTTCTCTGACATAATAAAATTAATCTCACGTATAATATATATATATATATATATATATATATATATATATATATATATATATATATATATATATATATATATATATATATATATATATATATATATATATATATATATATATATATATTCAATTAATGATAAAATTAACAGAGTTTTGGCCTATACAATGGTAAGCAAATAGTTAAGGTAAAAACATCACATAAAATTGCTATTAAAACAATGTCTTACACTGTTCAAGCTTATCCTTGCTTCTTCACTTAAAATACCAATGAAGGGAAGTGCTATAAACGATCCAACGCCAGTCACAATGAACATCTTAAGAACAGGAATACATGCAATAAAAAAAGTTGAATAATTTCCATTTCTCAAAAGTCTCTTTCAAGTATGGCAACAATTTTTTTTCCTTTGATTCTGCACAAAAAAAAAATGTTGATTATCTTATATATAATAAAGTAATTTTCATTTAATTCAACTTATATGAAATAAAATCAAATAAAAACTATAGAAAAAAATATAAGTAGTTCAATTAGCTCGTGAATCAATCCAACAAAATTAATCACTTAAAAATTTCATTTTATATATTGCTAACATTTTTTAAATGAATCGCTCAGCTTATAAGATATATAATGATTTAAGCAGAATGATGATCGAAAAAAAAAGCATAAAATTCAAGTGTTACAGAGATGAGAATGCTTAGGTAGATGATTGGCTTTACTCTTAAAAATAAAACGGGGAATGAATATATTCATGAAAAGATTGGAATAGTTTTAGTGGAAAATAAGATCAAAGAGAGTCGCCTGATATTTCATAAAATATCCCGTCGATGACCCAATTAGGCTAGTACATGTTTTTGAAAACTTTGCATGAAGTAATAACAATACAGACTGAAGATAAGCTATGTATTCAAATAAATACTGATGCCTAATATCATTTCTTCCATTCTTATAATCTGTGAGGTTTATTTATAGTGGTAGTAAGACCAGTATACTATCGTCGCTGCTTAGAGAATTGGTGGTTTGCGGTGCGGATGCGATATTCTGCTCGAGTGTCAGTGGATCGTGGAGAGGACGAGGGAATTAACCATTTTGCATGAAGTGCGAGTGAAGTGATAAGTAGTTATCGCCCTCAACCGAATGATCCTGGTTGGATGGTGAGGTTGTTGCGTAAGATGATGAACCGACGGGTGTAGTGGCTTGGTGAGAATGTCGCTATTTGATCTGCTGAAAGGTGGCGATTTGTATTTCATTTGTCGCTATATGATCGCGCACAAAGTGGTAATCGATTTCTATGTGTTTTGTCCGCGGTAGTATGGGATTAGTTCTTGCCACGGCGATGTGTTGAGAGAGTGAAGCTTGAGTGAGGAATCAGTCGCGTATGATCCACATGTCTGTTAGAAGAGTGAAGGCTCGACATCTGCTTCAGTTTAACGAGCGAAACTTCATTCTCGTGAGATGAGAGTGGATCCTAGGAAGGTGACTGGTGGAGCCAATCGGAGATTTCTGCCAATCGGAGTAAGAGTGGATTAGATCTCAGATTGGGAGGTAATCTTCTGTCGTAGTAATACTCTTTTTTTGGTAGTCTAGAGAGGATTGTGCATGTGTGGCGAGATGATTTCGCCAGAGCTATATCGTGGGTGATGGTGAGGAATTGAAGTGAACCTACCGTCAGATGCTGGGTCGTAGAAGTCACTGATTCTGCTGGTGGTGGCTGTCCCATTGAGATGGGGCCGCTGCGAGGCCATTCCTGAGCTTGTAAGTTTATTCGTATACGGTGAGTAGGAGTTGTTATGACCGGATGTATTTGGATGTCGAGGAAGGTAGATTGGCCGAGGTCCTTTAGTTGATGCAGAGTTGTTGAAGTAAAGCGAAAATAGGTTGAGGTTATTATAGTGATGAGAATATCATCCACGTAGAGGAGTAGATAAATCCGGTTGTCTTGGAGATGTAGAAATAGTCTTTGGATCTAGTACCATTAGTGAACAAGTGGTTTTGAGTTGTTAGGTGAATGTAGAATACCATTGCGTGGAGATTTAGGAGTATATAGCTTTCGGAGTAGACATACATGTTGTGAAATTGAGTATCGGAGAAACACGGAGGTTGGGACATGTAAATAGTGTGGAGGGAACCATGAAGGAATGCATTGGAAACATCGAGTTGTTGAAGCAATGATGATGAAGTGCTGTTGTGAGTAGAAGGCGGACGGTGGGCATTTTGGCTACTGGACTAAAGGTTTCAGAGTAGTGAATCCCATATTCTTGTTTAAATCCTTGGGCGACTAGATGAGCTTTGTAGCTATGGTGCTATGGTTCAGTGAAGTTTGAGTTTGTATGTCCATTTAGATTATGATTTGATTGTTGGGTGGAGGGACAAGTGTCCAGTAACTTGTTGTTGGAGAGCAAGGAATTCCTGACATGGCTTTGCGCCATTCAGCATATTTGAGAGCTTGAGTATAACAGGTGGGTTCGATCGGAGGGTTGTAGTGTTGAAGGTCGAATATTGTTTTGGGTTTCCAGTGACCTGTTTGAAGTCGTGTTTGCATTGGGTGTTTAGGTGGAGGTGCTTGATGAGGTGGAATTGTGTTAACCGGTTGTGGGGTGTGAGAGGTATTGTTTGGGTGTGTGAGTTGAGCAGGTTTTGGTTGGGGTGGTGGAATGAGTATGGTATGGTTGGGTTGAGGAGATGTAATTGGTGTATTATACCGTGGTGGATGGGTGAAGTGCTAGTTGTAGTGATTGAGTGGATGAGTATGAAAAGATCTTCTTGAAAGATAGCGTGGCGAAGATCGTGTGAGTGGTAGCGGTTGTAGCATTTATCCTTTGTGATGTTGAGAAATGCAAATGAATATCGAGGGTGCTTTTGAATAATTTGTTAGTGTTTGGTAAAATGGTAAAGAGGAAAGCATGAGCGAAGACTTTAAGATTGGTGTAGTCGGGATTTTTTGTTGTAGAGAAACTTGATAGGGGATTTTGAGAGGGTTTTAGTGGGTAGTCGGTTGATGAGGTGGACCCTTGTGAGTCGCGTCTCCATAATTTTGTGGGAGATTGGCTTTGGAGGAGAGTTACGTTACCGATAATATGTCTGTGTTTTCTTTCGGCGACCCCGTTTTGTTCGGGAGTGTATGGACAACTGCGTTTAAGAATGATGCCTTGGTTGATAAGGTAGGTTTGGAGTGCAGTGGATAAGTACTCTCCTCCATTATCAGATCTAAGTATTTTAACGGGCTTGGAGAAATGGGTTTGTATCATTTTGTGTAATTGTTGAAATTTAGATGATATTTCATGTTTGTATTTCAATGGAAACAACCAGGTAAACACAGTAGTCAATAAATGTAACATAATATTTATATCCATGTAACGATGGAGTAGAGGATGGGCCCCATACATCGGAGTGAATTAAATCAAAAGGGTGATTGGTTCTAGTAGTGGATTTTGTAAAAGCTAACTTATGGCTTTTTTGGTAGAATCTGACGTTGCAGCTAGAGGAAATAGATTTAATTCTGAGATGGCTGCTTTGAGATGAGATAATCCTGAGAGTGTCGTTGTTGGGGTGGCCTAGTCGTCTGTGCCAGAGGTTCGAAGATGAAGCTGCGGAGTGGAGTGCGTGAACTGCTGCTGTGTGAGGAATGATGTATAACCCATTATTACAGTGACCCGTTAGGAGGAGTTGGTGTGTAGTCCGATCCTTAATATGGAAGCCATCGGTGTCGAAGGTGATAAGCGATTATTATCGCAAGGTTAGAAAATCGATTATGAGACAAATGAGGTGCGTGAAAGAGTTGGTTGAGAATGAGCTTACGGTGGGGAGTCGGGAGAATTCCAGCCCGATAGTATAGATGCTCTGTTGCCAATGTGATTTGTGACCAGTGTTGGTTGGATTGTAGTTCCTCCAAGTTGTTGGTAAGGTGTGAGGAGGCTCCTGAGTCGAGTATCCATTCTGGAGAGTGATGAGTGGTGTCGGCATGAAGTGCTGAGGGGTTTTTGGAGGGATAGTTGGTAGTGTCCGAGCGATACGCGAAGCGGGTGACCAGTTGTTGCATATTTAACCGGAGATTGAGTGCGGTAATGTGGTTGTCCTTTGGTCCGGTTTGTTCTTGATTGTGGGAAGGAGTTGAGTTGATGTTTGTTTTGGCTTTGTGGTTGGATTTCGACTTTGCCTGGTGAGATGCAGTGCTGATAGAAGGGTTAGTTCTTTTCATGATCGTGGTAATGTTGATTTCTTATTTGCATAGGAGAGAATAGAGATCGTCGATATTAATTGGATCGAGCAGCGTCTGCTTTTGCATGATAGGTTGATGGTAATCCATTCAGGGTATAAAGAATAATATCTTCGGGATCCAAAGTGGAGCCGGCTGCGAAAATTTGGTCAATCAGAGATTTAATTTCTGCTAGATATTGGGTCATTGTCTTGTCCCTGAGACATATGTGGTGGAGTTCATTCTTAAGTTGGATGACTCTGGAACGGTTGGATGACTGAAGTCTCTTTGTTAGAGTGATCCAGATGTCCGAGCAGGTTTCTAAGTTGAGGACGTAGGGAAGGATAGGTGGTGAGATGGTGGAGTAAAGAGGCGGCAAAGGTTTTTGGTCGATTAGTTGCCACATGTTGTAATTTGGATTAGGCTGAGGTTGTCCATTGGTGTCTAGGGAATATTTAGAAGGGCATGGAGAGGTACCTTCAAGAAAGGCGATGAATCCGTTTGCTTGGAATAGTTTATGGATTTGTGAGCTCCATATGGCGTAATTGGTAGGCTGTGAGGTAGTATTTGCTTTGACTTCATGTTTCCTATAAGGAATTTGAGGGAGGGTGGAATAGTTAGTGTGTTGAATCTTTCTTGTTGTATCTCCATTGTTCGGTCTGATTGGGAAGAGGATTCTGACATTTCCGGCAAGGGTTACGGCTCTGATACCATGAAAACTTTGCATGAAGTAATAACAATACAGACTGAAGATAAGCTATGTATTCAGTCGAAATACAGTAGCTGCTCTAATATCATTTCTTCCATTCTTTTAATACAGTGTAGAGGTTTATTTATAGTGTAGTAGTAATACGACTGAGTATACTATCTGTCGTTGCTTAGAGAATTGGTTGTAAGCGAGCGGCCGTGATGCGATATTCCTGTTCTGAGTGCTGTCAGTGGATCGTGGAGAGGACGAGGGAATCTGTAACCGTTTTGCATGAAGTGCCGTAGTGGAGAAGTGATAAGTAGGTTATCAGTTTTAGATTCGCCTTATTAAGAAAGATAGAGATAAAACTAAAAAAATTTGATTATGATGCATACAAGCTCATCATAATTTAATATAATTAAATGAGAATTTGTCACTTAATAGGACACAAAAGAAGGATTCATATAATACTCCGTTAGAAATTCTTAAAGTAAAATATTAAATTGCAAGACATTTATACTTAAAATTGAAGATATTTATGCTCACAAAATTCTGATATCTGCATGGAATATTAGAAGTCTCTATATTCTAATTCCATTGTAAAGTTGCCTCGCTGTCACCTTTTCCAAAGATATTTAAATAATGAAAATATTTTTAAATATTTTAAAGATAAATTATAAATTTTTCTAATATTTTATGACATATAAGATGGAATCAATATATATATATATATATATATATATATATATATATATATATATATATATATATATATATATATATATATATATATATAATTATTTACAAATAAAAATTATCATTTTAGAAAGCAAAATATTAAAAAAAAAAAAGCCGCCGATGGCATGTTGGATTCCGTAAACTCAATGTGGAATTGAAACTATAATGATGGTGGAAAAATCTTGAAAAAAATTCGTTTTTTTGGGGAAATCTTGAAAAAAAAAGCTTTGGAATAAAGCTCTAAATAGAGACAAGCTCCGCAAAACTTGGAGACACCTATTAGTTGTAGAAACTTTCTCCTTTTGAATTTTCTTCGAACTTAAAAAATTATATAATTATTTATAATTTATAACTCTCATTATATATATATATATATATATATATATATATATATATATATATATATATATATATATATATATATATATATATATATATATATCCTTAACAAGATGCGCTTTCAAATTTTAAGATAATTAGATTCGAAAATTTTATGTTAATTTATATGCTATTTATTAGGTAGTAACACATCATCAAAAATACCTGTATCAATCGATACAATTATGATATTTATTATCCATATTAATAATATTTTTTTTTGGTAATATATACTATTTTTTAAGTCTTATATTAGAATATGTTTCAAATTATGGCTAAAAATAGGTGGTTCTTATTAAAATAATTAAAGTTTTGTGTTGTAAACATCTGTTCACAAACTGAAGACTCATTTTATATATGGTACACAATTGTGTATATGTGCTAATTTATAAAATTCTTGAAATTTATTACTGTATGAGTGTGAATAAGTTCTAAGATTGATACTTATATACTTATGCACATATGGTATTTTACAAAATAATTAATTTTCATCAATGCACACTTATGTGTACAAGCATGTACATGTCCCAAGATAACTTTTATATATTGTGGACATCTATAAATAGGTTTATTTTATGAAACAAATAAAATTATTTGATGCTCACAAGCATGCACAGATTTTAAGATTCATTTTACGTGTTATACAAGCATACATATATACCTTAGTTTATGAAATAATTGAAATTCATTATTGCACATATATGTGTTTAAGTCTTAGGATTCATTTAGATATTTAAGTGTAATAGAGATGAAATCATGAGGAGGATAAAAGATACATTATTGCACATATATATAATTGAAATTCTTATTGTACACAAGTGTATATATAAGATACATTATTATTTAAGTGTAATAGAGATGAAATCATGAGGAGGATAAAAGATACATTATTATTTAAGTAATACAAAGTTACACATATAATTTCTTGAAAGATTCATCAAAGTCCCATAAAATGAGAGAGTCATCTCATTCTATCTTCCAATTACACAAGACTAACAAAAAATATTTAAGTTTACTTTTCACTATAAAGTTAAAAAATATTTTTACATAAATTTTGACTTAATAGTAAGCAGGTCAACTCAAATTTGAATATTCAAATCGAGCTTGAGTTGGATTATGAGATCAATCTTTGTAAAACTTAAACTTCTATAAAAACTCCAACAACAAATGGCATGGATAAGGAGGTCATTGTTGGGGCATTTTGTATAGGGTGGACTAAGATAGAAGCCACATAAAAAATATTATTATTATTCATAAAGAGGAATTACAACTGACGGGAGGATATCCAAATGGGTGTATCATAAGACTTTTTTTTTTATATCAAAAAGTAAAAACTTGTAAAAAGTCTTATTATAGAATCATTCACATAATTTATTCTAATTGGTAAAAACTTTGGCATAATTCTCCATTTTGAAGTATGATAACCAGCAAAGTATAAAACATTCAGTCATTAGCCATTAAAATGATGAGTTATATTCATAAACAGATGTCCAAATTAAAATTTTCAAAAGGTATGTTTAAATGGAGTTGTTAATATATGAATTTCCTTATTTGAATAGATAATAATATTCTCACCTTTGAATATTCTTATATTTTTGAAGGCATGAGAATTTATTTTTGATTGAGAAGAAGAACATAGATCCTCTCTAAATGACATAGGTGGATCACTTGAGATAAATTAGGATTGCTTGATCCATTAGCTTAAATTTTTTGCATGCCATTTCTTGTTGTCGATCTCTTTTGACATGGCTATTTTAGCAGTAAATCATTTTGATGTTACTAAAAGAGAAAAAAAAAGTATATTGGATATTTCTTCTCTTGTTAACTATTTAATTTGATGAATATATTTAAAATGAATATATTTCTTCTCGTGTTTGATTCTTGTTCATTGAGTTTCTTGGGGGAAGTTCAAGAGTAGTCGATGGTAAGTTGTGAAGATTATATATATATATATATATATATATATATATATATATATATATATATATATATATATATATATATATATATATATATATATATATATATATAGGATTTATTTTATAATGTGCTAACGGTTTTTTATTTGTTTAAAAAAATAATTAACGGGGAATATAAGATGGTTGATTTCAATACTATGATGTTAAAGGTGTGTGATAATATGACAATAATATAGTAGGAATTAGGCATGTACCAAATCTTTAGAATAATTATATTTCTGAGTGCGATTTAGCATATATGCTCTCATTAAACGTTCAAGTTGCTAAAGCCTACAAAGAAGCTTTGGTTGCCATGAAGGCATTGAGAGTTAGTAAAACCTATATGTTATTGGATGCAAGGTGGAATGGAGTAACTTTAATTTAATCATCTATGTTGGAGCACTATGATTGAAGAATAAGGAAAAATAAAAATAAAGAACTCCTTGACTATAGGCCAATTTTGGGAATAAAAACATATATTTAAGCACAAACAATTGGCCGATATAATAAGACTAAGGGGCTGTCTGGTTGCCTGAAAAAGGAATACAATGTAAAATAGGATTGTCAAAAAAGCTCGGTGTTCGTGAACAACTCGTGTTCAGCTCGTTCATAAAGTATGCGAGCCGAACACGAACAAATATTTTAGACTCGATATATAAATGAGCTGAACACGAACTATCCTTTGTTCATTCGTGTTCGGCTTGATTTGGCTCAAAATAAATAAATATTTATAAATAATTATATAATTATTATATAATATGTATGTTATATCATTAAATTATTTATTAATTAATTTATATTTATTTGAATAATTAATTTAATTAATGATGTTTAAATTAAATAAATTTAGATATATTATAAAAAATAAAATTAATTTAATGATTTGGATGAAATCAGAATCATTAAAATTCTCTATTTTTTAAATCAACGGTTCATATTTGAGATAATGAGATTTCCTATATCCTAAACCCTACGTATTTAAGCTCACGAGATGGAGGCGGGGTTCACTTCACGTAATCGGCTCACGCCTCTTCGACTCTTCATCTCTTCGATTGAAAATCAACATTTCAATTGTTGCCCTATTCTTGCGACCGCGAGTCCCCAAATCCCAATCTCCTTCCCTCCTCTACGAGAACATGAATTGCAACTTGCGATTCTTGCGACGTTGTAATCCACGGGAAGAGTTGAACCATCGAAATCCGATCGTAATTTTTGCTTTTCTACAGTTCGGTATCGATTATTTCTTTCTCCATCTTGACTCTCGAGACTTGCTTACCTCTTATTTCAGGTTCTCTTTTCGTCGGAATAGATTCATTAAATAAATCTTTGCTATGCAATTTCTCTGTTTAATTTGTGAAGTGATTAAGATATGGAGAATATTGTAGGTTCTAGATGACTCAAAAATGTTTTAAAATTTCTCGATTTTTGATTTATGGTGTTCTATTTCGGTTGGAATGTGCATTCAAATGTTGAAGTGTCTTTTCTCTATTTGATTTTGTTATGTCGCATATTTTGGTGTTTAGGATTTACTATCTATATGTAGCTTTTTGTTACTTGGTATTGTGGCTTGAAAATTCACCAGGGACCTCGACAT
The DNA here is from genome assembly GCA_021442155.1 of Cymbidium sinense. NCBI lineage: Eukaryota > Viridiplantae > Streptophyta > Magnoliopsida > Asparagales > Orchidaceae > Cymbidium > Cymbidium sinense. Next base: position 267,129,198 of record CM038215.1, read on the forward strand.
ATTGAATTGAAGAGAGTATGATAAAATATCGGTGTAATTTTGAGAAGGCAGATGGAATAGTAGCTAAGACACTACCCAGAGATTTCATCCTCAATTTGTGAGGACTTTATATATGGTTCTAGGTTTCCTATAGGCGCAAGCCCCTATAGTTAATTACCCTTCTCAATCAGAGAACTTTCGATTAAGGCTAGTCATTTGGTCGCCAATGTAGCGTAAGTAGTTGCATATGGAGTTTTAGGATTTAAGAATATGAAATTCATCATTTCGCCTTAAACCGAGATGGTTGGGGAATGATGATGTCATCTAGATCCCATGGTTTCATTATCTCGCCGATGGTCCCTAGTCTACTTAATCGGGAGAGAATTGACCCAACAGAAGGATCCTTATCAGCAATACATGGGTTACATCGTCCAATAAATTCTTATAGACCTGGGGCAGTGTTTGTCTAAGGAGACAGACTTAAGTCTGCCTTAGCTGATAGAGGGCTATTTGCCCTATCAAGTATACCCTATGATTCACAACTCAAAGGGTAGAGCCATTGGAGAGTATCTGATTCACTCACATGATCGTAATATAATGAAGCGATTGACCATACCACCCGACACGGCTAATCGCTTCATCTGTGGAGCTTATTGGCCAAGCCAGAGGACACGGGTCACATCCTTACTAACAAGAGATTGATTGAGAGTGAACATAGTAGAATATTTGATTTGACATTGGCTCTTTTGTGAGCTAGAGTTTTCTTAATTTGTCACCTCTGATAAACAACTATAGAAGTTGGATAGATTGAGTTTGCTTTAATCTTTTAATGATAGAATTTCATTTAAGCATTTTTTTAGATTGCTACTTAATTTGAATTAATTTGATTTAAAAAGTGATTAATTTAAATATATTTAAGAGCTTTAGATCCTATCAAGTCTTTCTACTTTAGCTCTTAACAGAGGATTATATTTATTGTCACATGATAGAATCAACTTCTCATATATTTCACTAAGTTGAAATTCTCATAATTGATTTTTAAGTTTTCTTAACCCGGACACAGTCGTGAGACTAAACCGAGAAACAACCTACGCGGCATCCTCAAATACTTGAATTTAAGCATTCAACATAGTGTAGGGGCCCATGCAGGTGTATTTAAGAATGCCTTAATTAACGCCTTCTGTTCGCTTATACGATGTGTTACGAATCTGGTGGCGTAGAAGGTGTTGTAAATTTTAAAATATTACTCACACTTACATTGCTTGTTGAATTTTTCAATCCTCAAATATCATTTGACATGTAGTTGTTAAAGAACTTTCAATTTTTTATAAACTAGTCACTTTCAGCTTTTATTCTGAACTAAAAGAACTGATTTTTTTCTTCTATAAATGAGCATTGAGTTTATCATAACTCTAATTCAAATTATACGAATTTTTATTGATTCACTCAATGTATCAGTAGTGTAACTTGAGTGATTATTGAAAGAGTTTGTATATACCCATTGCCAAGCTAGTTAATTACATTTTAAATCCTTTTATAAATTTCATTTGAATACCATTAATCTTAGAACTAAGCACTTAGATATATCATGTTACTCATGTGCTTTAAATATTACTTCACATATAGGATTCAAGTGATCCTTTTAAAGGCTACATTCATGAGTGATCATGAGTTGCCTAATCAAACTTGTGCTTGTTATCAAATCGCTATGCACTTTTGTTTTCAATTTGAAATTGGACACTCAGATTTATCATCAATTATTTGTCATTTGATATTTGATCAAGATTCCTATTTCTTTTGATATCCTCTGATCTACAATTGTTCAATTAGTTCTCCTATAAGTTTTCTATCAGCCTTTCCAGATTTCAACTAAAGCTTGTTTAGTTTTTGTGAAGTTTGAAGAAAAGAGAACTCGCTCACTTAACAGCTTATGCAAATAATTGATGACTATTTTACAAGAACATGCCTTCCTTCAATGTCCATTCAGATTCTTCTTGATATGAATCTTTAGTGTGTTTTAGTTATGATTAGTTTCTTCAAGTAATTCCCAATTCTTAAAATGTCAGGATAATTAATTCCCAATTTTGGGACTTTGCACTTTTATATTGTTTCATTATTTATGTGTTTTCTCCTTTTTTTCTTTGATTTAATATTTTACTTTTGTACTCATTGTATGTTCTTTTCCCTCCCCTCTTTTTCTTCTTATTTGATGCTTTTAGTTTGAATTTAGCTGTAGGTTTCCTTGCTTAGCGTTATTAAGCTGGTTCATTTTATTCTCCCATTTTTTTAAGCTCAAAGGTTTGACACAATGTTGGCGATCATCCCCACGCAGGGCTGATAAGAGTATTTTGGCTTTCTGCACGCAATGAGCTGAATGAGTGAGTCTTTGACATCACATTTTCTATCTCACATGCCCTAATGAGCATGACAAGACCTTTAAACTGAAAGAAGATAAGATTATATATATATATATATATATATATATATATATATATATATATATATATATATATATATATATATATATATATATATATATATATATATATATATATATATATATATATATATATATATTCATTTCTCTTTTTTTCTAAGTCTAAAATTTGACAAAATTTCTGAAAGATTTCTGCTAGGTGGAGATATCTAACCTGATGTTGGTTTACTCGATGCCTAATGAGCATAAATAAGCGGTGTCTTATGACACGACCCTTCATCTCGCTACCTAATGATAACAATGAAGCCTTCAAACCTGCAAAGAAGCACAAGCACACACACACACACACACACATATATATATATATATATATATATATATATATATATCACACATATTCTCGACTCATTTTTTGTGCATCAAATGATCAAAGACACGGAGTTGGAAATGCCAGCGACCAAGAGAGGAACCTACCTAATGATGATGTTCCTCTTTGGCTGTGGTAAGAGGAAAGGTAAAAAGGGGACGAAAATGGGTAATGCTAGAAACTAAGAGAGGAGCTTGCCTAATGATGGTGTTCCTCTTTGGTTGCGGCAAAACAGAATTGGAAAGCATGCGATGAAAATTGGAAAAAAAGAACCCGCCTAATGATGGTGTTCTTCTCCGATTGCGGCAAAGCAGATTTGGAAATTCGGATTAGGGAAATGAGGGCATTTGCAGGTTGAGAAAATGAGGGAAAATCAGGAAAAGAAGAGGGAAGAAATGAGAGAAATTCCAAGGAATTTTTGAATTGGTTTTGTGAGGGAAAGGGAGATGAAATTTTTTCGCTAAGGATTGAAGGAGGATCTGAATTCGTGCGTTTGTTCAAGTAGATGAAGGAGGAAGAGAGGGAAGTGGGAGAGAAAGGCCTTTTTTCAGTTTTGGAGAGGGAAAGGAAATATGGAAAAGGAAATGGAGGAAGAGAGGAAGAAAGAGGAAGAGGAAGAAGAAAAATGAAGAACTTGCCTTGTTGTTTTCGGTTTAGAGGAGGAGAGGAAAATGAGAAAAGAGGTTTCGGATGAGGGTGCAATAACCGACTGACCTGCATTTACTTTTCGGTTTTGAGGAGCCAATGAAGCTTGGAGGGAATGGTTAGCGTGAAGGAGGGAGGCTGTTTGGATCAGATGAGAGTTCCTAGCGTTCTCGCGTGAAGCTTCCTATTTGTGCAACAGAGGGTGACTCACGCGCAGAGGGAGACGGACGAGCGAGAATCAAGTGTCAAGAAGAAAGGTTTGGCTCGAAGAGGAATAGGCTCACACGTGAATAGGACCAGTTCAAATGGGTTAAGTGGGTTTTAGGGTAATTTAGGGATTTTGGTCTTTTAAATTTATTTTTGAATTGAGTAATATATATATATATATATATATATATATATATATATATATATATATATATATATCAACACAACAACACAATACTCGCTTCACAACGGAGGTCGCTTTGGCTGAAGAGATCGAATTGAGTCAATTTCACTCAAAATACATGTCACGCTTTCAACCACTCAATTTTCATGCATACTTGTCCGAATTGAGTGCAAATATTCTTACTTGATATATTTTGATATTTTAAAGCTAATGACGCATTCAATTTTGTGAACGGAGATCGTTTGATTTGCCTGGCCTCCGACCTCGATATGCATGCAAGCATCGACACTCGACGCTTAATCATTGTTCATCAAGTAATACAACATTTATATTCGATTAGTTATGTTCTAAATGTGATGACAAAGTTCGCTCCGATCAAGGCCATTTCAATAGTTTTGGGCAACTTGTGTATTTCAACCTCGATTTGTGCACTGTCACTTCCAATCATTCAATATTTACACAAACTCATCCGAATTGAGCATGAACATTCTCATTTGATAGTTTTTAACATTTTGAAGCTAACGACATAATCAATTTTATGAACGGAGATCGTTCGGACATCATCGCAGCTTCCTGACTCTGATATGCACACTGATACATTAATAACTTGATCGCTTGATCAGTTGCTCTTTAGATTATGCAATATTTATATTTTTACCAATTTTAATGTTCTAAATATGATGACAAAGTTCATTCATCGATCGGAGGTCATTTGAACCTTTTTTAGTGATGTCCAGTGTATTTTGAGCCCCGATTTGCTCACTATTGCATCAGAAGTCCGTCGAATTTGACTTGTAGCCTTGACTCAACTTATGAAACACATATGGAGGTCAAAAAATGCCCCCCAACAAATGTGATTTACGCATGGAGCGAGTCGCATTTATTGAAAATTGTTAACCCAGGCCATAAAATTTGGATCATTTCAACTTGATTGCAATAGCTTACAAACTTTGATAGGATGTGTCATTAACATGATGCCTTATTTAGGACATGCTAAATGATGGGCTTGATATGTCGAATTCACTTGTCGGATAGATAAGAGTTCTTACACCATATACTCTCCACTTAATGGCTTTGCTGAAGATCTCATTTTTTTATGTTGTGCATTTGAGTTTCCTCTAACCCAGGCTTATACTTGGTTGGGTTTGATGGAAGAATTGGTCTGCTTATTTTGATGAAAGACTCAGCTAGGGAATTGTTTTATTCATGCTTGGTCAGATTTGAAATTTTTTCTGTCATAGCTTTAAGCTTGACGAACTTGATGAAGGATTGACATGATTTGTCCATATTGACTTGTCAAGAAGTTGTTGACCTTATTTTTAGGATGAGCTCTCAACACCTCCATCTTAGGTTTAGGATTTCTCTTAGACTTTAAGAGTTCCTTAGTCTTAAGACACATCTAGTGGTTAGGTGGACACTCTGGAGACTTAGAAATAGTTAGCCATAGGAATAGATCATGCCTTAGGGTGTTGGAAAATCTCCTACCCTTTAGCTTAAACCATTCCCTACTTTCCTTCTTTCAAGTCAAACCATAAATCAATTCCATTTGATTTTCTCAAACTCAAATCAATTCCATGATTGAAATCCATGATTCAAATCCACGATTGAAACCAATGACCAAATTCCATCAAAAATCCTTAAGTCAAATTTTCCTAAGTCCTTAGCCCTTTCTTAAAGAGTTAGCCAAAATCATGATCTAAACCTATTCAAATCTTTGAGATTTTCTCATGATTCATTTATATTCTCATATATAAATGAAATATAAATTCAAACCTATCAAATCAAACTCAAAATTTCAAATCAATTCATGAAATTTTTTCTAAATTCTTTAATTTTTCATTAAAGGGCTTAGCCAAAAGCAACTCTAAACCTTGATCAAACCTATTCAAATTCATGGGATTTTCTCAAAATAAATTTATATTCTCATTTATATTCTCATATATAAATGAAATATAAATATAACTCAATCAAATCAAACCCCCAAATTAAATTCCAAAATTAAATGCTTAAAATTCCTTAAATTAATTTTTTTCATTAATGGATTTAACCTAAAAATTGATCAAATCAATTCAAACTCATAAAATTTTCTCAAAATATATTTATATTCTCATTTATGCTCTCATATATAAATGAAATCTAAATATAAATCAATCAAATTCAATTCAAAAATTAAATTTCTATTTAAAAATTTCTTTTAAATCCTTTAAACTCCCTTTTAATGGATTTAACCCAAATCATGATTAAACTCTTTCAAAACCTTGGAATTTTCTCATAATCAGTTTATATTCTCATTTATATTCACATATATAAATGAAATATAAATTCAAACAATCAAAACCAACTCCAAAACTCAAATTCAAATCCACTCAAAATCAAGTCTAAGCCTTTCAAGCTAAAATCTAGAACTAGCCAAAAATCAATTGAAATCAAGCCAAAGCCTTGATTTTCTCTGTTCATGTTCAATCAATCTTACAATCATGAGCTCATATATAAATCCAAACCTAAATCAAACAATCAAAACTCAAATAAAAAATCAAACCCAAGACCCCTTCATATTCTTCCTTTGAATATGAAATTTTCAAATGGATCAAAATCCATTTGACTTCAAACCACTTATAAATGGATTTATATTTCAATCATAAGTCCATATACAAGATCAATCAACTTCAAATCAAGCTTTAGCTTATTTGACCCATTTAGGACCCAAAGTGACCTAATTTATGAGCCAACTTTTGATTTTAACCAAATTGATTGAACCAAACTCATATTTGCCTCTCAACATGATCAACAATCATCATGGGATGATCAATCAATCAAATTGGGTCAAATAAAGTCAAACTTAAGGGTTGACCAAGTCAACACTTAACCTAAAGTGAAACCTAACATAGCCAAGTTCTATCATAAAATTGATTGAAATCATTGATCCAAAACCAAATCTATACCAAATTGAACCAAACCAAAGGCCCCAAAATATTTCAAGTGGTCATATGAACTTGACCCAACCCTTGGTTTGACCCAATTTGACCTATTGGTCAACTTGACCCAATTTGATCCATTTTGACTTAAATGGGTCAACATGAGCCAAACCCTATCAAATGGATTCCAAATTCATTGAAACTTGGCCTAACATATTTTCTCAACATATCAAACATACCCAAATTGAAAAAAATAGCAAAATGACCATTTTACCCCTAGGCAATAGAACAAATTTTGGCCTTGCCCATGGGTATTTTAGTCATACACTCATCACAATCACTTCAGGCTCTCCTAAAACCTTAAGGGGACCTAGTGATGAGTGGTGCACCCAACCCAATGGGTTTGGGTCAACCCATTTGGCCCATGGACCAAACCCGACCCATAGCCTTGAAATTCAATTTCCAAACTCCCCCCAAAGCTCAATTGAATGCACATGGGAGTTAGCCTTCCACTCCTCTGGCCAAACCGACCATGTGCACACTTCAAAGAACCTAAATAACCCAAACAACCCATACTATGGTGTCAATTGGATATTGACCATCCGATTTCCATAGGGGGAGATATACTCCCCCTAATCCACTAAAATTTTCATTGCCACTTGATCAATTGGAGCCTAGAGAGAGTTAGCAAACATTAGAGAGGTTTCCAAGGTCCCTAGGATTTGGATCTTGTCTTCTTCAATTTTTCATAGTGCAAAATAGGGGCGCTCACCTTGATTTCCAATTTTCTCTACACTTGAACTTAGCCTAATTCCTTCAACACTCATCATCCAAGGACCAATTTGAGCTTGCCCAAGCATCCTATTGAGTTCTAGAGGCGAGGGGGAGATCAATTCAATCAAAGTCGCAAAGGGAGTGAAGAGGAGTTGGTCCATAGAGCTCTACACTCAACCTCATGGCCTATAAACTTTAACAGAGCTTTGTCTCTACTAGATGAAGCTACCTCATCGATCCCGAGCACCGGTGATCACCTCCGGCGAGGTTAGTGATTTTTCGACCACTTAGGCTAAGAGGTGTTGGTCCTTTGTGAAAGAAATTTCCATTTCATGTGAAATCCACCATTGGATTGGCTACTTTGGTCCTTTAGATGGTGTGGGTTGAGTCCTGAATGAATCTATGAAGGATCGGGCTCAGATCTCCCCTTGGATTGTGAATGGTTCATATTCATCCTCAAGGAAGAACTTAGCCCATCTCAGCTGTCCATCCACACATTTTAGATGGAGATTAGGCACGTTTTAAAAATTAATCCTCAATTTAAAATTATGGGTGTATCCTCAGCCGTTCGATCTTTGATCGGATGGCTAAGGATAAAAGCACTTGTGCCACCGCTGTTCCCTTGACTTGACAACTTAAGTAAGGGGCTCACGATGCAATGTGTGTAAAGCGCATTGACCGCCTCCTCCACGCGTGGCGCTGTGAGCGGGTATTAGCCATGGATTAGTTAGAGATTATTATTAATTCTTAATTAATTTAGAAACTTTCAAAAAATCATAACTCCTTCAAGAAAAATTAGAAAAATATAAGAAAAAATGCTATGGATAGATAATTCCATCTAGAATATTCTAAAAAAAATTTCAATGTATTTTGATTTCCCTATTTCTCTGAATTTGGGTTTCTTTGGGAATGTTAATTAGCTAATTATTCCCTAATTAAGTCATAAATTAATCTCAAACTTCTACTTATAGGGTTCATTTTAGGGGATGACTTCTGCCACCCTTAATTTTTTTGAGATTTATTGAGGCTTTAATTAGGGAAATTGCTAGCTCATTCTCTAATTACCCCTTCATAATTAATGGTAATTAAGGTATAATTAATGGATTTTCCCTATGATTAAGTTAGATTAAGTTAGATTTAGTGAGTTTTATGGAATAATTTTGGGGCATTTCCCCTAAGCTATTCCCTAAACCTCCTTATCCTTTCCTTAATCCCTTCTTAATTAAGAGTTAATTCATTAATTACCCCTTTGAATAATTTTCAAAAAATTATAAAAATCTCTAAAACTTAATTAATCTACCTTGGGTAGATGCTTATGTATTTAATAGTCTAAGTCTAATTAAGGAAATTAAAATCCCTTTCATAAGTGTGAAAGGGTGTTTTAAAAGTACTTAACCTAAACCCCTTAGCTTAATTAAGTTTTAATTGTGAGCCAAATTGCATTAGGCCTTTTCATTGATAGGTGCATTGCAAATTTACATACCTTGTGAGTTTTATGTCATCTCATTGGCTCATAATTACTCAATTAATTTTTCTAAGGTGGTGTAGGTAAGGGTTAATTAAGTCACTTAATGCAGACCTTAACCTGATCAACACTTAAAACTAGATTTAATTATCTAAAAATTAAACAAGAATACAAAACATATGTGGGAATGGGTTAGGAACAGAAAACTCATATCACCTTTTTAAAATTAATCAAACTTCAAACAAACCAATATCATTTTGAAATTCACTTTGATTTATTCTAAGTTTTCTTATTCTTTAAAATGTCTTTAGAATTAAGTAAAGTGAGTTTGTTTACATGATTACATTGCTTTAGATCTTTCCCAACATGTTAAGTTGTATGCCATGTGATTTATGCATCCATGATTTTTTGTTTTCAAAGTTTTAAAATGAAATTATTTACTTTATGTCAAATGTGCATGTGTTGGCTAATGTAAAATATGAATGGATATTATCACTACTAAATCTAAAGTATTTTCAAAACCTATAAATGAAACATAAAATCGGAAAGTGTGCTATTTATATCTTAATTATTAGCTTGCATGTGATGAATTATAAAGTCATGTTTAGTGTAGCCTTTCCTTCCTTTCTTATGTTAGCATAGTTTTGAATATTGGTTGGTAAGATGTAGGGTTCATTTGAAAAGGACCCAACACTTACTTAATTCTAAACCCTATTCATCTCTATGCTCTCACTTAAGGAGGATTTCTTATACTTGCATGAATAAATTGCATAAAGAAAAATGAAACCATTAAACAACTTTTGCATATTCCTTCTTCATTTCATTTCTTTCATATGCATGTTAGTTCTTAAGGAAAGTGATATATTAGTCTGAACAACCCCGAGATTGCGAGGCTTTAAGTAGCCCTAAGTAGGTCTTGTACCTTATACCTCTAGTTAACAATGGCACTGTAGTCACTTATGCCTTTCTTACTTTCATGCATGTAGGTGAAATTTTGGATAAGAAAAACTTTTTCTACTTAAGAAAATCGTGCATCTAAATCTTCTAAATTTTCTTAAATGAATTACTTAGCATGCATCATAAAGTGTGTTAATTATCTTCATTTTCAAGTATAGATATGCTTAGGGTCCATCCATATACATGTTATATATATCTTGGAAAAGAATTGAAGTAATGTATGTTATGCAAATTTTGATTCCTTTTCTTAATCTTAAAATGCCTTTCTTTTTGGATAGGTTTGTTTAGAGTTTGTCTAAACTTAGGATTGATTAAAAGATGTAATCAAAATATTCACCTAAATGAAATTAAAATGTGAATTTACCTTAGAAATTACTTAATGATTAGGGAAGGAAAGAGAAGTTTTCTTCTCTTTCCCTCTTCATAACTTAGTAATTAATTGTAGGTTTCACTTAAACCAAATTAAAATATGAAATAAAAATAAAAACTTAAACAACTTAAATGAAACCCTCCTCTAAGTTGAACATGTTCCTCACACTTAAAAAATTCACCTAAAGTCCTGTTAAGCATACCACACAAACCTTGAAAGAACACACATTAGCTTAAGCCACCACTTCTAGCTTTAGGTTAGGTTGGTAATGGCTTGATGTTATGTTTTTTGTGAGGAATATTTTAGATGGATGTAGGGTGTATGCTCATAGAATGAATGGTAGGACTTGCTTAGTCTAATTATTCTTTTCTGTAGGGGATTATGCTAAAGAGGCGCTATCATAAATAAAAATATAAAAATGCTTCTTGCTTGCAAGTGCTTATACCCCTTAGCATAATCCATAGGTCAGGTGGACTTAGTCACCCATGTGTGGGGTGATAAGTCCAATATACATGCTTGGGATTTGTGTGGTGTGATTTGACTAACCCTTATTTTGCAGTGTGTTAGCTAGATTTCCTTTTCCTTTTCATGTAAAAGTTTGTATATTTAGGATTTTAGAAAGATTTATTATGGATGATGAACATTGGTTATAAGATCCTATCTTATTTACCATGTGAAGCCTTGGAGCATCTACCATTCAACCATCCAAAGGAAGATCCAAAGAAGAAAAGAAGAGAAGAAAGAAGTAAAGAGAAGAAAAAAGAAAAAAGAAGAATAGAGCTTGAAGACCCCCAACAACAACAACAACAACAACATGCCTTAATCCCACTAGGTGTGGTTGGCTACATGAATCCTTCGTCTCCATTGTGTCATATTATGTGTCAAATTCTCATTTAAATCAAGTATACTAAGATCATTTTTATACATCTTAACCAAGTCTTTTAGGTCTACCTCTATCTTTCTTAACATAAGACAAATCTAATGCATCTACTCTTCTAATCGGGTCATCGGAAGGCCGACACTTTATGTGGCCAAACCATCTAAGGTGACTCTCCCTAATCTTATCTACCACTAGAGCTACTCCAACTTTTTCCCGAATATACTCATTTTGCATTCTATCTATAAGAGTAAAGCCACTCATCCACCTAAGCATCCTCATCTCTGTAACACTTAACTTAGTCTTATGCTTCTCTTTATTGGCCAACATTCTCGCACCATAAGTCATTCCGGTCTTACCACCATCTTATAAAATTTCCTTAAGTTTAAGTGGAACTTTTCTATCATATAATAGGCCATATGCATTCCTCCACTTCAACCATCCAACTTGAATTCTATTAATAACATCTCCATCTATTTCACCATCATTTTGAACAATAGAGCCTAAATATCTGAAACGCTCACTCTTATTAATGACTTGTTCACCTAATGTCACAACACTACCACTAGAACTTCTACAACTAAAATTACACTCCATATATTCAGTTTTAGATCTACTTAAATGAAAACCTTTAGACTCTAGAGTTGACCTCCATAATTCAAGTTTCTATTGTACTCCCTCTTTGGTCTTATCAACAAGAAGAATTTCATCAGCAAAAAGCATACACCAAGGTACATCTTCTTGTAAATGCCTAGTAAGAACATCCATAACTAAAGTAAAAAAGATAAGGGCTTAAAGCTGATCCTTGATGTAATCCAACTGAAATAGGAAAATATTTTATCAACCCTCCTTGTGTTTGGACACAAGTAATAGCTCTAGTATACATATCCTTAATGACTTGAATATAACTAATATTAACTCCTTTCTATTCTAGAACTCTCCAAAGAACATCTCTTGAAACTTTATCATAAGCTTTCTATAAATCAATAAATATCATATGTAGATCCTGCTTACTTTCTCTATGCTTCTCCATCAAACCCCTTAACAAATGTATAATATCCATAGTAGATCTACGGCATGAAACCAAACTGACAGGAGAAACTTCAGTATCACATCGTAACCTATGCTCAATTACTCTCTCCCTTAAGTTTAATGTATGGCATTAATTTAATTCCTTTATAATTTGCACACTCTTGTGCATCACCTTTATTCTTAAATATAGGAACCAACAAACTCTTTCTCCACTCATTTGACATATTTTTAGTCTTTAAAATGACATTAAAAAGATTTATAAGCCAAGAAATTCCTTGATCTCCTAAACATTTCCACACTTCTATTGGAATATTATCCGGTCCTACTGCTTTTCCACATTTCATTTTCTTTAAAGCTTCACTAACTTCGATTTACTAATGACGATAAAATAAAATTCTATTTTTTTTTAGGGTATTAAGGTTGCTAAAATCAATCGTATACTTCAGATCCTTCATTGAAAAGATTATAAAAGTACCTCATCCACCTATTTTCAATATCCTTTTCTAAAAAAAGCATTTTATTATTTTCATCCTTAATCACCTCACTTGAACTATGTCTTTACTTCCCTATCTCTTTGGTTGGCTAACTTATACATACATCTTTCACCTTCTTTGGTATCTAATCTATTGTATAAATCACTAAAATTACTTTATATATTTCCCAATTCTCTAAGTTTTTACATCTAAACCAAGTTTTATAACAATACTTATTATTTTTATCTTTTCATGCACACTCTGACTCCACCACCAACTATTCTTATTAAAAGAAGCTTTTCCTTTTGATTCTCTAAGCACATCTTTAGCAACTTGCTTAATTTCACTTGCTATTTTTTTCCCACATAATATTAGCTTCCTCATGAACATCCCAAATTATAATCTCTTGTAGCTTACTCTTAAAAATATTTTTATTTGTGTTCTTTAAGTGTCCCCTTCTAATTCTAGGATAATAATTTGGTTTGTTTTTTCTCTTACAACCTTTCATCTTAAAATCTAAAACTAACAATTGATGTTGGGTACTTAGATTTTTACTTGGAATGATCTTACAATCTTTACAATCTAAATGATCTATTTTTCTTATCAGAAAATAATCAATCTGTGTTTTACTAGATCCATTTTTATAAGTAATAATATGTTAATCTCTTTTCTTAAATAAAGTATTAGCAACTATAAAATTATAAGCTAAAGTAAAATCTAATATAGTCCTACCTTCTTCATTAGTCACTCCAAATCCATAACCATCATAAATACTTTTAAAATCTTCTACCACTCTAGCTTGAAGACCCCCATAATAATGTATTCCTTTGCTTAAATTGTAATTTGATTCATTTGTAATATGGGTTATAAGGGTAGAGCTCGGCTACCCAATTTAATATTTTTGAGTTTGTGCGGTGGTGCCTGACCATAAATGGCATTTTATTCTTTTTGCGCTAGTTTTATAAATTGATTGATGTTTGTTTAACTTGCACATTAAGTGGCATGCTCTTCATAGTTTCTTCCTTGCTTTATATATGGCCTAGATGTGGATTAGGCTCTTTAGGGGAAAATAAATCTTTTACCCAACTTAACAACTCAAAATAAAATTAAACAACTCATAACCTCATTTAAAACTTAGGATTAAAATAAAGATAAAAGAATTAGAAACCCCTTAGCTGGACAAGTTTTTTTCTTTATAATATCATGCTGAACAACATCTTATTTCACTCTTGATTGGAGGGCTTCCACCTTTGCTAGAGAACTCGGTTTGACCTATGAGGGCTGTCGTGAACAATCATCTCCTAAACTTCTCACTAATTTTGGCCAACAATCTACTTTTTCATGTATTAGTCATAAAACTCCTATTTGCATGAGTTAAAATTGATTGTCCAAAAATGGAATAAAATGAAATTTAAAATGCATTAGATTTAGATCATCTGAAGAATGTCCCTTTACATGATCTAGTCTCTTTAGGGAGTGAGTTTAAGGACTTAGTCTCTTTCTAAATAAAAAATAGCCTAGCTATCTTGCATAAGCATAAAGACTTGCCTACATGTATTTAAAATCTAGGAAGAATTAGTTGGCGCCACCCTCGGTGGTGGTAAGTTCAAGTTGTCGTGGTTTGTCCTCTTGTGGAGACAAACCAATTACCCATTTTTTTTGTTAGATTTGGTTGTGCTTCGCCCTGTCAAGCTCCCTAGATTTAGGTTCTAAGGTTACTTCTCCCCTTTATGGACCATAAGCAGTTCTCAACTCTTAGGAATTTCTTTAATCTTGTGTTAAGGAATCTTAAGTCCTAAATTTCTAATAAAAAATATAACTCAAACAAACTAAATCAATTTCTGAAATATAAAGCCCAACTTTAGGATAGTTTGAGATGCTCACTAGGTTTCCTAGCATTGTGAGCATCTCCTACTTATTCCCATTTTGGCTTCCATAATAGCTCCCTTTTTTGATCAATCTCATTTGATCATCAAACACAAACCAATCAATTTATAGTCCTTCATATTAAAATCTTTAAAGATAACGATCATTTATCTTAATCGAGAGTTCTACTAAAGGATCTTGTCCTTTAGGATGTAATTAACTATGGGGGTTTGCCCTTGTAAGAAACTTAATGAACCCAATTTAAAATAAACCCTGCTTTATTTTTTCATGTAAAGTAGGGGAAGAATCTCTGGTACATATGCAAACTCATCATCCTTAGAAGTCCTTATTGAGGTGATTGGTTCCATTAAAGGGTAGTGATTTCTATCTCTCAAGATAGTACACTATACCTTGATGATGTATCCGATCACCTGAATAAGTACATCTGTTGATTTGTAGGGCATCTTATAAAGATAAATTTTTGTAAGGGTGTCCTCTTTCTTTTCTCCCCACAGATTTGAAAGGCAACTCCCTTATAAGAAATTTCTCCACAGAAGTGTATGTACACCATGAATCCTGTGCTTGTTACTTTGATAGATTCATTGAAGGGTACATACAGATGACTCAACCTTCTGGCTTATAGTAGGTCTATATTGAGTTATCAGTCTAGCAATGTGTACTTTAACAGATTAAATAACCATGCAATTTCTTTGGTTTGATCATCGACTTTGTATGAACTATGAAATTGTTCTCTTGGTTATGAGCTTTTTGCTTTGATGGACTTGATGAGGAGATTGGCTTTGATCTGTTCTTTGTGCTTGATCATATCATTTAAGAATAAATTGAAATATCATCTTGTGAGAAATATATAGATTGATTTGAGGTAGCTTTAAATTGAGAGTTTCTTTAGATTATCCTGATTTATCGATCAAGTAAAAAGATCTCTTGTATCCTAATTGCTTGAAATCACTAAGCTGGATCTGGTTTGAGATTGAACAACTATCATCATTGTATTGATGAGCAAAAACTCTTTCACTGTGGCCTTTTCTTTCGCTTGTTGAGTGAGGAGAGCGTTAGAAACTCAGCCACATTTAGGCTTGTTGAGTTCGACCTTTAGAAACTACTCGAGTCTTCGACTTGAGCTACAGTGGGTTAATGGTTCTATCATCAGACTGATGAATGGGGGATCTTTCACTATAGCCTTTTCTTATGACTTGTTGAGTGAAGAGAGCATTAACAACTCAGCCATTTGTAGGCTTGTGGAGTTCAACCTTTAGAACCCATTCATGTCCTAGACTTCAGGATGTAGAGGTTGATGTTTCTCCAGCTTAATTGATTGAAGCTTCTGAAATCAGGAGTTATTTTGACTTGATCTCCAAAATTTGGCAAATCTAGGGGATAAATTTTTGACATTTAGGATTGTCTTTTGTGTAGCAATAGATTCTTTTTATTCCTGTAAGAAACTGCAACTTAATAATGACAATTATGAATATATTCAGGGATTTTGGCGTAAAGCTCAATGTCAACCTGAATCAGAATATATTCGAGGATCTCATCATATAACACGACATCAACTCAAATAAACTTAACATAAACTAAAAAAAGCCCCTATCTTGCAGGGGAATTCTAAAGTGCATTTTGAAGAACATTCAAGATGAAAATACACAAATACATCAATATTTGAAATGATATGCTCTTAAGAGGGTTTTAACATACAACATTGATTTCATCTATATATAGAAATCTAAAATGCCCCCTATGTAACAAGGGAATTTTCACGAAAAAATTCTTTTCATCTGGAGTGAGTATATTTATTTAGGGATCTCGGCATGAAGCATGATGCCGACCTAAATAAATATAATAAAAAAATTCCTCTTGTCTTGCAGAGGGATTTCTATTGTACCTTGCGAATGTATTCATCATGTGTAATACTTTTTCAAATATCGACCATTAATTGGCGGCATTAGTCTTTCACCTTTTAAGTCAATGAGTTGATATGCCCCTCCTTGATATACTTTTTCAATGACAAAAGGGCCCTCCTAATTAGGCTCAAATTTTTCACTAAATTTTCAAATAGGAATAATTGGTCTTCTCAGCACCAGAACTAATTCCCCTTTTTAGAATATTTGAGGCCGCACCATATGGTCAAAGCCCTGGACATCTTTGCTAGATAAACTTTCAAATTTTGATGAGCTTGCAATCTAACTTCATTAAGCGCGTTGAGTTCCTCCATTCTCAGATGAGCATTTTGGTCTTCAGTTAGATTGTATTGGATCGCTATTCGAAGTGATGAAAACTCTACTTCAAGCAAAAGAACTACTTCAGTTCCAAATACAAATGCATAAGGAGTGGCTTTAGTCGGTGTCTTATAGGTGGTTCGATATGCCCATAGTGCCTCTATTATCTTGGTATGTCATTCTCTCTTATTTTTAGTAAGAATCTTCTTGCGCAGCTTGACTAATATCTTATTGAAGGCCTCTGCCAAACCATTTGCTCTCGGATTGTATATTGAGGAGTATCGCCAATCAATTTTGTGTTGATTGGGATCTATAAATCTTTGTACTTTTGAAACGTTCCATTATCAAAAATTATTTGATGCGACACTCCAAATCTGTAGACCACATTATATGTGAAGAAGTTGATAACTCGGTCAATAGTAACTTCTTTAAATGGGGTAGCTTCAGCCCACTTAGAGAAATAATCAATCATTTCTAGGATGAAGTGATGTCAAATGATGACGGATCAATTGGTCCAATTACATGCATCGACATTGAATGGTCGATGTTATTGTTGGGTATAGTGAATTTGGAGGTTGATGGATTATATTCCCATATACTTGACATTCATGACACTTCTTAGCATTATTGATATAGTCTATCACCATAGATGGCCAATAATAGCCCATCTTTTTGATATTTACTGCCATCTTAGGACTTGATTGGTGTGCACCACAAAATCCTTCATGAACTTCAACCATCACCTTGCTATCTTCATCTGCATTTAGGCATCATAATCACATTTGTTCAAAGGATCTACGATATAAAGTGTTGTTGACAAAAGCATAACGCAACATTCTCTTCTCGATTTGAGCTGTTAGTAATTTATTATTTGGTAATTTGCCTTCTTTAAAGTAGTCGATGAATGGTTGTCTCCAATCATGTGGCTCTTCTACAATAAAAACTTCACACTACTTTTTTGAGGCAATGTCATGCTTAGCTGTTCTTGTTATAACTCATTATTGGTTACAGGGAGTGTGAGGAGCAGCCCGAGTCACATCCTGCTATGTCAAATTTGATAACACCTCTACCTACGGGGATGGGTACTTTTCTTTAGAACTCATCGAGTAAATATGCTGATCATGACATAATCACCTTTCATACTTGCCATTTCCTTAAATAATTTTTCTAAGCAATCGGCTTTGCTATTCTCGGATCGAGAGACTCAAGTTAATGTGATATTTGGTGTTTACTTCATAAGTTTGAGAGCTCTCTTTTGATAGAAAGCTAACTCCGGCTTGTTGATTTTATAGATTTTAAGTACTTGATTTATAATAAGCTGAGAATCACCAAAAATATGCAAGTTTTAAATGCTTATGAAAATAGCTTCTTCAAGTCCTGCCACTTACGCTTCATATTCAATTTTATTATTAGTTCTTAGCTCAGTCAATCCATATGATTGTCTCATTATCCCTCATTCTGGTATTATGAAAATGATGTCAATTTCTACTCTTACCCTTGGGAAATTTAGAGGTTTGACTTGTTTGATCAATGAGGCTCCATCAAAGTACATTTCCAAAATTTGTGATTTTTTTCTTTCATGGATGAGCATAATTTGCTCATCAGGAAAATCATCATTAAGGGAAGAGTCCACCGGGATGGGGTGTGCAGCTAGAAAATCTGCTAAGACTTGTCCCTTCACTGCTTTCTACAGAATGTATATGATATCAAATTATAAAAGCAGTACTACCCATCTTGCCAAGTGACCTATCAATGCTGGTCTTGTCATCAAGTGCTTCAGCAGATCGATCCTTGAGATGAGCATAATCTTGTGAGATAACATATAGTGACGGAGCTTTTGGACTGTAAAAATTAATGACAAATAGTGCTTCTCTATTGGAGAGTATCTCATTTTTGCTCCTATTAATCTTCGACTAATATAATAAAGAGCATTCTATTTGCTTTCTTTATTGTGTTGTGCCAATAATGCTCCAAGGGACTCTAATGCGCTATATGTATAGAATGAGGGGCTTCATAGGAGTAGGTGTTGCAAGGATTAGTGAATTTAATAGGTAGCTTTTAATGATATTGAAGGCTTCTTTGCACTCCTTGTCCCATTTGAATGAAGTATCCTTCTTCATCAACCTTGTAAATGATTGACAATGTCCTGATAGATTTGATATAAATCGATGAATGAATAGCTACCCTTGTAAAGAATGAAGTTGATGCAAACTCTTTAGTGGAGGCATCTCCATAATAGCCTTGATTTTAGTGAGATCAATTTCAATTCCTCTATGATGTACAATATACCCAAGGAATTTTTCAGAGGATACCCTAAATGTACATTTCAGAGGACTCATCTTGAGATCATATTTCCTGATTCTCTCCAATATAATTCTCAAGTATTTAAAGTGATCCTCATGATTTAAGCTTTTCACCACCAAATCCTCAACAAAACATTCCACTTTCTAGTGAATCAACTCATCAAAAATATGTGTCATGGCTCTTTGGTATATAGCAAAGATTTTCAAATCAAAGGGCATGATTGTGTAGTAATAGATGCCAATAGGTGTTCTGAACGTTGTATATCTTTCATCTTCAGGTGTCATTTTGATTTTATTGTATCCCGATGATCCATCCATGAATGAGAACATGTTATAGTTGGATGTGTTGTCCACTAGTAGTTCTGATATTGGAAGTGAAAAGTTATCTTTTGGGCATGGCTTATTTAGGTCCCATAAGTCAATGCAGAGACTGATTTGACCATTCTTCTTCCTAACGGGGCTAATGTTGGTTATCCAATCTGTATACTTCTCCTACCAGATGAAACCTGCTTCAATCAACTTCTTAGTTTCTGTAATTACCTGTTCTTAATCTCTAATCTCATTCGCTTAGGAGCTTGCTTAACAGGCATCACATCTGGTTTAATAGCAAGTTTATAAACTGCTACATCAGGGGATAAGCTCGGCATTTTAGAATATGTCCAAGTATAGCAATCCTAATTCAAAAAGTAGCATTTTAGCTCTTCCACCTTCTCATCGGTAAGGGCACGAAAAGTTGGACGGGGATCATCCATAGCTCCTATGTTAATTTCTTTGAGTTCATCCATAGTAGCTATTTGTCCACCATCTTCAAGTTCTTCAGGTGTAGGCTTGGCTTCTACTTCTTCATCGCTTTGTGAGAAGAATTTCATGGAGATCATCTTCTTCCTCACTATTAGTTTTGATCTCAGCTTCTATTATATTATAACAAACTTTATTTTGATGAGATTTATGGATGAACTCAAGACCTTTAGTGATAAACTTATCACTTCTTCGTGATACTTGAGAACTTCTTTGGCTACACATCCTGTTAAAGATTTGAGTCTTATGCTTAGTAGTTCAAATATGGATTCCAACCTTGTGCATCATTCTTCGTAATTTTTGTGGATAGTATGTTGGTATTCTTGTTGGCACTATCTCATCATAATTTTTATGTTGAGCAGGCTGATCAAATTTATGAGATTGAGACTCTTTATATTTGTAAAATAGAGTTTCTGTTATGCCACTCTCACTCAACGGTGGCACATAGAATATTATTAATTCTTCAATGCTATGGACCTCCAATAGAGTGATTTCTTTGAAGCACTGTTGAGGGATGGGTATAATTTTGAAGGAGTCCTCTGACAGCCAAATGAGATATCCTTCTTGATGTGACCATCTAAAATCTATTTCCATAAGTAGATTCAAAGTCATAATCTAAATTTGAATCACTTATTTTATACTTTGCCTTTTTTGAAAGCTTATAAGTTCCCTTAGGTTTGACAAGAATATCTTCTTCTTCTTCTTCTGTGTCACTTCCCAAATGAGGAACTGATCTTCTTGATTTGGATGTAGAATCAAGTGCTTTAGGGAGAGTCGACATTTCCTTCTTTCTTCCTCTTTGCTTACACTCTTTCACCTTGTAAAATTACTTTTTAGTTCCTAAAGTCAATGCTACTGCTTCAAGAGACTCTATTGGCTTAAGCTCTTTAGGGATGAAATATTTTGCATCTTCATAAATCTTTGCTTCATGGATGAAGAAAGGTTGTATGTTTCCAAGAATTTTGAACTCTTCTCCATCTCTCAGGTACTTCATACATTGATACATAGTTGATGGGACCATGCCATACTCATGCAGCCATGGTTGACCCAAGAGACCTCTAAATGATGTGTTGGCATCGATTACATGAAACTTGGCTTCCGTATATAAATCCTAAAACTTGAGCGGGAGAATAAAAGAACCTAAAGTTTTTTGCCCTTTTTTATTGAAACCATGAACGATCAAATTATCTCTCCCAAGATGTTGGATATCAAGTGATAATCCTCTTAATACTTTTAGACTCATAAGATTAATAGAAGAACCTGGATCAATCAATATTCGGCTGATCGAGATTCCATCTCTCTCTATAGTAACATATAGAGGACCATTGTGATCTGTCATTCCCAACATACGGTATTATTTAAAAAATATGATTATTGGGAGATCTTGAGTTTGTAATGCTTCAAAATGCATTTTTCAGCAAAGTAAGCTTCATAACTCCAGATCTTTGAGAGCCTGTATCAAAGGTTCTCGGAGATCTTTTGACATTCATAGAGTCTCATATACAGTCAATTATGCAGGGATCTTTCTCAGATGTGATAGAATATTATAGTCTATGTTTTCACTTGATTTAGGCTTCATTCTATAATTTTTAGGAATGATATCTTCATTGACTTCAATTTATTTGCCTTTATTTTTATTTGCATTTCCCCTCTTTGATGAAGACGGTAAGACTTTACTACTTCTCAACTGAACTTGAATCACTTTGCCTTGCTCAGATTCTTGTTGAGTCTTGTTGAGTCATTAAACAAAATTTAAATGTTAACTCCTCAGGCTCTTCTTGCTTTTCTGATAAGAATTTTTATGGGTTGGTTGAGTCTGTCTGACCACCCTTGTCATGAGTAACCGATGTCAAGAACACGACATCAATAAATGATTGGCATGTCTCTACTGGACAAGATTCACCATTATCTTTTTCATCCGCTTCAACAATATGAAGTTTAAGCATAAAGTCTGTAAGGCTAAATGGTTGCCTTACCGGCTGGTGATACTCTTTTAAATTATTAATGATCTTTTGAGTTGTAGTTCTCTTCTTGATCTTCTTTTTATTCATCAATTTTTTTGATTTATGAGGCTAGTGTTTAGTATATTGTTCCTCAAACTATGATGAGGTAGCCTTATCAAAATGCCATTGAGAAGCCCAAATACTTGGTTTAGGCATCTCTCTTAAGTCCAATATAGGTTCAAGTGCTGATTTCCACTTAACACTAGGGACACATTTTAGCTGCTTCAAGATTTTTATGGTCATTTTGGAGACTATTATTTTCCATTCTTCACTCTGAACTAATTTCTCCTTTTTTATCTTTAATGGATGATATGGAAGTGGACGTACTCATCCATATAGACTCTCTTTTTGGGTTGACTAGAACACTATCGGATAGTGTAAATTCACCTCATCGATGCTTTCTTTTTTAGCCGATCTTTGAAGACATAATAATCTTCGATAGGATAATTGATCATCCAATGATAGGGACAATAATTTAAATTGTTAACTTGATTAGCTTCTTCAGGCCTTTTAATTTCTCGACAGACTTTTGATGCTTTCAAATAATTTAGCCATCCCCCTTCAAGGAATAATCTTTGTTCATCTTTTTCCTTAAGAGATGACATTTGTTCATCATCTCTTGTTGCTTGTTTAGGATGCTCCCCACCACTTGGAAAAGTCTGAGGTTTATCATTGCCTCCCAAAACTAATTTTGGCTATGGGTTAGAATAGACAGGCTTCTTTCCCTTCTCATCATCGTACATTGGCTATTTTCCTTTATCCACATTATATATCACCCACTTTTCATAAATGGTGTCATTTTATCATCCATATTACCCATTAACAATTGAATCACATATTCTTCTTCCAATTGTTGCTTACATTTTGTACTTAAGTTACACCAGACTTATGAATTTTATCATTGACTCATCTTTCCTCCTTTTCAAGAAGGGGTCATTATTTTCTCGGTGAAACTCTTCACGATTATCATTTCTAATTGAGCAAAGGTTTTAACTAAATCATTCGAGAATTCTGCATACCAAAATCATTCAGGAATTCTACATACCACTTGAAAGTAGCTGAGGTCAGGCTACTAACAAACTGATGGAAATGTAGTGCATCATTCCCTCCTATGTTACCATAAGTAGCCTTAAATTAGGCTAGATGTTGCTTTGGATTATTAAATTTCAAAGACCGAGTATCCTTTTTGACACTTGATCATATTCAATTGGGTAAGGACGACCCTTACTCACCAACTTTTCAACATGCTATGAGGCTATGACTACCTTTATCTTTTCATTGATTATCATTTCCAGTTGAGCAACTATTACTATTCCCGATGTGCTAGCCATATTTTGAATTATCGACTGAAGAGGTAGTTGGTTACCTTCATTTCTAGCTTCATGTGTAGCACGTACTGTAAGAACCTGTAGTACTAGAGTGACTGGTGGTATAAAGGTTATATTATTAGCTACATATTGATTAACAGACAAAATATGTGCTATAGTTGATGTGATATACTTCTGCAACATCTCCATCATGATACTCATTTGTATTAAAGATTGAAGATCCATCTTCTACTTGCTTCTGTGAAGACTCTTCTTCATAAGCGTCTAATTTAGGTTCAGGTTCCCTGGATCCATGTTTCTGCTGATGGTGTTGAGCGAAAAGTACACCTATATCTCTGACCATATAGACAACTTCCACTTTCATAGTGTCCTCTTCATTATTTTTTTCTTGCACATGAATTTTTGATCACCATTTCTAGTGGATCTCTTGTTCAATGTGTGGAATAAATACTTCTTCTATTAAAGGACTACGATCAAAGTCAACATTCTCTTATGGGGGTGAATCTGATCAATGATGGGATCCCCTAGAGGATTTTTCAGGGTGTCGATCGTTATGTCTTTCATCAGTGATATCATTCTTTTTGGTATCCACTTCCGATGAGTTATTTTTGAGGCAGATTTTTGAGTATATGTATTAGATGTCACACCTTTTCCATTATTCAAATTTTCATTATGGGGCCTTGGCCTCCATATCTGCTTATCCTTTCGTCGGGATCTTTCAGCAGTAGATTCTTGGACATGTGGTCCAAGTGTCATGCTCCGATGCTCTCCATACGAAGCATACTGAGCTTGATGACTAGTTACCAGAAGAGATGGCAACCTCCTTGGTAGAGCTTCAGTATTCTCAATCACCACAGGCCTCTGAAATCTTCTTTTCATTAAGCCTCTATCCTTGGCTACTTTGAGAACTTTGTGTATATATATTAATTCAAGGTTATTTCGATGTTCTAAATGCAACAATGCAATCTGTTTCACAATCGGAGGCCGTTTGGTTCGAGTTGGCATCGAATTGAGTCAATTTTAGCTCAAAATACGCGTCACCAATTTTGACCACTAAATTTTTACGATGACTTGTCCGAATTGAGTATGAATAGTCTTACTTGATAGATTTTTATGTTTTGAAGCTAATGATGCAATTAATTTCATGAATGAAGGTCATTTGGTTTGCATCGGCACCTCCTAATCTTGATATGCATGCAGGTGCATTGATGACTCGATCGCTTGATCGGTTGATCATCAAGTTATGTAATATTTATATTTTGACTAGTTTCGACATTCTGATTGTGATGGTGAAGTCTGTTCATCAATTAGAGGTCATTTTGACCATTTTCCTGACATCCCTTGTATTTCAGTCTTGATATGTGTACTGTCACTTCCAATCATTTGACATTTATACAAACTCATCTGAATTGAGCATGGATAGTCTCATTTGATATTGTTTGACATTTCAAAGCTAACGACATGATCAATTTCATGAACAGAGGTCATTCAAACATCATCTTAGCTTCTCGACTCTGATATATGCATCGACATAATGATAGCGTGATCGCTTGATTAGTTGCTCTTTAGATTATGAAATATTTATATTTTGACTAATTTTGATGTTTTGAATGCGATGGCAAAGTCTGTTCATCGATTGGAGCCCATTTGGACCATTTTTGGTGATGTAAGCCCAAATTTGTGGACTATTGCATCAAAAGTCTGTCAAATTTGACTTGTGGGCTTAACTCGACTTATGACACACATATGAAGGTCAATAGATATTTGAAATCTTTGCTTCAATGAGGATAAAACTTTAGTGTTTATGGTTGACTATATACATCTATCTATTCTATTCAAGCCTTTAAGCCTTACGGCCGTCGGCCCTTGCGGGTTTTATTGATTGGTTTGCAGAATAAAAAATTGGGAGTAAAAAATTGTGATGTTGATAGTTGATATCTTTATTATTCATTTTCATCTTGTGCTATGAACTTATGGTATTGGTGTCCATGTTGATGTCTTTATCTATGCCGCAAACATCACCCAATTCTATTCTCTTATTTTATAACCTATATGATCTATTCAATGATGAGGGGACTAGTATACATATCATTTGATTTGTTTTTGATATGCATGTTGGGTTTTATAACTAAGTGTAGTATTGTTAAATTAAATAGCCAATAAAATAAAAATTGTAGTAAAACAACCCACCTAAACAAGATATATAAATAGCCATATTGTCAAGCTAAGTTGCATCTCTTATTATAAAAGGTTTAACATCACAACCTTTTAAAAATCATAACTCTTAATGTAGTCATAATAGTGTAGCCCGATTGCTATATAAATAGTATCAAATGGTCCTCATGAATGAAGAATCTGGAGAGAACAACAAGTAGTCATATCGTAAAAAATAACCGTAGTCATTAGCGATCATGGAGAATTTGATTTCTTTCCAATGATACAATAACTTACCAATTTATAAAGTGACTGAAATTTGAAGGCATGGTGTGTATATATTCCACATGGAGATTCCCCTCATGATTAAAAAATAGGAGAAAATAGCAAGTAGATTGATCTCAAATAACAACAAAGGCAGCCAAAAAGTTTTAAGCATTAAAACAAGCTCACTAACATTGATGGTTGCTTTAATTATTAAATGGGCTAAATTTAAAAATTTCTATCAGCTAATCAATGATGCCTTGATAGCTTGATGGCTACTTAAATTCTTCAAACACCCATGAATCCAACTTATTCAACATAAACGTGGTGTTTGTTTTTTTTATATATATGGGGACACCAGTGAGAGTGTGATGATTGAGTATGACATTAAGGAATAGTACACTATCTCGAAGATAGAAATCACTACCATATAATGGTCCTAATCACCTTAATGCTCCTAAGGCATGATGATTTTTTGAGATTTTTCTTCTACTTTACATGGATGAATAAAGTAAGGTTTATTTAAACTGAGTTCTAAAGTTCCCTATGAGGGCAAGCCCCCATAGTTAATTACATCATAAGGAATATGAGTTTCTTAGGAATACACTCTATTAAAGTAGGCAATTATTATCTCCAAAGACTTCGAAGATAGGGCTATCAATAAATAAGCTATGTTTGAAAAATCAAGTGAAATAGATCAAAAGGAGAGGCTTATTTTATCGAAGCTAAAGGAGATGAGTAGGGGCTGCTCATGATACTAAGAAACCTAGTAAATATTCAAATCTATCCTATGATTAGGCTTTATATATTTGAAATTGAAGAGAATCATTTATTTGAGTTAAAATTTATTAGAAACCTATAACTTATAATCCCACAATACATGATTATGAAAATACCTAAGAAGTGAGGATTTATGCTTGTAGCCTGAGGGGAAATAATAACCTCAGATCTTACATCCAGGGAGCTTTAGCGAGGGCCAAAGAACATCTTAAATCTAAGGCAAAAATGGGTATATTGTTTACCTCCACAAAAGAGTGTCAACTATTTGACTGCTGGACTTATAACAGCATAGAGTGGCAGCCAGCTAACTCCTATATTTTAAAATCATGTGGTCAAGTCATGTGGTTTGCAAGATGACTAGGTTGTTATTATTAGAAAGAAAATAAAAACCTTAAACCCACTTCCTAAGAGACTAGAGCATGAGTGGTATGAATAATGACTTAGTCTAATGAAAATTGTATCAATTTTTATTTGATTTTAGACTCTTCATTTTGACAAAAGGCCATAAAATTTTTACATGTCTAAATGCATGATGAAATGAGATTATTGGCTAAATCAGAGAGAAAGAGATATTTTCTACCATAAGGGAGACCCTCGAAGGTTAAGTCTTCCCCTATCGTGCAAGGATGGAATCCCTCTCTTAACAAAAGTGAAACAAGATGACATTCATCATATTAAGCATACAACATCCAACTAAGGGGTTGCTAAATCTTTTAATTATATTGATTTAATGCCTAGGCTTTAAATGAGGTTATGAGTTTTTTAGAAAATTAGTTGAGTTGTAGTTGGGGTAGAAAGCTTATTTTTTCTTAAGAGCCTAACCGAATCCATGCCACACATTAAATCACCATACATGAAGAACTAGGAAAATACATGTCATTTCTATTACATAATTGTAAAGAAAGTATCAAACAATTTATAAACCCAACATAAAATAATAATAGGCCGGTGCGGCCTGGTACTGTCGTACAACCCGAAAAAAAGAAAGGGGTAGCTGAGCTCTACTCTTATACAACTTAGTATATGATAGAATAATTACAATTACAAATGAATAAATGCTTTGGGGGGTCTTATTATTTTCTTTCTTCATGTCTCCTTCATTCATCCTTTGGATTTGCTTGCTTCAAAGGCATTACGGAGGCCTCCCAGGACAAAGCCTTCTAGTCTTCACTCATCCTATTCCCCATAAAACTAATCCTAATTCTTAATGAAAAATTACATCAAAAATAGGAAAAATAAATCTAACTATACCTACAAAATAAGTATTAGCTAAAACACCATACAACCTAAGCAGTTATATGTATAATTTAGACTTAGCATCATGCACATAGGTAACCAAGTCCACCTGTCCTAATTTAGATTATACTTAGGGGTTAAGCAACCTACAAAGAGAGCATTTATATTTATTTTAAGCACCCCTTAAGCACAATCTTCTACAAAAAAATATAATTAAGCTAATCACGGCCTAACATCAAGTCTATAAAGCATAAACCCTAACATCCAGTCTATAATAATACATCATAAAATAAACTTACATCAAACCATGCACTGCCCTAACATAAAGCTAGAAATGGTGACTTAATCTAAGGTGTGTGTATTAAGGCTTGTGTGGTATGCCTTAGCTAGGCTTTTGTTATAATTTCACATATGAAGAGATTTAATTTGAAGGGTGGTTTCACTTTAAGTGATTTAGTTAATTTAAGAATTCTTATTTAATGTTTTCTTTTATTCTGTTTGGTTTACACTTAATAATTAAGTGTTATAAAGAGAAGAAAAGAGAGGGGGCACTCTCTTTCATCCCTACCTTAAGTCACATCTAAAGCCAATTAATTAATCAATTCTCTTTAGTGAATGACTTATTTCATATTTTAAATTAATCCTAAATTTAGGTTCACTTTAAATAATACCATACAAAAGTAGAGCTTGATTTAATTGATTTATTTGTGTGAATGAATTAAAGCTTTATCTAAATTCTAATGTCAAAAATCATAAGAATGAAATCAAATGGGTACGTTGCCATTATTTTGCACTAGGGGAGTGAAGTAGGAACCTCCTTAGGGCTACTTAAATCAGTGCGTCCTTAGAATGTCTAGACTAATATACCCCACTAACATTCTTACTTATACAAATCAACATATGAATGAAAGAAAGGAACTTTACTTCATTCACATGCACCTCCTATGTATGTATAACTAATGTCACAATATATATTATTATTCATTAATAAGCTTTTGAAAATATATTTGTAATTTAATAGTGATAATAGCCCCATATATTTTTAATTAAGCCAATACATGCAAGTTTGACATAAAGGAAACCATTTTATTTAATTAATTTTTGAAATAAATGAATGCATGACTACAAGTGACATACAACATTTTAACATGATTGGAAAGAAATAAAGAAACACAAGCATATAATTTCATTCAATCCAACTAATTCCTAAGGTCAATTACATGAAACAAGCTTATTTAAAATAAACTAAAGTTTCTTATAGCCATTTTGATTTAATGCTTGATTTGACTTGAGGGATGTGAAAGAGGTTTGTTAATCCTAATTTCATTCCCCATATGTGTGAGTCAATTCAGTTTAATGCGAAGTACTTAAGTGATTTTTATGGATTGATTAAGTTAAGCATGGATTAAATTAATTAATTAACCCTTACCTATGTTACCTTAATGCAATTAATTAAACAATTATGAGCTAATATGATGTTTAAATAAATTAAAAAGTAAATAGCAATGCTCCTATGAAATGAAAGGGGCCTAATGCAATTAGCTAATAATTATTAATTAATTAAGCTTAAGGAACTCACTTAATTACTTTTATGGTTCTCTCACACATGTCAGCTAACCAAAATTTCATTAGCTCTCTCTTCAAGTTATTGAACACCTAAAGAGCTACCCAAGAGTTAATTAGGGAAAACATGTTTAATCAAGTTAATTAAGTTCACCAATTATCTAATTAAGTCATTAATTATCCTTAATCAATAATATGAAATGGACTTATGGAAAGAGACAAAGAAGGAATCCTAAGTCTCAATCCCTAAATCATTTTAATTACTTAATTAAAGTTCAGATATGATTTGGGTTTTGATTGATTTAATTAATTAATAAATTCTAAAGAGGGAATGAAGAAGACTTAAGAAAAAGATTGTAAGAGGGGTCCCAATCCATTTCCCTAAGTTTCTCCTATGTTAATAGAGGCTAATGAACTCAATTAAATAATCAATTCATTGTTCATTTGATTAACTATCATTAATTAAGCTAAGAGAGTAATTAAGACTAAATAAATTTATTACCCTAATTAATCAGCTAAAATATCCAAAAAAAAATGGGGGAGGCAGAGGTCATCACCCTAAACATCTCTGAAAAGTTTGAAATTAATTAGATGATTAATTAAAGAGTAATTAAGTTAATTAAATTCTTAATTAAATCTTAATTAAGTAGAAATTACTATTTAAAGTTAATTAATAACAATTTTATTGGATTCTCCTCTGAAATACCTTTAAAATGAGCCATCATTTGCATTTTTTGGATTTTTTATAATTAATTATGAATTTTAGAAGTTTCAGTAATAAAAATTAATTAAACAATCCTAATTAAGCCTTAATCCCGTCAATGCCACATGGTTGCTGATACGGCGTGCTTTCCATGTGGTGCGATGGGATAGGTTATTTAAGTTATCACATCACATGGTAGAGCCAGCCGATGGTGGATGCGCTTTCTCGTGGACCATTCGATCTAAGATCAGACGTCCATGATTAAATCCCACAGTTAAGAAGAAAATAGAGGGGATCTAAGCATGATCTAATCAGAGCTGTATGTTCCAATCATGTGGAATGGATGACCCATTATTTATCTCCTCTGGAGAGGTAATAGAGACTACCCATCGTTTGTCACTCAATCCGAGCTCATTCGAGCTCGAATGGAGATCAAATCAATCCCACACCTTCAAGGAGGCAAAATAAGGAGATCCAACGATGGAAATCTCATTACATGGAACTTTCCTTTACAAAGGACCAAACCATTTTCATACAAGGATCAATTTTAATGGCATACCTCACCAGAGCTTGTGACTGGCAGTTCCAACCATTGGGGAAGCTTTGTCTGGTAGAGATGAAGCCCTATTGAGTTGCACGAGCTTTGATTTGAGGTGGTTTTCTTGGAGACCAACTACGAGACATAGGTAATCAGTCTTGGTTAAACTTCTATCTCTGGTGTCTTGGAAGCTTAGGAAAAGGCTTGAATGGCTTTGAGGACACACGAGGATGGTGTGTCCAAGAGGAATTGAAGTTTGATGGAGAAATGGAAAAGTTTGGATCGAAGGCACCCTCCCCTATTTTGGTTTGACGTAAAATTGAGAAAGGAGAAAATGGGGAGCTTGGGAGCTTGGGGAATGGCTTTGGGAGACTCTCCTTCACTCTTTATGGCTCAAACAAAGTTGAATGCTTTATTTCTCATTTGAATTAAGGGGGTATATCCCCTTAATTGATGAGGTTGATGGACGAGATTCAATCCTAATTTCTCACCGATCAACCGTCATCAGACCGCCAGACTTGTCTCCATCGGGTCCACATGGCTTGTTAAGAGTGAGGGAAGACATGAGAGGT
Source organism: Cymbidium sinense (assembly GCA_021442155.1). Taxonomy (NCBI): domain Eukaryota; kingdom Viridiplantae; phylum Streptophyta; class Magnoliopsida; order Asparagales; family Orchidaceae; genus Cymbidium; species Cymbidium sinense. The sequence continues at coordinate 267,160,225 of CM038215.1, forward strand.
GGTTCAAAGTATGATATAAGGAGATTTGGTTTTCTTTGTCCATGGGGTGCTTAGTTTGGAGTGAGGGGGAGGAGATTGGGTTCCCTTTGGTCTATAACTGATCCTAGTGTGCTTAGAGTGGGCTAGGAAGGCTAGGTATACTTTATTTGGCAATTGGATGGCTGCCCATGCGATGGGAGAGTGGAATTTGCCAAATGGGGGAAGAATCCTATGTGAAGAAGTTTGTCCAATGGCTTATCCCCTTAGGTTGGGCCCACTTTACTCTTGGGCAAACATTGGACTGACCCAAGGTCAATTTGGGTTGGGTTTGGTTAGCTACAAAGGTCCCATAGGTTGGTTTTGGGTGTTTTGGCTTCATTTGATCAAATGGGTTTATATAGGTTCATGTTGTGTTGGGTTGACCAATTGGTCAAATTGGGTCAAACCAAGGCTTGGGTTAGGTTCAAATGATGATTTGGAGAGTTTTAGTTCAAGTGATTTCAATTAATTTGGCTTAGGTTTGATTTTGGCTCATTCGGATTCAAATAGGTCAAATGAGCTAAGTTGACTAATTTGACCAATTTGACCAAATTGGGTTGGGTTAGGTGTTGGTTCATGGTCAATTGGTTAATTAAAAATGATTGTAGGCTTTGGTTTGATTTGATTAAGGTTTAATTTAGATTTTGGCCAATTTGACCTTTTAGGTCAATTTGGGCTAGGTTGGGTCAAGTTGACCAATTGATCAAATTAGGCTCAATTATGGCTTTGGTCAAGTTCAATAAGTAATTTAAGATGAACTTGAGCCATTGGTTGCAATCAATTTGGGTTGATTTATGATTTGACCCATTTTTGCTTTTTAGGCCAATTTGGGTCAACTTGGGTCAAATGGTCAATTAGACTTGGTTTGGCTCAATTGAGGGTTTAGTCATATTCAATCTTTCATTATGAATTGGTTTGAATTAATGGTTTCAATCAATTTGGTATATGATGGGTTTTGGCTAGTTTAGGTTCCATTTGGGCTAAAGGTTGACTTGGTGTGGTGTTTATTTTTGGTTCATGTGTGTCCTAAACTAGCCAAAACCCATCATATACCAAATTGATTGAAACCATTAATTCAAACCAATTCATAATAAATGATTGAACATGACCAAACCATCAATTGAGCCAAACCAAGTCTAATTGACCATTTGACCCTAGTTGACCCAAATTGGCCTAAAAAGCCAAAATGGGTCAAATCATAATTAACACAAATTGATTGCAACTAATGGCTCAAGTTCATTTTAAATCACTTATTGAACTTGACCAAAGCCATAATTGAGCCTAATTTGACCAATTGGTCAACTTGACCCAACCTAGCCCAAACCAAGTCAACCTTTTGCCCAAATGGAACCTAAACTAGCCAAAACCCATCATATACCAAATTGATTGAAACCATTAATTCAAACTAATTCATAATGAATGATTGAACATGACCAGACCCTCAATTGAGCCAAACCAAGTCTAATTGACCATTTGACCCAAGTTGTTCCAAATTGGCCTAAAAAGCCAAAATGGGTCAAATCATAATTTAACCCAAATTGATTGACACCAATGGCTCAAGTTCATCCTAAGGCATGATGGGTCTTCCAATCTACCAGAGATTTTCCCCCTACTTTACATGGATGAATAAAGTAGGATTTATTTAAACTAGATTCTAAAGTTCCCTATGGGGGAAAGCCCTCATAGTTAATTACATCCTAAGGAAGGTGAATTTTTTAGAATTCTCTTGATTAAAAGTAGGCAATTATTGTCTCTATAGAATTCAAAGATAAGACTATCAATAAATTTGCTATATTTGGAAGATCAAATGAGATAGATTAAAAGGAAAGACTTATTATCAAAACTAAGAGGAGATAAGTAGGGGATGCTCATGATACTAGGAAACCTAGTGAGCATCCCAGATTATCCTATAGTTGGACTTTATATATTTAAAATTAAGGACAATTATATGTTTGAGTTAGAATTTTATTAGAAATCTAGGGCTATTCCACAATACAAGATTATAGAAATGCCTAAGAGGTGAGGATTTATGCTAATAGCTCCAAAGGGAAACAACAACCTCATATCTTAGATATAGGGAGCTTTGGCGAGGGCCAAAGCATGACCTAAATCTAAGGCAAAAATGGGCATATTATTTACCTTCATAGGAGAGAGAGTAAACCACCTGATTGCTGGACTTATAACTACTTAGAGTGGTAGCTAGCTAAATTCTCCTATGATTTAAAACCATGTAGGCAAGTCTTATGATTTTGTAAGATGGCTAAGCTGTTATTATTTAGAAAAGAAACTAACGTCCTTAAAATCACTCCCTAAGAGACTAAAGCATGAGTGGTATGAATAATGACTTAGTCTAATGCAAATCCTATCAAGTTTTATTTGATTTTTTAACTCTTTATTTTGACACAAGCTATAAGATTTTTATATGCCAAAATGTATGATGAAGTTGATTATGGGCTAAAACAAAAGAGATAAAAGTGTTTTTCCATCATAAGCTCTTAAAGGTTAAGCTTCTTTTCTATCTAGCAAAGATGGAAACCCTCTCTTAGCAATAGTGGAATAAAATGATATGCATTATGTTAAACATACAACATCCAGCTAAGGGGTTGCTAAATATTTTATTATCTTGATTTAACACCTTTCCTTTATATGAGGTTATGAGCTTATTTTAGAAAATTTAGTTATGAGTTGTTAATTGGGGTAAAAGAATTAATTTTCCCTAAGAGCCTAATCTCATCCAAGCATACAATAATCACCAATCATGAATAAACTATGAAGAGCATGCTTTTTCAAATGCATAAGCTAAATCATCAAACAATTTATATATCTATCGTAAAAGAATAAGAGGCCATTGCGATCAGGTATCACCATACAACTCAAAAAGAGAAGTGGGTAGCCAAGCTCTACCCTTATACATCCCGGTATAATGAAAGAATAATTATAATTTAATTACAATAAATGAATGGGAGCTATGGGGGGTCTTTAAATATTCAAAGCTCCTTCTTTTCTTTATTTCCTTCTTTCATTTGGTTGGGCAAGCTCCATAGGATCACATGGTACATAAGACTTTTGTAACTAACATTTATCCTAAGCCCCTAATCATCCATGCAAACTTACATTAAAAATAGGAGAATTAAATCTAATTACACCTACAAAATAAGAGTTAGCTAAACACAACATACAACCCAAGCAGTTATATGAATAATCTGGACTTAGCATCCTCCACATGGGTAACCAAGTCCACCTATCCTAATATATATTATGCTAAGGGGTTAAGCAACCTGCGCAGCAAACCATTTATATTTATTTTAAACACCCCTTAAGCATAATCTTCTGTAGAAAATATGATTAGGCTAATCACGGCCTAACATCCAGTCTACGCACATACACCCTAACATCCAGTCTACAATAATGCATCACAAAATAAAAGATACATCAAACCATACACCGCTCTAACATAAAGCTAGAAGTGGTGACTTAATCTAATGTGTGTGTTAAGGCTTGTGTGGTATGTCATAGCTAGGCTTTAGTGTTAAAATTTTCTAAGTATGAAAGACATTTAATTATAAAGGGTGGTTTCAATTTAAATAGTTTAATTGATTTGCAAATTTTACTTAATGTTTCATTTTGTTATATTTGACATACACAATAACTAAATGTTATGAAGAGAAGGAAAGAGAGGATCACTCTTTTTATCCTTACCTTAAGTCACATCTAAAGCAACTTAATTAATCAATTCCCTTTAATGAATGGCTTTACATGTTTTAATTAGTCCTAAGTTTAGGTTCAATTTAAATAAACTCATTCAATATGAAATGCATCTTAAGGTTAGTTGGAATGAATTACTATCACATAACACATGTTTATTCATTTCTTTCCATCATGTATATCATGCATATGATGAAATCCTAAGCAATTTATATCTTAGCACACTTAAATGATGAATGTGAGTAAATATATTTGGAATTAATATTTCATTTGTTTGAATGATTTTGTCATATTAATTTAAAGCTCTATCTAAATTCTTATGCAAAAGCATAAGAAAAGAACCTTAAATCAAATGACTACTCAACTAAATCAAATAAACAAAGTATGAATGCATGCCTTTTTGTACAAAAAGAGAGTTTTCATTCATTAGTTAAGTACACATCCACCTGTATAATTGTTTTAAGCCAGTACATCGCCATTATTTTGCACCAAAGGAATGAGGTAGGAAACTCCTTGGGGCTACTTAAAGTCGTGCGTCCCTGGAATGCCCAGATTAATTATTGATCTTACTTTTGGAGTGAGCTTTCAACTTTCTCATCATAAGTCTAGGACTCTTATAGACACTAAGAGTTCCTTAGTCTCAAGACACTTCTGGTGATTAGGTGAACACTTAACCTAACCTTAGAGACTTAGAAGAGGTAGCCATAGGAATAGGTTGTGCCTTAGGGATTTAGGAAGACTTGCCTACCCTATAGCCTAAACTCGATCCTTGTTTCATTATTTCAAAACCAAACCTCAAATTCAAATTCAAATTACAAAATTAAATCCAACTATCCAATGATTGAAATACATCACCAAAATAAAACTTCAAATCCCTTCCTAAGCTCTTTTGATTTTATCTTATGAACTTAGCCTTAACCAAATCCAAACCAACCCCAACCTAATTGATTTTCTCAATCATCAAATCCAATCTCGAATCAATTCCAAATCACAAGTCAATCCCATATTCCAAATGATTGAAATCCATGATCAACTCTAAATTCCAAATTCAAAGAAAAAAAACTCAGCCTAAGCCATATGAGCCTCCTTCATGTGCTTAGCCAAAATTCCTTCAAATCACTTCAAACTTGGTTGATTTCTTTATAAATCAATCATTCCTTCATTTATATCCATTAATATAAATGAAACCCACCATCCAATGACCAAAAATAAATCAAACCAAATCAAACCCCAAATTATCCCTTTTCAACCTACATCCCTAAGCTTAATCAAATTTGCTTTCAAATCACTCCAAACTCAAGTGATTTTCTCATGACCCATTTATATCTTCATCCATATTCAAAAATATAAATGAAATATAAATCCAAATGACCAAAACCAAACTAAAAATCAAACCAAATTCCCTATTTTACCCCTTTTAGCCAAAGTTTTTGAATTTGGCTAAATGAAACCCAAATCAACTCAAAACGCATGGATTTCTTCATGATTCAATTATTCCTACAATTATTGATCCAAATATAAATATAAACCACCATTATCAAATCAAATCTAAGTCAATCCAAATCAAACTTATATTGACCCTTATGACTTGAAATTATCATATGAATCAAAATCCACTTAGCTACAAACCAATTGCAATTGGATTTATATTTCAATCCTAAGTCCATATGTAAGTTCAATTATACTTAAATCAAACCTTGATCAAGCCAATTGACTCATTTAGGCTCACTTAACCCAAAGTGACCTAAAGGACCTTTTTGAGCCAAGTTTTAATCCAAACCAAATTGGATTGAACTAAGCCCATCTAAACCTCAATCATGATCAACAATCATCATGGGGTGATCAACCACATTGAATTGGGTCATACCAAGTCAAACCCAACCTTTGACCAAGTCAGCACTTAGCCCAAATGAAATACAAACTAGCCAAAATACATCATGTGCCAAATTGATTAAAACCATTGATCCAAACCCACTCATGGTCAATAATTGAACATGACCAAGTCAACAATTGAGCCAAACCAAGCCTAATTGGCCACCTGACCTAAGTTGACCCAAATTGACCTAAAAAGCCAAAATGTGTCAAATCATGATTCAACCCAAATTGATTGAAACCAATGGCTCAAGTTCATTCCAAATCACTTGTTGAACTTGACCAAAGCCATGATTGGGCCCAAGTTGACCAATTGGTCAATTGACCCAACCTAGCCCAAATTGACCTAAAATATCACATTCACCAAAATTTAAATTAATTCCAAATTAAACCAAACTAAAGTTAATAATCATTTTTAATCAAGCAATTGAACTAGACTCAACACCTAACCAAACCTGATTTGGTCAAATTGGTCAAACTAGTCAACTTGACCAATTTGACCCTTTTGAATCCAAATGAATCAAATTCAAACCTAAGCCAAACCATACTAAATTAATCACACCAAAACATTCCAAATCATGATTTGGACCTAACCCAAGCCTTAGTTTGACCAAATTGACCAATCGATCAACCCAACTCAAGCTAACACAAATGAACCCATTTGACCACATGAAACCAAATCACTTCAAACCAAGCCATGAGACCTAAGGAGCTAGCTAAACCCGACCCAAACTAGACCTAACTGATTCCCAAATTAGCCCAAATCCTGGTGAACCCCACCCAAGGGGATAAACTAAGGTGTCAAGCTCTTTTACCTTGGATTCTTGCCTAAAATGGCAAAGTCCACCCTTGTCTCCCCATGGCAGTGATCAAACTCCTCAAAGAGAGCCTCCCTAGCATCCCTAGCCCAACCTAAGCCACTCTAGAACTTTCCATGGACCAAAGGAACCAACCCAAGTGCCTCACCTCCATGGCCGAACCCATGGGTGCTTGGGAGAAAAATGGCAACCCCAACTCCCCAAATCAGGCATTAAGCCTCCAGCCACATAGTCCCCCAACCATGGCATACCATGTGGGGTCGAAGGTGACAGCTCCGGTCAAAAATGGATGACCAATCCCATATGTCCATCACACTCAATTGAGGGGTATACACCCTCAATTCAAATGAGAACACATTGTAGAGCTTTGGGAGACTCCCAAGAGTAATTTTGAATCCTCACAGAGCTTTCCCAAGGCCTCCACATGCTCCCTCGATCGACATTTCTCCTCTGCATGCAAAGCTAAAATAGGGCACTCCCATTTTGGGCAATATTATTAATTTAATTTGAACAGTGATCTTGGCTTAATTAGGATTTTATTAAAAACTTAATTTGCTTAATTACTCCTTAATTAACCACCTAATTGATCTCAAACTTTTTGTGGGTATTTAGGGAGATATCCTCTGCCTCCCCTAATTTTCAGAGATTTTATTGGTGGCTTAATTAGGGAAATCACTTGATTAAGCCTTAATTAGTCTTATAATTTAATTAGTGATGATTAGTAAATTAATAGTACTTTAATTAATTATTTAAGTTTAATTACTTACGTTAAGCGAATGTGATTGAGATATTTTTTAATTCACTTCCTAAGTTCTCTTCACTTTTGAAATTAATTTAATTAAGGATTAATGAAGTGACAAGTAGCTTATTTAATTAATTAAGCTTTAATAGAAAGAGATTAAGTGTGTAGGGCTTAGGGATTGAGATCAAGGCCTCTTTCTTGATCTCTTTTCTTTAGCCCATTTCATTTCCTTAATTGGAGATGTTTATGCTTAATAAAAAAATGGATTAATGAACCTAATTACTTAATTAAAATTTCCTTCACATCTAAACAACCCTAGTTAACTTTTTGGGTAGCATTTTGGGTGTTCAATAACCCAAAGTGAAAGATAATAAAATTATGATTATCTCCTATGTGTGAGAAAATTATAAAAGTAATTAAGTGAGATCCCTTAAGCTTAATTAACTATTAATCATAAGCCAATTGCATTGGGCCCCTTCCATTTCTTAAGAGCATTGCAAATTTACCTTTCATGTGGTTGCATATCATATTGGCTTATTATTAATTAGTTAATTAACTTAAGGTGATGTAGGTAAGGAATAATTAACTCATTTAATTCATACCTTAACCTAATCAAAATATAAAATCAACTTAAATATTCTTCATTAAACCAAATTAATTCACACATGGGGAATTGGGCTAGGATTAGCAAACCTCTTTCACATTCTTTAAATCAAATTAATCTCAAATTTTAAAATATCTTTAAAGAAATTTGATTCATGTTAAATAGCCTTATTTAGTTTGCTTGTCCTTTGGGATGAATGAAATCACATGCTTACATTCCTTTATTTCTTTCTAATCATGCTAAATTTTGATTGCCATATGAAATCATGCATTCTTTCCTTTTAACTTAATTAAATGAAATATTTTCTTTATGTCAAATTGCATGTGGTAACTTAAATTAAATATGAGTGGCTATTATCACTATTAAATCAAAAACTATTTTCAAAACCTATAAATCAATTATTAAAAATGAAGTGATGTTAATCATAAATATCTATAAGCTTGTATGTGATGATAGTATAAGATGTGTAATATGAGGTTCTCCTTCCCTACTTTAATATGGATTCACATAGGATTTTTAAGTGTATGGTTCATTTGAAAAGAACATAACACATACTTGAATCTATTCCTATGCATTGCTATGTAAAGACTTAGGAAGAATTTAATATTACACATGTAAATCATACAACCAAATCAAACATAATTTCTTGTATGATTCCCTATTCATATATTTCTTTTTATACATTCATATGTATTTAAGAAAATTGGTATATTAGTTTCGACATCCCAGGGCTGCGAGGCTTTAACTAACCTTAAGTAGGTCTTGTACCTTACGCCCTTGGTGTAGAAAACAATGTTGTCGTACTCACTAAAACTCTTATACATATGCATGTGTGATGTGGCTAATGAATAAAGAATCATAAATCAAATATCACCTTTTGCATGGATTTTCTATCCTTATGATCATTCATACATCTACATATATCTAAGAAAAGTGGTGTATTAGTCTGGACATCCTGAGGCTGTGAGACTTTAAGTAGCCCTAAGTAGTTCTTGTACCTTACGCCCTTGGTGTAGAAAATAATGGCGCCGTACTCACTTAAAACTTTTATACATGTAAATGTGTGTTTAGCTAATAGATGAAAATATGCATTCATAATTCAATCAAAAATGGAACATCTAAAATCCAAATACATTTCTTTGCATTCATCTTCAAAGTGTGCTAAGATTTACATTGCATGTATAGGTATGCTTATGATTTATTCATATGGATGATATACATGGTGAAAAGAAATAAATGGATGTGTGCTATGTGATAGTAATCCATTTCAATTAATCTTAAAATGCCTTTCTTATTGAATAGGGCTATTTAGGGTGAATCTAAACTTAGAGTTAATTAAAACACATAATAATTCATTCACTAAAGATAATCCAGTAATTAATTTACCTTAGAAATGACTTAAGGTAGAGATAAAAGAGAGATCCCCTCTCTTTCTTCTCTTTATAACACTTAATTGCTAAGCGTAGGTCATATGTAATAAAAGAAAACACTAAATAAAAATTTCAAATCAATTAAACCCCTTAAAGAGAAATCAACACTTTGTAAATTAAATCTCTCACATTTAGCAAATCATAACTCTAAAAGCCTAGTCAGGACATACCACACAAATCTTAACAAATGCATATTAGATCAAGTCACCATTTTTGGCTTTATGTTAGGGCAGTGCATGGTTTGATGAATGTTTGGTTTTTTGATATATTATTTTATACTGGAAGTTAGGGTGTATATGCGTAGTCTGGATGTTAGGTTGATATTACCCCAATCATGCTTTCTGCAGGGGATTATGCTTAAGGGGCGCTAGTAATAAAAAATATTAAATACTTTTTACTATGCAGGTTGCTTATACCCCTAAGCATAACCCAAGTTAGTACACGTGGGCTTGGTTATCCATGTGTGGGGTGCTAAGTCCAAATTATTTATATAACTACTTGGGTTGTATGGTGTATTTTAGCTAACATTTATTTTACAGGTGAAACTAGATTTACTTTCCTTCTCTTTAATATAATTTTGCATTAGGATTAGGATAAGTGTTATGGGGATTAAGGGTGAACATTGGTTATAAGATCATGTCTTATATACCATGTGATACATTTGAAGAAAGTTACATCCCAATCAAAGCTAAAAGAAAGAAAGAAATGAAGAAAATCAAGATGAAAGAATGAAGGATGAAGAGTGTAGAATGGACGAAGAACGAAGACCCCCATAATACTTATCATTTTACAATTGTAATTATTCTTTCATTATGCTGGGATGTATAAGGGAGCTCTCTACTTTTCTTTTGGGTTATCTGACGGTGCCGTCGACCTCTTATTCTTTTGTGATAGCTTTATAAAATTGTGTGATATTTTGTTTAGTTGTGCATTAGAAATAACATGCCTTTTCATAGTTTCTTTATGATTAATGATTTGTGTGTGTCCTAGATGCGATTAGGCTCCTAAAATAAAAATAAATTTTCTACCCCACTAACAACTCATAACTAAAATTTTAAAATAATTCATAACCTCACATAAAAGCCTAGGAATTAAATCAAGATAATAAAATCTTTAACAACCCCTTAGCTGGGTGATTGTATGTATAACATCATGCATGTCATATTCTTCCACTCTTGCTAAGAGAGGGCTTCCATCTGTGCCAGAGAATAAAGGCTTGACCTATAAGAGCCTTTGATGGAGAGACACCTCTTTCTCTTTTGATTTAGCTCACAACCAATTTCTCATGCATTTAGGCATACAAAAATCTATAGCATGTGTCAAAGAAAGAAGTCCAAAAATAAAAAAAAAACTTGACAAAATTTGCGTTAGATTTAAGTCATTACTCATGGCCTTCATGATCTAGTCTCCTAGAGAGTGAGTTTAAGGACATTATTTCTTTTCTAAGTAAATAACATCCTAACCATCTTGCAAAGCATATGACTTGCTTACATGAATTTAAAGCAAAGGAGGAGTTAGCTGGCTGCCATTCCAGGTGGTAATAAGCCCAGCAGTTGGGTGATTTATCCTCTCTTATGGAGGTAAACCATATACACATTTTCACCTTAGATTTAGGTCATATTTTGGTCTTTGCCAAAGCTCCCAAGGTTTAGGATCTGAGATCATTATTTTCCTTCATGGGCTACAAGCATAAATCCTCACCTCTTAGGAATTTTCACAATCTTGTGTTTTGAAATTATAAGTCCAAGATTTTTAATAAAAGTTTAACTCAAACAAATAAATCTTCTAAAATTTAAATATATAAAGCCCAACTATAGGATAGATTAGAGTGCTCACTAGGCTTCCTAGTATCATGAGCACTCCTTACTCATCTCCCTTAGTTTCAATAATAACTCCTCCCTTTTGATCTCTCCCACTTGATTTTCAAAAATATAACTAATCCTTTGATAGTCCTATCTTTGAATTCTTTGGAGACAACAATCACCTACTTTAATCGAGAGTATTCTTAATGGATTCATTTTTCTTAAGATATAACTATGGAAGCTTGCCTTCATAGGGAACTTAACGAACCCAGTATAAATAAACCTTACTTTAATTTTCCATATAAAGTAGGAGAAAAATCTCTTGTATATTCAAAGACCCATCATGCCTTAGGGTCCTTATTAGCTGATTAGTTCCATTATAGGGTAGTGACTTCTATCTCTCGAGATATATACTATTCATTAATGTCGAACCCGATCACCCTAATAAGCATATTTGTGGATCTGCATGGTGTCCCCTCACACAAACACACATAACATAAAAATAATTACCACACTAATATACTGCTATTCTTAGATACATATGGATGCATGAACAACTACAAGAATAGAAAATCATGCAAAAAATATATTTTGATTTGATTGATTTATTTTGTGTAAATAAATTAAAGCTCTAACTAAATTCTAATGTCTAAATGCATAAGAATGAAATCAAGCAGGTACGTCGCCATTATTCTACACCAAGAGAATGAGGTAGAAACCTCTTTATGGCTACTTAAAACCGTGCATCCCTGGGATGTTCAGACTAATATACCACTAACATTCTTACTTATGCAAATCAACACATGAATGTAAGGAACATACTTCGTTTCATACACTATATTTATATTCACTTGCATTTCCTATGTATATATAACTAAATTTATAATATACATGTATATTCAATCATTAGTAAACTATTTAAAATATATTTGAGATTTAATAATGATACTAACCACACATATTTTTAATTTAAATCAACACATGCAATTTGACATAAAGAAAATCATTTTATTTAATTAATTTTAAAGAGATGGATGCATGAATCATATGTCATATAAAATTTAGCATGATTAAGAGGAAATAAAATAACACAAGCACTTGATTTCATTCAATCCAACTAAGTCCTAAGGACAATCAAACTAAATAAGATTATTTAAAATTAACCAATATTCTTTAATGTCATTTCATTTTCATGTTTGATTTGATTTAAGAAAAAATAAAGGAGGTTTGCTAATCCTAATCCCATTCCCCATGTGTGAGTTAATTTTATTTAATGAAGAATAATTAGGTTGATTTTATGTTTTAATTATGTTAGGGTATGAATTAAGTCAATTAATTAACCCTTACCTGCATCACCTTAAGTTAATTAACTAATTAATAATGAGCCAATATAATATGCAACCATATGAAAAGTAAATCTGCAATGCTCATAAGAAATGAAAGGGGCCTAATACAATTGGCTCATGATTAATAGTTAGTTAGGTTTAAGATATCTCACTTAACTTCTTTTAAGATTTTCTCACACATGTGAGGTTAACCATAATTTCATTCGCTCTCTCTTTTGGTTATTGAACACCCAAAGAGCTACCCAAGGTTGATTAAAGATGATTAGATTTGAGGTGAATTTTATATTAAGTTAATTAAGCTCATTAACCCATTTGGCTAAGCATTAAGCATTGTCAATTAATGAAATAGAATTAGCTTTAAGGAAAGAGATCAAGAAAGAGGCCTTAATCTCAATCCCTAAGTCCCATATTTGATTACTTAAGCTCTGATTTTATCTTTAGGATTAATTAATTAATTATGCAATTAATTACCTCATTAATCATTAATTAATTTGATTCAGAATAAAAAAACTTAGGAATTGAATTAGGAAAAATATCTCAATCACATTCCCTAAGCTCCCTTATAGTTCAATAGAGGTAATTAAGCTTAAATAAATAATTAAGCCACTATTCATTCAGTAATTATCACTAATTAAATTAAGAGAGTGATTAAGGCTTAATAAATTAATTTCCTTAATTAAGCAACCAATAAAATCTTTTAAAAAAATAGGGGAGGTAGCGATCATCCCCCTAAACATCCATAAAAAATTGAGATGAATTAGGTGATTAAATAACGAGTAATTAAGCTAATTAAATTTCTAATTAAACCTTAATTAAGCTAAAATCACTATTTAAAATTAATTATTAATAATTTTTCTAGATTTTACTCTGAAATATCATCAAAATGAGCCTAAGTTTGTATTTTTAAAATTTTTCTAGGATTAGTTATGATTTTAGGAATTCAGGCTTAAAATGGATTAATTAGGCCTAAGTAAAGCCTTAATCCTGTTGGGCCACATGTCGGCTGACGTTGCATGCTTTCCACATGGCACGATGGGATTGGCTATTTAAGTTGTCATATCCAAAGGTTGACTCGGATGGCGGCGGACGCGCCTTCCAGTGGACCGTCTGATCTAAGATCAGACGACCACGATTAGATCCGCAATTTTGGAAGAGAATCAAGGGATCTAACGTGGGATCTAATTAGAACCGTTCATTCCAATCACATGGAACAAATGGCTCATGATCTAGCCCATTTGTGAGCGATAAGAGACGGATGCCATCCATCTTTCCCAGTTCGATTCGAGCTCACCCGAGCTCAGATTGCCTCCAAATTCATCCCTCGCCTTCGAAGAGGTAAAATTATCTCATCGGAGCTAATCTCTGGCTGTGGATCGACAGAGGTAGCTTCGCTTAGTTGAGGCGAGGCCCTGTTGAGAAGCTTTAAGCTTCATTTGGGGTAGAGTGCTAGGTCAACCAATCCACATGCACGAATCTTCAGCTCCGATTGAACTCCAATCGTTGGTGCTCGGGAAGGCTTGGAGATGGTTCGGTTGGCTTTGATGAGGTACGAGGATGGTGTGGGTGCAAGGAATTGAAGTTTGATTTAATGGAGGGGGAGTATTGCTCGGAAGAGTGGTGTCCTATTTTGGCTTTGCTCGGGGATGAGGAATGCTGATCGAGGAAGCCTTGGAATGCTTTAGGAAGCTATGAGGGATTTCAAAATGGCCTCAGGGACTCACACAAAGCAATTCATATCAAATCCCACTCTAATTGGGGGTATACCCCTCAATTTCACATGATAGATGGACAAGATTGATCCCAAAAAATCTATCAATTGGCTATCGTTGAGTCATTAGGGGTCACCGTCAACTCCACGTGGCACGCCATGAGTGGATGAAGTGGTGGCAGGAGTCTTAAAGCTTAATATGAGGAGATTGTGTGGGATTGATCTTCCTTGCATCCACTGGGTTCAGCCATGAGGGGGAATGGCTTAGCTTAATTCCCTTGGTCCCTAGTAGGTGCTAGGATGGCTTAGGTTGGGCTTGGAAGCTTAGGCTTGCCTCATTTGGCAAGTGGAGGGCTGCCATGGAGGAGGCAAAGTGGACTTTGCCAATTATGGCAAGAATCCAATGGAAAGAGAGGGTGTCCATTGGTTAATCCCCTTGGGATGGGTTCCGTATGGATTTGGACTATCTTGGGGCTGACCTAGGGTTCATTTGGGTCGGGTTAGGTCAGCCACCAAGGTTCCAAAAAGTGGTTTTGGGTGATTTGGCTTCATATATTCAAAATAGGCTCTTTTGGGTTAGGTTGGGTTGGGTTGACCAATTGGTCAAATTAAATCAAACCAAGACTTGGGTTACGTTCATATGATGATTTGGGATGTTTTGGTTCAATTGGTTTTGATTAATTTCTCTTAGGTTTGAATTTGACTCATTTGGATTCAAAAGGGTCAAATGTGTCAAGTTGACCAATTTGACCAATTTGACCAATTTGATCAAATTGGGTTAGGTTAGGTGTTAAGTCAAGTTCAATTGGTTGACTGAAAGTAATTGTGGGCTTTGGTTTGTTTTAATTTAGATTTAATTTAGATTTTAGCAAATTTGACCCCTTAGGTCAATTTGGGCTAAGTTGGGTCAAGTTGACCAATTGGCTAAATTGGGTTCAATCATGGCTTTGGTCAAGTTCAATAAGTGATTTGGAATGAACTTGAGTCATTGGTTGCAATCAATTTGGATCAAATCATGATTTGACTCATTTCAACTTTTTAGGCCAATTTGGGTCAACTTAGGTCAAATGGCCAATTGGACTTGGTTTGCCTCAATTGACGGCTTGGTCATGTTCAATGATTGGTTATGAGTGGGTTTGAGTCTATGGTTTTAATTAATTTGATTTATGGTAGATTTTAGCTAGTTTGAGTTTCATTTGGGTTAAGTGTTGAATTGGTTAAGGGCTAGGTTGACCTGGTTTGACCCAATTCAAGACAATTGATTAACCTAGGATGCTTATTGATCATGATATAGGGTTTGGATGGGCTTAGTTCAATCTAATTTGGGTTGAATTGAAACTTGGCTCAAAAGGGCCTTTAGGTTACTTTGGGTCAAGTGGACCTAAATGGGTCAATTGGCTTGATCATGGCTTGATTCAAGTTTAATTGAACTCACATATGGACTTAGGATAGAAATATAAATCCAATTATAAGTGGTCTGGAGTCAAATGAATTTTGGTTCATTTGACAATTTAAAGTCAAAAGGGTTCAACAAGAGCTTGACTTAGGTTGACTTGGGTTTGGATTGAGAATTATAGTTTGTGTTTATATTTGGAACAAAGATTGAAGAAATGATTGAACCATAAAGAAATCCATGGGTTTTGAGTTAATTTGGATATCATTTAGCTAAGTTCAAGAAATTGGCTAAAAGGGATATAATTAGGAATTTGATTTGATTTGGGTTTGTTTTTAGCCATTTGGATTTATATTTTATTTATATTTGTGAATCTAAATGAAGATATAAATGGTTCATAAGAAAATCATTTGAGCTTGGAGTGATTTGGAAGCCAGCTCGACCAAATTAAGGGATGTAGGTCAAAAGGGTATTGATTTGGTTTGGTTTAGTTTGATTTGATTTGAATGGTTTAAATTTAGATTTCATTTATATTTGTGAATATAAATGAAGGAATGATTGATTTATAAAGAAATCAACCAAATTTAATTTAATTTGAAGGAGGTTTTGGCTAAGCATATGAAGATGGTTCATATGGCTTAGAAAGGAGTTTTGGAGTTTGAATTCAATCATGGGTTTCAATCATTTGGAGTTGGAATTGGTTTATAATTTGGGTTGGGATTTGATTTGAGATTGGATTTGATATTTGAAAAAATCAATTGAGTTAGGGTTGATTTTAATTTGGTTAAGGCTAACTCCATAAGATAAAATCAAAGGGCTTAGGAAGGGATTTGGAATTTGAATTTAATATTGGGTTTCAATCATTTGATTTTGGATTTGATGTATGATCTTGGATTTGAATTTGGGGTTTTGTTTGGAAGAATGAAGCAAGGAATGGGTTTAAGGCTATAGGGTAGGCAAGTCTTCTTAAATCCCTAAGGCATAACTTATTCTTAAGGCTAACTCTTTTAAGTCTCTAGGCTTAAGTTAAGTGTTCACCTACTCACTAGAAGTGTCTTAAGACTAAGGGACTCTTAGTGTCCATAAGAGTCCTAGATCTATGATGAGGAAAATGAGAGCTCACTCCCAAAAGTGAGGTCAACACTTGGTCAAAGATCCAAGTTGACTTGGTTTGATCCAATTTAAGATAGTTGATCACCCTAGGATGATTGTTGATCATGATTTAAGGTTTGGATGAGCTTAGTTGAATCCAATTTGGGTTAGATTAAAACTTAGTTCAAAAATGTCTTTTAGGTCACTTTAGGTCAAGTGGACCTAAATGGATCAATTGGTTTGATTTTGGCTTGATTCAAGTTTAGTTGAATTCATATATAAGCCTAGGATTGAAATATTAATCCAACTGTAATCAATTTGGAGTCTAATGGATTTTGGCTCATTTGAAGTTTTTAGGTCAAAAAGTCTAACTTGGGCTTGACTTGGGTTGATTTGAGTTTGATTTGATAATTGTAGTTTATGTTTATATTTGGATGAGTTATTGAAGGAATGATTGATCCAAGAGAAAATCTATTGGCTTTGGCTTGATTTGGATAAGATTTATCCAAGTTCAAGAAATTGGCTAAAAAGGCTTAAATTAGATTTTGGTTTAATTTTGGATTTGGTTTTGGCTATTTGTATTTATATTTAATTCACATTTTGGAATATAAATGAAGATATAAATGATTCATGACAAAATCACTTGAGTTTGGAGTAATTGGGAAGCAAGTTTGACCAAGCTTAAGGATGTAGGTCAAAAGGGCTTAAGTAGAGAATTAATTTAGTTTGATTCATTTTTGGTCATTAGATTGTGGGTTTCATTTATATTTGTTAATATAGATGAATGAATAATTGATTTTTAAAGAAACCAATTGATTTTTGTTTGATTTGGTTTAAGATTTGATTAAGCCTATAGAGGTAGGTCCATAAGACTTCAGAAAGGATTTTGGCTTGGTTTGATTTAGTTTGATTTGGCTATTTGAGTTTGGATTTCATTTATATTTATGAATATAAATGAAGGAATAATTGATTTATAAATAAATAAATCAAGTTTGGGATAATTTGGATTGATATTTGATTAAGCTTATGCGAGTGAGTCATAAGGCTTGAGAGGGAAATTTAGAATTTTGGAATTGATTTGTTTGGTTTGGGAATTGGATTTGGATTTGGTAAATGATTTAGGGATTGAATTGATCTCTTGAGAAAATTAATTGAATTAGGATTGATTTTAATTTGGTTAAGGCTAAGTTCATAGGATGAAATCAATAGGCTTATGAAGGGTTTTAAATTTAATCATGGGTTTTATGGAGAAATCTTGAGCTTGAATTTGATCATGCGATTGAGTATAAGTCTTCAAAATTTGGTTTGGTATGAATTTGAGGTTTGGTTTGAGAAGGAAAGCATGGATTTGGTTTAGGCTATAGGGTAGGCAAGTTTTTCTAAGTCCCTAAGGCATAACTTGTACCTATGGCTAACCCTTCTAAGTCTGTAGGCTTAGGTTAAGTGTTCACGTAATCACTAGAAGTGTCTTAAGACTAAGGAACTCTTAGTGTCCATAAGACTCACCGATCTATGATGAGGAAGTGGAGAACTCATTCGAAAAGTGAGGTCAATAAAAACCAAGTATTGTCTTGATAAAGTAAAGGCCAAAATACAATAGAATAGCAAATAAAATAAAAACTGCATTAAAACTCTCATGTCTTCTCGGCCTTTAATTCAATTTCTCATGTCTTCTCTATTTTATATTAATAAGGTGTCAACTATGAATACCATTGTTGGTAGCAATCTAGGTTGTTTTCTAAATCTCTCAACATCTAGTGGAATCAAGAATGACAACCTTCTTGTTTTATGTTTAAGTTGAATTCTTATGCTTAAAATATCAAATTTACTAATGCTCTATTTCTATATGGATTGTGTCAATAAATTATCTTAATGTTCTTATTTCAAGCATATGGATTGTATCTTTAGTTTTGACACATATTTTCTTTTTCAATATAGTCTACTACCTTGTCAAATTTTGATCTATCTCAAATTGCATCATCTGGTAACGAGATTGTAATAGAGGGTGGAAGTAGTAATGATAATCCTAATATTTCTTCACAACCTAGTTGTTCAAAAGCACTTACATTTGATACTAATATTGGAGGAATCCCTCTTAAGAAGACAAGGAAAAAAAGTCTATAGTACTTTATTGAAACTCTTTCAACTTTGAAAGGCGTTAATGCATCTTATTTACAATACATATGTCATAGTACAAAATTTTATAAATCCAAGACTAGCACTACTTCACAATTTCTTAAACATGTTAGAGAGTGTGATAAGATCAAAGCTAAAATAAACAAGTTGTGAAGTTTCCAGATTAAAGGCAAAAATTTTAAATTTTATGCATTCTGATGCTAGTTCAGAAATTGAGATTTTTATTTTTACTAATCCAAAGAATTATAATCATCTTCAGGTTAGAGAAATAATAGCAAAAATGATAGTTATGCATGAGTACTCTTTTCTGATGGTTGAGCATACATGGTTCAATATTTTGTTGAAGGTCTTAAATAATAACTAGTAGGGGTGTAAATAAGCCGAGCTTGAGCGAGCTTGGTACTTATTCATGTTCGGTTTGTTAAGAATTTTTTTTACTCAATATCGGCTCATGTTCTTTAACAGCTTATAAACAGCTGTTCGTGTTCAGCTCGAGAATTTATTCATGTTCGTTAAAAGCTCGTGTTCAGTTCGAATTGGCTCATTAAGAAATTTTTATTTTTTATTAATATTTAAAAAATATTAAATTTAATAAAAAAATTTCTACAAATATACAGCTTTGCAGTTATTTATAAATTATGGAGTGTCGACTAACAATAAAAATGATCTTTTAAAAATAAATTTTATTGCAAACAAAAATTATATAATACAAAATTACATTTGAATATGATTTAATAACATAATTTATTAACTACAAAATTTACATAACTACAAATATGATTTAGTACACAAAAATTACAAAATTATAAATAAATTAACAAATTAGTATAATCTAATTATACATTTATACAAAATAAAATAAACTTTAACATCTTTCAATACTCAAAATAATCTTGGTAGACTTGGCTTGATTATTCACTCTCTAGAAATCATCAATTTGCCATATAAGATCTACTCTTTATACTTCTTGTTGCACTATATAAACAAAACTAAAAAAAATTATGTTATACAATTATTAAATGGGCTCAGATTGAAATTCTATATCAGCTAATTAATGATACCGTCATAGCTTGATGGCTGCTTAAATTCTTAAAAAACCCATAAATCCAACCTATTCAGCACAAAACCAGGTATATTATTGATAAATTAAAGACCAAAATATAATAAAACAACCAATAAAATGAAAACTGTGGTAAAAAAATTGAAGTAGACCCAACTAAACAAGATATATAAGCATCAATTTTATCAAGCTAAGTTGCATCTCATATGAAAAAAATTTAACATCACAGCCCTTTAAAAATCATAAATCTAAGCAATCCAGCATAAAACCAAGTGTAGTATTGATAAACTAAGGACCAAAACATAATAAAATAACAAATAAAATAAAACCTCCATCATTCAAAAAATAATTGAAACAGACCCAACTAAATAAGATATAAGCAGTCATTTTATCAAGCTAAGTTGTATCTCATATTAAAAAAAGGTTTAACATCATAACCCTTTAAAAACCATAAATCTACATAATTCAACATAAAACCAAGTGTAGTATTGATAAACAAATGACCAAAATATAATAAAATAGCAAATAAAATGAAAGCTTCATCAATCAAAAATGAAATATACTTTAATGTTGAATTTAATATACCTTTATGTTATCAAAAAAGTATAGCCCAGTTGCTATATAAATAGTATCGAATGATTCTCATGTCTGAAGAATATGGAGAGAACAATATATAGTCATATCTCAAAATAACTACAAGTAGTTAATAGGCTGTATCATGGAGAATTTGATTTCTTTCTAATAAAGTAATAACCTACCAATTTATAAAGTGACTGAAATTTGAAGGCATAATGTGTATACATTCCATGTTGAGATTCTCCCTCGCGACTAAAAAAATAAGAGAAAATAGCAAGTTGATTGATCTCAAAATAACAGCAAAGGCATCAAAAAAGTATTAAGCAGTTAGTAGTAAAACAAGCTAACTAATATTAGTGGCTACTTTAATTCTTAAATGGGCTAAGTTTAAAATTTTATATCAGTCAATCAATGATGTCGTCATAGCTTGATGGTAGCTTAAATTCTTAAAAACCCATAAATACAACTTATTCAACACTAAACCAAGTGTAGTATTGTTGAAGTAAATAGCAAAATACAGTAAAAAAGCAAATAAAATAAAACTACAGTCCAAAAATAATTGAAACAGACCCATCTAAACAAGATATATAAGCAACCAGTTTATCAAGCTAAGTTGCATCTCATATTAAAAAAGGTTTATCATCACAAAATAAATGCAAGTAATTATTAGACTGCATCATGGAGAATTTGATTTCTCAAAATAACAACAAAGATAGCAAAAAAAGTATTAAGCAGTAAAATAAGCTAACTAACATTGATGGCTGCTTTAAATATTAAATGAGCTTAGTTTGAAATTTTATATCAGCTAATCAATAAGGCCGTCATAGCTTGATGGCTATTTAATTTCTCAAAAAACCCATAAATCAAACTTATTCAGCACAAAATCAAGTGTAGTATTTTTGAAGTAAAGATCAAGTTTAGTATTGATAAACTAAGCAACCATTTTATCATGCTAAGTTGTATCTCATATTAAAAATAGTTTAACATCACAGCCCTTTAGAAACCATAAATCTAAGTAATCCATCATAAAACCAAGTGTAGTATTGATAAACTAAGGACCAAAATATAATAAAATAATAAATAAAATGAAAGCTGCATCATTCAAAAATGAAATATATACAACCAGAACTACATTAGTCATGTAAGACAAACTTAAAAATAAATTTATATAGAAAGATAGACCTTAATGAAGTCATAATGGTGTAGCCTAGTAGCTATATAAATAGTGTCAAATGGTCCTCTTAAATGAAGAATCTAGAGAGAACAACAAGTAGTCATATCTCAAAATAACTGCAAGTAATTATTAGGCTATATCATGGAGAATTTGATTTCTTAAAATAATAACAAAGGTAGCCAAAAAAGTATTAAGCAGTAAAACAAGCTCACTAACATTGATGGCTACTTTAATTATTAAATAGGCTTAGTTTGAAATTTTATATTAGCTAATCAATGAGGCCATCATAGCTTGAAGGCTGCTTAAATTCTTAAAAACCCATAAATCCAACTTATTCAACACAAAATGTACCTTACCTCTTAACTAAAAATTAGATTGAGCATTTGTTTAAATATCATTAAGCATTATCCAATGTAGGTAGCTATATGCTGATTCCACTCAACAAGCATTCACATACAAATAAAAGTAAAGTGAGGTGGTTCAAGCTCAAAGAAACTGATGATTCACTTGTGTAATTTCCAAGACTCATCAATTTAATGAAATATTAAGCACATGTACCCCACTGTTTGATTGGAAGTCCAACAATCAGATGTTAATGATACAATAGGTATGCTTTTAAGATATGCCTTCAGCTTTTCTTTTTCTACTTCATAGACTTTCATGTAATCATTTTTATAGTATTCCTAGAAACTCTTTCATAGTTATTAGGGTTGTCAAAAAAGATCATTGTTTATGAACATCTCGTTTCATTAAGTTTCTCATGTTCGGCTCATTCATTAACTAAACGAGCAGAACATAAATAAATATTTAAAGCTAAATTTATAAACGAGCTGAACATGAACAATCCTTTGTTTGATCGTGTTCAGCTCGAAATAAAAAAATTATATTATATTATTATTATTATTATTTATTATTATTTATCATTATTATTTATTATTATTATTATTATTATTATTATATTATTATTATTATTATTATTATTATTATTATTATTATTATTATTATTATTGTGGGCTCCAAAAATTCACCATCGTCCTCTCACAATTGAAGAGAGTATGGTTTAATGTGTTGGTGAAATTTTCAATAAAAGCAATACTGCCCATCTTGCCAAGCAACCTGTCAATGCTGGTCTTGTCATCAAGCACTTTAGTGGATCAATCCTTGAGATGAGGGTGATCTTGTGAGATAACATATAGTGAGCTTTTGGACTGCAAAGATCAATGTCAAACAATCGGAGAGTATCTCATTTCTGCTCCTATCAACCTCCGAATGATATAGTAAAGAGCATCCTCTTTGCTTTATTTATTGTGTTGTGCCAATAACGCTCCAAAGGACTCTTCTAATGCAGCTATGTATAGAATGAGGGGCTTCCCATGAGTAGGCGCTATAAGGATTAATGGATTTAACAAGTAGCTTTTAATACTATTGAAGGCTTCTTGGAACTCCTTATAATGGAGCATCCTTCCTCATCAACTTTGCAAATGGTCGATAGCATCTAGATTAGTTTGATATAAATTGTCGATGAATGTAAGTTATCCTTGTAAAGAACAGAGTTAACACAAACTCTTCAGCGGAGGTATCTCCATAATTGCCTTGATTTTAGTAGAATCGATTTCAATTCCTTTGTGACCTACAATATTCCCAAGGAATTTTTTGTAGGATAGCCCGAATGCACATTTTAGAGGATTCATCTTGAGACCATATTTTTTGATTCTCTTCAATACAATCTCAAATCTTCAAAGTGATTTTCATGATTTAAGCTCTTCACCACCAAATCATCAACATAACATTCCATCTTATGGTGAATCAGCTCATCAAAAATATGCACCATGGCTCTTTGGTATGTAGCTCCAGCATTCTTCAATCCGAAGGGCATGACTGTGTAGCAATATATACCAATTAACATCCTAAATGATGTGTGGTTTTCATCATCAGGAGCCATCTTGATTTGATTATATCTTGATGATACATACATGAATGAGAACATGTCGTAGTTGGAAGTATTGTCCACTAGTAGTTTTGATATTGGAAGTGGAAAGTCATCTTTTGGGCATGCCTTATTTAGGTACCGGAAGTCAATGCAGACATGGATTTAGTCATTCTTCTTTCTAACTAAGACAATGTTGGCTATTCAATCTAGATACTTCTCCTCCCAGATGAAGCCTGCTTTGATCAGCTTCTTAGTTTCTACAATTACCCGCTCTTCAATCTCCAATCTCATTCGTCTATGAGCTTGCTTAATAGGCATCGCATCTAGTTTAATGCTAAGTTTATGAACTGCTACATCAGGGGATAAGCCTGGTATTTTAGAATATATCCAGGCAAAGCAATCTCTGAATTCATAAAGTAGCATTTTAGCTCTTCAACTTTTTTATCAGGCAGAAGGGCACTGATGAAAGTTGAATGGGGATCATCCTTAGCTCCTAAGTTGATTTCTTTGAGTTCATCCATAGTAGTTGTTTGTCCACTATCTTCGAGTTTTTTAGGTGCAGGCTTGGCTTCTACTTCTTCATCATTTGTAAGAAGAATTTCATGGAGATCATCTTCTTCATCACTATTAGTTTCAATCTCAACTTCTATTATATTATAATAAAATTTATTTTGATGAGATTTATGGATGAACCTAAGACCTTTAGTGATAAACATATCACTTCTTTGTGATGCTTGAGGACTTCTTTGGCTCCACATCTTGTTAAAGATTTGAGTTCTATGTTTAGTAGTTCCAATTTGAATTCCATGCTTATATTGGTATTCTTGTTGGCACTATCTCATCAGAATTTTCATTTTGAGTAGGTTGATCAAAATTATGAGACTAAGACTCTTCAGATTTGTAAAATATAATTCTTGTTCTGACTCAATGGTGGCATATGGAATGTTATCAATTCTTCAATGTTATGAATCTCCAATGCAGAAATTTCTTTGAAGTACTGCTAAGGGATGGGTATAAATTTTGAAGGAGTCATTTGACACTGTTAAGTGAGCCATCCTTCTTGATATCATAAGTAGATTCAAAGTCATAGTTTGAATCAAAATTACTTATTTTATATTTTTCCTTTTTAGAAAGCTTATAAGTTTTCTTAGGTTTGATATAAATATTTTCTTCTTGTTGTGTGTCACTTCCTAAATGAGGAACTGATCTTCTTGATTTAGGTGTAGAATCAAGTACTTTGGGGAGAATCGGCATTGCCTTTTTTTTTTTTTTTGCTTCTACTCTTTATGAAGTTTCTTTTTAGTTCCTGAAGTGGATGCTACCACCTCAAGAGGCTCTATTGGCTTAGCCTCTTTAGGGATGAAATATTTTGTATCTTCATAAATCTTTGCTTCATGGATGGAGAATGGTTGTAGGTTGCCAGGAATTCTAAACTCTTCTCCATTTTTTAGGTACTTCATACACTAATGCATAGTTGATGGGACTATGTCATACTCATGCAGCCATGGCCGACCCAAGAGAGCTCTAAATGATGTATCAGCATTAATTACATGAAACTTGGCTTCTATATATGAATCCTTAAACTTGAGTGGGAGAATAAAATAACCTAGGATTTTCTGCTCTTTCTCATTGAAATCATGAACCATCAACTTATCCCTCCTAAGATGTTGGACGTCAAGTGATAATCCTCTTAATGATTTTAGACTCATAAGATTGATAGAAGAACCTGGATCAATCAGTATTCGATTGATCAACATGGCATCACTCTCTGTGGTAACATATAAAGGACAGTTGTAATCTGCTATTCCCAACATAAGATCTTCTTCAAAAAATGTGATTACTGGGAGATCTTGAGGTTGTAATAATTCAGTCATATATTTTTCACCAAAGTAAGCTTCATAACTCTTTAGTCCTTTGAGAGCTCGTATCAAAGTTTCTCAGAGGTCTTTTGACATTAAGATAGCCTCATACACACTTAATTGTGTAAGAATCTTTCTCAGATATGATATAATATTATAATTAATCTTTTTGCTTGATTTAGGCATTATTTTAGGATTTTTGGGAATGATATCCACGTTGACTTCAATTTATTTACCTTTGTCTTTATTTGAATCCCCTTTATTTAATGATGGTGGTAGGACTTTCTCACTTCTCAATTGAACTTGAATTACCTTGTCGTGCTCAGATTCTTCTGAAGAAGTAGTTTCTTCAAATTCACTTTTTATTTTGAGGATTTACCAAAAGGGCTAGACTCACTTTTCAACTTCATACATTACATATGTGATGATATCGATGACTTCAGGACTCTTTTCTGTCGGGAAAACATAAATCTTCATCTAAATTGTTATCTTTTTATCGAGTCATTAGAAAAAATTCAAATGTTAACTCCTTAGGCTCTTCATG
Source organism: Cymbidium sinense (assembly GCA_021442155.1). Lineage (NCBI taxonomy): Eukaryota > Viridiplantae > Streptophyta > Magnoliopsida > Asparagales > Orchidaceae > Cymbidium > Cymbidium sinense. The sequence continues at coordinate 267,186,034 of CM038215.1, forward strand.
CTTTCGTGAAAAAAATTTTGATGTGTTGGTCGAGTCTATCTGACCACCTTTATCATTTTGGAGTAACTTATACTGAAGAACATCTGATATCACATAAATAATTCTAAATGTCTCTACTGGACAAAATTCATCATTATCTTCTTCATCCAATTCAACAATACAAAGTTTAGGCATAAAGTCTGCAAGCCTAAATGATTATATTGTCAGCTGGTGATACTCCTCTAAATTGTTAATAATCTTTTAAGTTATAGTCTTCTTCTTACTCTTCTTTTTCTTAACTGGCTTCTTTGACTGAGACCTACATTTAGAAGATTGTTCCTCATGTTTTGATGAAGTAGCCTAATCAAAATTCTGCTGAGAAGCCAAAATGCTTGGTTTTGGAATATTTTTAAGTCCAATATAGGTTCAAGTGGGGATTTCCACTTAACACTAAGGACATCTTTTAGCTACTTCAACATTTATACAGTCTTCTTAGAGACTACTGTTTCCCATTCTTCAATCTAAATAGATTTTTTTATCTTTAATGGATGATACAGAAGAGAACATAATCATTCATGTAGACTTTTTTTTTAGGTTGATTAGAACACTATCGGATAAGGTAAATTCACCTTGTGAATACTTCCATTCTAGCCAATCTTTAAAGACATAACAATCTTCAATAGGATGGTTGATCACTCGATGATAGAGATAGTAATTTGGATTATTAACTTGATCAGCTTATTCAGCCCTTGTACTTTCTAGTAATTGTACACCAGCTTTGACTCTTGTCAAAATAATTTAGCCACACTGTCCCTTCTAAAATAATATTCTTTGTTCATCTTTTCCTTAAGAGATTCCTACATTTGCTCATCATCTCTTGTTGCTTATTTTGGATGCTCTCCACCACCTAAAAAGTTTGAGGTTTATCATTGCCTCTCAATACCAATTTTGGTTATGGATTAGGATGAACAAGCTTCTTTCCCTTATCACTGTTGTACATTGGTTATTTTTCTTTATCTACATCATATATTACTCATTTTTCACCACTTGAGCTATAGAAAGCGGCATGAGTTTCATTTCTTCTTGAATCTGAAGGTTTATTTCTCTTTGATTTATTTGTATATATTTCAGACTTAGGGTGATTTAAAGTTTCAAATTTTGCCACCCTATCAAGCAAGTCTTGGAATATTGTAATTGATGCCATACATAAAAATGGTGCCTTTTTATCATCCATATTATCCATTAACAATTGGATCGCATGTTCTTCCTCCAATTATTGTTCAAATTTCATGCTTTGGTTATGCCAACGAGTTACAAATTTTATCACTGACTCATCTTTTCTCTTTTTTAACAAGGCAAGGTCAGTGATCATTATCTTCTATTGCATCAGAAACCTTTCACAACATTGTCTCTAGCTCAAATAAGGTTTTGACTAATCATTCGTCATATCACTCAAAAGAAGTTGAGGTCGCTAATTTTAACCGGCATAAAGAAGTGCATCATTTTCTCAAGTGTTACAACAAGTAGCCTTGAATTGGGATAGATGTTACTTTGGATTAACATGCCCACCAAAAGTATTAAATTTTTGTATTGAGTAACCTTTTGAGTATGAAACTTGATCAAATTTAGTTATGTAAGGGCGACCTTTACTCACCAACTTTTCAGCCTGCTCTGAAGCTATAACTGCCATTTATCTTTTCATTAATTATTATTTCTAGTTGAGCAATTGTTATTATTCCTACTGCACTAGCCACATTCTAAATTACAGGTTGAAGAGCTAGTTGATTGACTTCACTCCTCCCTTCAAGTATAGCATGTACTGTAGGAGCTTGAGGTATCAAAGTAACTGGTGGTATAAAGGTTGTATTATTAACTACTTGTTGATTAGTAGATGAAATAGGTGCTACATTTGATGTGATATTTTTTTACAACATATCAATCATGATATTCATTTGTACCATCATGTCATTCATCTTGGTACCAAACTATGAAATTTTCTTATCTTTAGCTTCCATTTGATGCTGCATTTATTTTTTCTCTCAAGCTGGATGTGTCAACAAGTATAGGCTCTTCTTCTTCCTCTATTTCTTTTTGTTATTCTACTCCCTGCTTATCTTCAGGGGAAGAACTTGACTGTCCTTCTCCTTGTGTGTTTGTAGGGATAGTTATTACTAGGGATGAATGATGACGTTGATTATAAAATTATGTACCAGGTTGATCATTCCTGGTTCAGCCATATAAATAGCTTCAATTCCCACGACATCCTTTTCATTTTGATCTACTTCTTCTTCCTCTTCAGCAGAGATTGAAGATCCATATTCTAATCTATTTTATGATGACTCTCTTTCATAATCATTGAATTCAGGTTTAGGTTATGTCGATTCATATTATTTCTGATGGTGTTGAGCAGAAAGTTCATCTATATGTCTCATCATATAAATGACTTCTAGTTCCATAGTGTCTTGTTCATCGTCATCTTCTTGCACATGAATTTCTGATCGATGCTTCTAGTGGATCTCTGGTTTAGTGTGCAAAACAAACACTTCTTCCATTAAGGGACTGCGATCAAAGTCAACCTTCTCTTATGGGGGTGAATCTGATCGATGATGGGATCCCCTAGAGGATTCTCTAGGGTGTCAACTATCATGTCTTTTATCAGTGATATCCCTTCTTTTAAGCATCCACTTCTGATTAGTTATTTTTGAGGTCGGTTTCTGAATATACGCTTCAGATGTCACACCTCTTTCTTTCTTCAGAATTTTATCGCGGGGCCTTTCAACAGTAGATTCTTGGACATACGGTCCAAGTGTCATGCTCTGATGCTCACCGCGTGAAGCATACTTGGCTCGATGACTAGTTACTATAAGAGATGGTAATCTCATTGGCATGGCTTCAGTATTTTCAATCATCACAGGTCTTTAAAATTTTCTTTTCATTAAGCCTCTTTCCATGGCTACTTTAAGAACTTTATATATTCTAGAGGACAGTGTTTCAAGCTGTCTCCTCTATGGTAGTGGAGCTTGATGTTGTTGAGTCCAGAAAGTGTTTCACCTCTCTAGTAGAGCTATTCTTTTTTACCAATTTTAGATTATAAAAGTTGTTATGGGTAAGAATACTTGCTTATGGCGGTAATATTATTTGTTCACTGGGTCATTCAGGTAGGATTTACTGAGCCCTCAGCTCAGCATTTCTTCTTTTTCTTCATTGCCTTCTAGTTAATTTACTTCCTAATAAGAAAGCCTCAAAATCATATCTCCCAAGTACAAAGGTTTTAGTTGGCGAAGCAGTTGTACCATTAGGCATCAAAGATATAGTATGCCCAATGACAATTCTTTTCATCACGAGGACTTCAAATTGACCCAGTCTTTCAAAAATTGAAGTTCTCTATCGAGAAAACTCCTTAATAGCAGTTGGTTGCTAAATTAGTTGGTGAGCATGAGTTTTAGTAAACTAAGGCCTTCCAACATCATCTCGGATGAGTGCACCATGGGTGGGTGCTTCAAGAGTTGTAGTTATGATAGTTGGGAAATCTACGCTACAAAATTGAATGGTAGCCCCAACATCTCCTATGTTGATGACGGTGTTAGCTAAGTAGATGTTTGCACCATGCCCTAACTAAATTGTGAAAAGAGTGCTCTATAAATCCATTTTGCACAAGTGAAAGATGGGGATTAATAATTAGTAATTATTATTTCACCCCATACTTTTAAAATACAGATGTACTACAGGACAAAATAATAGTGTAATAAAGATATACTCTACATAATAATTCATTCAACATAGAGTCTCATACATTAGTAATTTGAATTTATTACACATTTAAATCACTATTTTTTATTTTGAATTTTCAAATATTTTGATGCTACTTTAGCATGTATATGACTAGCCAAAGATGGAAAGAGAACCCTAGGGGAGTCACCAGAAATCTGTGGGCTCCAAAAATTTGCCACCGTCCTCTCGAAATTGAAGAGAGTATGGTTTTTTGTGTAAGAGAAATTTTTAGAAAGCAGATGGAATAATTGATAAGGCACTACCCAAAGATTTCACCCTCATTTTATGAGGATTTTAAATGTGGTTCAAGATTTCCTATAGGCACAAGCACCTATAGTTAATTACCCCTCTCAATGTTGAGAGAGAACTTTCAATTAAGGCTAGTCGTTAGGTCACTAAATGCATAGCATATAGTAGCAACATGTGGAGTTTTGTAATTTAGAGTTTAGATTTATGAAATTTATCATCTTTTAAACTTAAAGAGGATGGTTGGGGGAATGATGACATGCCCGATCTAGATCCCATGGTTCCATCATCCTGGGCTGTCACGATCTCTAGTCTACATAGTCAGAGGATGTAGTCGACTCAGCCTGACCGAAGGATCCTCATAAGCAATACATGGGTTATGTCATCCGAGAAATCCTTGTAGACCTAGGGTGGTGTTTGTCTAAAAGACATGTTTAAGTCTACCTTAGTTGACAGAGGTCTTTTAGCCTTATCAGGTGTACCATATGATTCATAACTCAAAGGATACAGCTATTGGGGAGCATACAGGCTATAGTTGTGATCGTAATTTAATTATTCTATTTGATGGCAACCAACCAATCAAAGGACTTTGGTCCTAACTTCATCATATGTGGAGCCTACTAGCCAAGCCATGTAGACAAAGGACATGGGATATGCCTTTATTAGCATGAGATTGATTGAGAGTGAACATAGTAGAACACTTGATTTGACTTTGGCTCCTTTGTAAGCTAGAGTTTTCTTAATTTGTCACCTTCAACAAATTATTACAGAAGGTGGATTGGGTTTTAACTTTAAGTTTTTAGAGATTGAATTTTATTTAAGAATTTTTAGATTCATACTTAATTTGAGTTAATTTGATTTGAAATTAGAATCACATTTTGATGGAAGTATCCCCTCTGGTTGAAATCACCATTCAACACAGTCATCATTGGGGTAGATGTATTATTTGATCATTTAATTTATTATTTCAGATCATGTTGACTCTATTAGTTTAATAATAGAGGATCATATCTACTATTATATGATAGAATTAACTTTTAGATATTTTAATAAGTTAAAATTTTTATATTAATTAGATTTTTAGGTTTTGTTAACCTAGACCCGGTCCTAAGACCAAACCGGGAACCAACTCGCATAGCATCCTCAGACACTAAGTTAAGGCATTCAGTGTTGTGTCGGTGCCCATGTGGGTGTTTAGTAATTTAGATAATTTTATTTCTAAATTATGAGATTAATTTTATATTTATTTAATTCTAACTTAGCTCGCTCAACCTTTACAGATATTAAAATTTATACTTTAAATCTCTATGTCTGAGCATATGTAAGTATAATTTTTAGCTTAGATAATTTCATCTAATCAATAAAATCATTGATTTTGAAAATCATGGTTAGAATGAGAATTTTCTAATTTTTGGATTGAAGGAAGCTCCTTTATTCATGCAGAATTTAATTTAGTGTCGCCTGCTGTCTGCTTGTATGAATGTGGGCTCCAAAAATTCGCCACTGACCTCTCGACAATATGATGAAGTGAGTATGATTTTAAGATGTCGGTGTGATTTTTAGAAGGCAAATGGAATAGTAGATAAGATGCTACCCAAAGAGTTTGCTATCATTTGGTGAGGACTTTAGATCTGATTATAGGTTTTCTATAAGTACAAGCACCTATATTTAATTACCCTTCCTAATAATTGAGAGAAAACTTTTGATTAAGGCTAGTCGTTAGATCGCTTAATGCATAGCGTATAGTAGCAGCATGTGGAGTTTAAAATTTTAGATTATGAAATTCATCCTTTTAACTTAAAGCAGATGATTGGGGAAGCGATGATGCGCTCGATCTAAATCCCATGGTTCCATCATCCCGGGCTATCGTGGTCCCTAGTCTACTTAATAAGAGGAGGTAGTCAACCCAACCTGATCGAAGGATCCTTATCAGCATCACATGGGTTATGCCATCCAAGAATTCCTTGTAGACTTGGGGTGGTGTTTATCTAAGGAGACAATCTTAAGTCTACCTTAGATGATAGAGGGCTTTTTTCCTATCAAGTATATCCTATGATTCACAACTCAAAGGGTAAAGCCATTGGGGAGCATACAAGCTACGGTCATTATCGTAATATAATGGAGCCTTATTGGCCAAACCACCCGATCAGAGGACCCTGGTCATAATTGTATCATCTGTGGGGCCTATCGGTCAAGCCATGCAATCAGAGGAAACAAGCCACATCCTTACTAGCATGAGATTGATTGAGAGTGAACATAGCAAAATACTTGATTTAACATTGGCTCCTTTATGAGCTAGAGTTTTCTTAATTTGTCACCTTCAACAAACTATTGCAAAAGATGGATTGAATCAATTTTACTTTAAGCTTTTAATGATTGAATATTTAAGCAATTTTTAGATTGATAATCAATTTGAGTCAATTTGATTTGAAATTAGAATCAAATTTTGATAGAAGTATCCCCTCCCGTTGAAATCACCATTCCACACAACCATCATTGGGGTAGTTAATTGATTGAATCAAATATATTTGAGAACTTTAGATCCTGTCAACTTTCTTTAGCTCATAATAGAGGATCAGATTTACTATCACTTGACAGATTTAGCTTCTCAGATATTTTACTAAGTTGAAATTCTTATAATAGATTTTTAGGATTTGTTAACCCGGACCTAGTCCTAAGACTAAACCAGGAGGCAACCCACGCAGTATCCTAAAATACTAAATTTAAGCATTCAACATAGTGTCAGGGCCCATGCTGGTGTATTTAAGAATGCCTTAATTAATGCCTTCTATTTACTTGTATAGTGTGTTGTGAATCCAATGGCATAGTAGGCATTGTAAATTGATCTAATGTCTTATTAGGTTTTTCAGATTAACATTTAATTAATTCTAAGTTGATTAGTCTTTTAATATTTAATAGACTTTTGCTTATGACAATTCTCAAATTCATCACCAACTATACTCAATTTCTTCTTTATCTAATTCGAGTATTTGATAAGGCGATGAATATACTTCAAACATTTTCCAAGGATTCATCACTTATGCTTATTAGCAATCATACGATCTCATGGAAAATCTCTGATGAATTCTTTAGTTTTCTTCAATTTATTTGAATATGTTTGAAGAGTGTATCTTAATTCCAAGAGGCTCTCTTATGCTTTGAATTGATGTTCAATCAAGATTCCTATTTCTTTTGATATCGTCTAATTTTCAATTATTCAATTAGTTTTATGATCTCTTGTCTGTGAATTTAATACTTTGAGTATTCAATAAGAGGCTCTATTCACATAAACAAACATCAACTCCAGTATCGCTAACTCCATATTAAGCTTCATAATTAAGGAACAACTGGACTTCAAGTTTTGTTACAATACCTTTATGAATTTAACATTTAACTCCCCATATCTCAGTTAAAACTTGTTTAGTTCTCCCTCCCTTTTTTTGAGGAATTTGTGAGAACACATACTCACTTTATTAAAGAGTTATTTATATTTTTTTTATAAGAATGGGTCCTTCATTACTTTCTCTAATCTCTATAAATAAGGCTAAGAGGGGTCTTCTATTTCATTCCACTTGTTTGAGGAGTTGGAGTGCTTGAAAAAGAAGGGTTAATTTTTTTAGTGGGCTTTCAACTCCGCTTAGATAATTCTTCTAAGTGCTTTTTACCTCTTTTCTTTTTGATTTAATGTTTTACTTTTGTATTCATTGTATGTTTATTTCCGTCACTTCTTTTTTTCTTATTTGATTCTTTTAATTTAAATTTAGCTTTAGATTTCTTTGTTAAGTGCTCTTAAGCTAGTTTTTTTATTCCTCCATTTTTTTCTAAGTCCAAAGATTTGATGAAATTTTGGTAGAATTTCGGCTAGGGGAGCAACATTTAACAATTTTGGAGGCCTTCTCGTCACGCCCTAATGAGCATGATGGTCGGTGTTTTCCAACACCTCGTCTAATTTTCTTCTCGTCACGCCCTGATAAGCATGATGAGGCCTTCAAACCTGCAAAGAAACACAAGCACATATATATACTTTCACATTCACATCACATATGTTCAGACTTATTTTTTTGTGCTCCTGTAATGATCGGTAAGGAGACGAAGAGGGAGATGCCCAAAACCAAGAGAAGAACCCGTCTGATGACGGTGTTCCTCTCGGACTGCGGCAAAAGTAAAGGTCAGAAGGAGATGGAGAGGGAGGTGCTGGAAACCAGGAGAAGAACCTGCATGATGATGGTGTTCCTCTCACCGCAGAAAAAAGAAAGGTCGAAAAGGTTGAATTCAAGGATCTTGATTAGAGGAGGAAGGGAGGAGGAATATCGAGAGGAAGTCGCCTGATGACAGTGTTGCCTCTCAGCTACACTCGCTTGTAAAAAGAAAAGAGGTAGGCTAAGAGTGGATTTGGTAAAGGGAAATGAGGGAAGGAGGGAATTTTAATAAAGGGAATTAGGGAAAATGGAGAAGGATTTTCAAATTGAAGAAATGAGAGGAATGGAAGGGGGATTTTCGATTTTGAAGAAATAAGGAAAATGGAAGGAGAATTTTTGATTTTGAAGAAATAAAGGAAAATGGAAGGAGAAGAATTTTCGATTTGGGAGGAAATGAGAAGAAAAAGGGAAAGAAGAAGAAGTGATTTCAGTTTGTGAGGAGAAGAAGGAGAAGGAAGAAGAGGGAAGAAGAAGGGAAAGAAGAAAGAATTGATTTCAGTTTTGTTAGGGGAAGAAGGAGAAGGAAGAAGAGGGAAGAAGAGGGAAAGAAGAAAAAGTGATTTCATTTTTGTGAGGAGAAGAAGGGGAAGGAAGAAAAGGGAAGAAGAGGAGGGGGAGAAAGCTTTCAGTCATCAGAAGGAGGAGGGAAAGGTTCATTGGATGAGGGAGAGTGGTTGCAAGATCGTGTGAAGGGTGAGAGATGAATGAAGAGCTTGCTCATGGAGAGGGAGCATTCAGTCGAGCTAAGGTCATGCATGAAGAGGAGGTCGAGTCGTGCAAGCCGTGCATGAAGAGGTCAGGTCGAATGGTTTTAGGGATTTAGGTTAGTTAGGATTAAATTAGGGCTTTTTATTAACTGTTTAAATGTCTAATTAGTCTTAATGTAAATTTCACACTGAGAAAATTACATTATATATATATATATATCAATCTTAAGTTTTTCTAATGTTTCAGACACAACGGCCCAGTCCGTTTTGCGATCGGAGGCCATTTGCTTCAAGCCGGTGTCAAAATGGGCCAATTTCAGCTCAAAAATGTGCATTATCATTTCCAACAACTCAATTTTCATGCAGACTTGTCTGAATTTAGTGTGAATAATCTTACTTGTTAGATTTTGATATTTTAAAGCTAACAATGCAATCAATTTTATGATCGGAGGTCATTTGGTTTACGTCGGCACCTCCTGATCTCGATATGCATGTAGGCGCATTGACGACTCGATCGCTTGATCGGTTGATTATCAGGTTGTGCAATATTCATATTCTGACCAGTTTTAATGTTCTGAATGGAATGGTAAAGTCCATTCATCGATTGAAGGTCATTTCAACTAATTTTTGTGATGTCTAGTGTATTTCATCCTCAATTTGCTCGTTGTCACTTCTAATCATTCGACATTTGTACAGACTCATCTAAATTGAGCCTGGATAGTCTCATTTGGTAGTTATCGATGTTTCAAAGCTAACGACGTAATCAATTTTATGAATGGAGGTCATTTGTGCATCATCGTAGCTTCCTAGCTCTGATATGTGCATCGGCACATTGATAGCTCAATCGCTTGCTCGGTTGATCTTTAGATAATGTAATATTTATATTTTGACCAATTTTGATGTTATGAATGCGATGGTAAAGTCTATTCATTGATCGGAGGTCATTTAGACTGATTTCAATGACGTCCAATGTATTTTGAACCCCAATTTGCACACTTTCAAGTTTGTCAAATTGACTTGTTTGACTTATGGCACATATATGGAGGTCAACAAATGCCCCCCAACAAATGTGATTCACTTATGGAGCGAGTCGCATTTATTAAAAACTGGTTGACCCTTTGGGCTGGCCACAGAACTTGGATCATTTCAGCTTCGATTGCAATAGCTTACGGATCTTTGATAGAATTTGTCATTAGTATGATGCCTTATTTTGGACATAACATTGACTATTGTCACGACTTGTCAATTTCTTACACCATCTCTCTTTACTAAAAATCTCTTTCTTTTATGTCATTACAGATTTGAGTTTCTTCCAACCCTAACTTTATGCTTTGTCGGGTTTGATGGAGAAATTTTTTTGCTTATTTTGAGATTTTAAATTCCTTCTATCCTAGCTTTAAGCTTCATGAACTTGATGAAGGATTAACCTAATTTGTCCATATTGACTTTTCAGGAAGTGTATGTACACCCTAAGTCCTGTGCTTGCTGCCTTGACAAACTAATTGAAGGGTACATATAGATGACCCAACCTCTCAGCCTATATAGGGTCAATGTTGAGTTATCAGTCTAGCAATGTGTGCTTTAACAAATTAAATAATCATAAAATTCCATTAGTTTGTCTATCGACTTTGTATGAACTATGAAATTATTCTTCGCTCCTATGCTTTCTGCTTTGATGGACTTGATTAGGAGATTGGCTTTGATCTGTGCTTTGTGCTTGATCAGATCATTTGAGAATAGATTGAAATATCACCCTGCAGGCAATATAGAGATTGACTTGAGGTAGCTTTGAATTGAGAATTTTCTCATACTATCTTAGTCTATTGATCAAGTAAAAAGATCTCTTGGATTCTAATGATTTATAGTCACTAAGCTGGATCTGGTTTAAGATTGAACAGCTGTCATTGTTGGACTGACGAGTAGGGGTTCTTTCACTGCGGCCTTTTCTTACGGCTTGTTGAGTGAGGAGAGCGTTCAACAACTTGACCATATTTGGGTATATTGAGTTTGACCTTTATAACCTATGCGAGTCTTCAACTTAAGCTATGATGGGTTGGTGATTTGGTCATAGGGCTAATGAACGGGGGCTCTTTCACTTCAGCCTTTTCTTACGGCTCGTTAAGTGAGGAGAGCGTCAGCAACTTGGCCTAGGCTTGTTGAGTTCAACCTTTAGAACCCATCCATGTCCAAGACTTCAAGATGTAGAGGTTAATATTTTTCCAACTCAGTTGATTGAAGCTTCTAAGATTTAGAGTTCTTCTAACTTGATCTTCGATATTCGATGAATCTTGGGGAGAAATTTTTGACATTTAGGGTTGTCTTTTCATGCATAGAAATAAATTATTTTTGTTCCTTACATAAGCTTGCAACTTTAGCAATAATAGTTTTGGTTAAATTTAGGGATTTTGGCATTAATCTCGATGTCAACTTGAGTTAGAATATATTCGACGATCTCATCTTATAGTACAACATCCACTCAAATAAACTTAACATAAAATAAAAATTCCCCTGTCTTGCAGGGGAGATTCTAAAGCATATTTAGAAGAACTTTTAAGATGGAATTACGCAAATACATCAATATTTAAATTGATATGCTCTTAAGAGGGTTTTAACATGTAACATTGATTTCATCTATGTATATAACTCTAAAAATGCCTCCTGTGTAATAGGAGAATTTTCACGAAATTTTTTTTTCATCTTGAGTGAGTATATTTATTTAGGGATCTCGATTTAAAGCACGATGTCGACCTAAATAGATATACTAAAAAAATGCCCTTATCTTGCAGGGGGATTTCTATTGTACCTTGAGAATGTCGTTATCATGTATAATATTTTTTCAAGTAACAATCATTAATTGGTGGCATTGGTCTTTCACCCTTTAATTCAATTAGTTGGAATGCCCCTCTTTGGTACACTTTTTAAATGGCAATAGGGCCCTCCCAATTAGGCTCAAATTTTCCACCAAATTTTTAATTAGGAATAATTAGTCTTCTCGGCACCAAGACCAATTCTCGTTCTTGGAATGTTCAAGCATGGTCAAGAGCCCTGGACATCTTTGCTCGATAAACCTCTAGATTTTGATGAGCTTGCAATGTAACTTTATCATGCACATTGAGTTCCTCCATTCTCAAATGAGAATTTTGATCTTCAGTTAGCTTGTATTAGATGGCTACTATAAGAGACAGCAATTCAACTTCAAGCGAAATAACTGCTTCAATTCCAAATACCAATGAATAGAGAGTAGCTTTAGTCAGCATCATGTAGGTGGTTCGATACACCCATAGTGCCTCTATTAGTTTAGTATGCCATTCTCTCTTAATTTTAGTAAGGATTTTCTTGAGTAGCTTAACTAATGTCTTGTTGAAGGCCTCCACCAAACCATTTTCTCTTGGATTATATATTGAAGAATATCGCCAATCAATTTTGTGCCGATCAACAAATCTATAAATCTTTGTACTTTTAAAAGTTATGTCATTATCAAAAATTATTCAGCATGACACTCCAAATCTATAAAGCTCATTATGCATGAAGAAGTTGATCACCCGATCAGGAGTAACTTCTTTAAATGGGGTAGCTTCAGCCCACTTAAAAAAATAATCAGCCACTGTAAGGATGGAGCAGTGTCCAGCTGACGATGATGGATCAATTGGCCCAATTACATCTATACCCTAGCGTTCGAATGGCCAAGATGATGTTGTTGGGTGTAGTGGATTTGGAGGTTGATAGATTATATTCCCATGTACTTGACATTTATGGCATCTAATCTCTCACCATAGAATGCCAATAATAGCCCATCCTTTTGATCTTTACTATCATATTGGGGCCTAACTGATGTGCACCATAGAGTCCTTCATAAATTTCAACCATCACTTTACTAGCTTCATCTATATTTAAGCATTGTAGGCACATTTGTTCAAAGGATCTACGATATAGAGTGTTGTTGATGAAAGCGTAACATAACATTCTCTTCTCGATTTGAGCTGTCAGTGATTTATTATTTGGTAATTTGCCTTCTTTAAAGTAGTCGATGAAGGGTTGCCTCCAATCATGTGGCTCTTCTACAATAAAAGCTTCACACTGCTTTTCTAAGGTAATATCATTCTTAGCTCTTCTTATTATAAATTCTTGTTAACTTTGGAGAGTATGAGGATCAACCTCAGTCACATCCTACTATGTAAAATTTAGTAACCCCTCTACCTGTGGAGATTGATACTTTGCTGGCTCTAGAACTCGTTGAGTAAATATGCCGATCATGACATAATCACCATTCATACTTGCCATTTTTTTAGCTAATTTTGCTAAGCAATCGGCTTTGCTATTCTCGAATCGAGAGAATCAAGTTAGTATGATATTTGGTATTTGCTTCATAAGCTCGAGAACTCACTTATGGTAGAAAGCTAACTCAAGTTTGTTGATTTTATAGATGCCAAGTACTTGATTTATAATAAGCTGGGAATCACCAAAAATATGCAGGTTTTGAATGCCTATGAAAATAGCTTCTTCAAGACTCACCACTAATGCTTCATACTCGGCTTCATTATTAGTTCTTGGTTCGGTCAACCCATTTGATCGTCTAATTATCCCTCCTTCTAGTGTTATGAAGACGACGCCGATTCCTGCTCTTGTCCTTAGGAGATTTGGAGGTTGGATTTATTTGATCGAAGATGCTCCATCAAAGTACTTCCCAAATTTGTGATTTTTCTCTTTCATGAATGAGCATAATTTACTCATTGGAGAAATCATCATTAAGAGAAGAGTCTGCAAGGATGGGATGTGCAGCAAGAAAATCTGCTAAGACTTATCCCTTCACTGCTTTTCGTGGAACGTATGTGATATCAAATTGTAAAAGTTATACTGCCCATCTTGCCAAACGACCTATCAATGCTGATCTTGTCATCAAGTACTTCAACGGGTCGATCCTTGAGATGAGGGTGATCTTGTGAGATAACATATAGTGATGGAGCTTTTAGACTGCAAAGATTAACGCCAAATAATGCTTCTCTATCAAAGAGTATCTTATTTACGCTCTCCACCGATATAGTAAAGAGCATTCTTTTTGCTTTCTTCATTATGTTGTGACAATAATGCTCTAAGGGACTCTTCTAATGCACTTGTGTATAGAATGAGGGGCTTCCCAGGAGTAGGCACTGTAAAGAATGGTGGATTTAATAAGTAGCTTTTAATTCTATTGAAGGCTTCTTGGCACTCTTTGTCCTATTAGAATGGAGCATCCTTCGTCATCAGCTTTGCAAATGGTTGATAGTATCCTGATAGGTTTGATATAAATCGACGGATGAATGTAAGTTATCCTTGATAAGAACGGAGCTGATGCAAACTCTTTAGTGGAGGCATCTCCACAATTGCCTTGATTTTAGCATGATCAATTTCAATTCCTCTGTGACGTACAATGTACCTGAGAAATTTTCTGGAGGATACCCCGAATGCACACTTTAGAGGATTCATCTTAAGATCATTTTTTTATTCTCTGTAATATAATTTTCAAGTCTTCAAAGTGATTTTCATAATTTAAGCTCTTCACCACCAAATCGTCAACATAACATTTCACCTTCTGGTGAATTAACTCGTCAAAAATACGTCATGGCTCTTTGGTATGTAGCTCTAGCATTTTTTTTAATCCAAAAGGCATGACTATGTAGCAATAGATGCCAATAGGTGTTATGAATGATATGTATCTTTCATTTTTAAATGCCATCTTGATTTGATTATATCTCAATGATCCGTCCATGAATGAGAACATGTCATAATCTGAATTAGAATCACTTATTTCATACTTTACCTTTCTTGAAAGCTTATAAGTTTCCTTAGGTTTGACAGTCTTCTTATTCTTGTGTGTCACTTCTCAAATGATGAATTGATCTTCTTCCTTAAATACAAAGTCAAGTGCTTTAGGGAGAGTCGACATTGCCTTCTTTCTTCCTCTTTGCTTTTGCTCCTTTACCTTATGAAGTTTTTTTTTAGTTCCTGAAGTGGATGCTATCGCCAGGTTCTTGGTTGTTTTTTTAGAATGAGCTCTCAATCTCTCCATTTTAGACATAGAATTCCTCTTAGACACTAAGAGTTCTTTAGTATTAAGACACTTCTAGTGATTAGGTAAACACTTAACCTAACCCTAGAGACTTAGAAGAGGTAGCCATTGAAATAGCTCATGCCTTAGGGGTGTTAAGAAAATTTTCCTACCCTATAGCTTGAACCAAATCTTACTTCCTTCTTTCAAGTCAAACTCCAAATCCAAACTAACTTCAAACTCAAATCAATTTCAACTTAATTGATTTTCTCAAATCAAATCTTAAATCAATTCCAATTTAATTGATTTTTTTCTCAAATCCAAATCAACCTCAAATTTAAATCAACTTCAAACTCAAATCAATCCCATCAAATCTTAAACCAATTCTAACCCAATGGATTTTTCTCAAACCATGAATCAATTCCAAATGATTGAAACCCATGATTGAATTCCAAATCCAAAATCTTTCCTAAACACCTTTGATTTCATCTTATGGACTTAGCTCAAATCAAATTCAAATCACTTCAAATTCAAGAGATTTTCTCATAACCCATTTTATATTTCCATTTATAATCACAAGTATAAATGAAATATAAATTCAAATAACCAAAACCAATCCAAAACTCAAATCCAAAATCCAACCAAAACCCAACATATGCTTCTTCAAGTCAAAATTCTTGAACTTAGCCAAATCAAACTCAAACCAATCCAAACCTTTAGATTTTCTTCATGATTCAATTAACCCTTCAGTCATGAATCCAAATAGAAACATAAACCTCAATCATCAAACCAAAACTAAATTCAAAACTCAAACCCAAATCAAACCTATGTTCAACCTTTAAACTTGAAATTGTCAAATGAATCAAAACTCATTTGACTCCAAATCACTTGCAAATGAATTTATATTCTAATCATAAGTCCATATGTGAGTTCAACCAAACTTGAATCAAGCCTTGATCAAGTCAATTGACCCACTTAGGCTCACTTGATCCAAAGTGACCTAAAGCACCCTTTTGAGCCAAATTCTAATCCTACCCAAATTGGATTGAACTAATCTCACCTAAGCCTCACGTTGTGAGCAAAAATCATCATAAGATGATCAATCACTCAAATTGGGTCAAACCAAGTCAAACCTAGCCTTTGATTAAGTTAACATTTGACATAAATGAAACTCAAACTAGCCAAAAACCATCATAGGCCAAATTGAATGAAACCATTGATCTAAACCAGTTTATGATCAACAATTGAACATGACCAAATCATCATTTGAGCTAAACCTAGCCCAATTGGCCACTTGATCCAAGTTGACCCAACTTGACCTAAAAAGTTAAAATGGGTCAAATCTTGATCTAAGCCAAATTGATTGCAACAAATGGGTCAAATTCATTATAACCCACTTGTTGAACTTGATCAAAGCCTCAATTCGCCAACTAGACCCAATCTAGCCCAATTGACCATGAACCCAACTTGACTTAAAATGTCAAATTAAGCCAAAATCAAACCAAACCAAAATTGATTGAAACCAAAGCTTGCAAAATGTTTCAAATGACCAACCAAACCTAAACCAACCCATGACCTAACCTAATTGGGTCAAATGGGTCAAATTGGTCAACTTGACCCATTTGACCTAAGTGAAATCAAATGAACCAAAATCAAATATAAACCAAATTGAACCAAACCAATGATACCAAAACATTTCAAATGGTCATATGAACTTGACCCAACACATTGTTTGACCTAATTTGACTAATTGGTCAACTTGACCCAAGTTGACCTATTTTGACCTAAATGGGTCAACATGAGCCAAATCATATCAAATAAAACTCCAAATTCATTGAAAATTGGCACAACCCATTTTTCAATTATTTCAAATCTTCCTAAATCAAAATCAAAGCTAAATGACCATTTTACCCCTAGGTCAAAGGGTAACCTATGGCCAATTCCACTTAGAATTTGATCAAATCCTTTTTGTGCCACTTGGCACCCTCTTAATGGAGCAAATAGACACTAATGAGAGTGGTGTACATGACCCAATGGGTTTGGGTCAACCAAACCCGACCCAAGGCCAAAATCAACCACCCAATTAAAAATTCTCCATATGGAATCACACTCCAACAAATGGGCAACTCCTCCACTACACTCCCCTGCCAAAACCGAACCATGTGAAGCTCCTCGCAGCCTAACAAACCCATTCAATAAGATCAATTTGATCAAAATGGAAAAGGAGCTCGCAACCGTCTGATCCAAGTAAGGGGAGATATATTCCCCCTAATTTCATTCCAATTCATATGACTTGCAATCGATTGAACCCTAGGAACTCAGAGGAAGCATTGTCAAGCTCTCCTAAGAATTCCTAAGCTCGATTGATTTCTCTATTTCTCAGTTTGCCTAAGCCAAAAATAGGGGAGGTGAGTGAGAATTCCACTTTGCTCAACACTTCACCATAGTCCTCTTGCAAGCATCATTAGGGAAGCAAGTCGAGCTCACCCAAGGTGTTTTCTAAGCAACCAAGCCACGGGAAGGAGGAGCTAGACCAAAGCTGCAAGCCATTAAAGGGAGCTTTGGCCAATAGGAAGATCCACTTCACCTCAAACCTTCAAACCTTCAACAGGGCTTTGTCTCCACTAGATGAAGCTACCTCAACATTTGGGAGCATCGGTGATAGCCTCCAGTGATGTATGCTTCAAAATTGAGCTTAGAGAGAATTTTCTTTGGTCCTTTATGAAGGGAAGTGTCATCCCAATCATAATTGACCGTTGGATGTTCTTCCCCACACATCTTGATTATGTGGGTTGAATCCTTGCTCAATTCGAGCTCAAGTGACCTTGGATCAAGCCATGGAGGATGGACAACGTCCATCTCCCACAGGCGAGGGTAAGGATGAATCATGGACCATCCATCTTACGTGTTTTGGATGGATAATCCTGATTAATTCGATTAGATTTGATGATTAATCTTTTAGAAACTGTGGGCTTGATCTCGATCGTCCATTCTTTGATCGAACTGTCCAAGGAAAAGCGCGTAGTGCCACTGGCTGACACTGCATAGATGTGACAACATAAATAACCAATCTATCACGCCATGTGGAAAGTGCGCACCGCGTCAGCGGTCCACATGGCACCGATGGAATTAGTTATATAATTAAGGGATTTAATGACCTATTAATCACAAAAACTTTAAATATTCATAACTAAATGTAGAAAAATCCAAAAAATGCAAACTCAACATCATTTTAAAGATAATTAAAGGGGGAATAATATAAAATTAATTTTGATTAATTTTAAATAATATATTTCACTCAATTTGAGTTTTATTATGAATGTAATTATGTTAATTACTCCCTAATTATTTCATTAATTAATTCCAAACTTCTCATATATGTTTAGTGGGATGACTTCCGCCTACCTTTATTTTCTTGGAATTTATTAATAGTTTAATTAGTATAATTACTTGATTCATTCATAATGACTCCCTTAATTAATTAAGTGATTAATTAATCTATTAAATGGTGGTGAATCTATTAATGGGGCTTGCTAATCACTATAAAATATTGAAGGGACTTCAGGAATGAGATTAGGATTCCTTTTCCAATCTCTTCTCTCAAAGTTCACTCCATTTCAAAAACATTTAATCAAGTTGTATCTAATGGCCTAATCACTTCATTAATAAATTCAATTAATCAAAATTCAAAATAAATCATACTAGAACTCAATAATCTTATTTCATGAGTAGATACTTAGGTGTTCAATAACTTAAGTAAGCTTAAGGAAATCATTTCCAACTCACATGTGTGGGAAGATTATGAAAATACTTAATTAAACCCTTTAACTTAATTAATCAATAATTGTAAGCCAATTGTATTAGGTCCTTTCTTTCTTAGGGTGCATTGCTAATTTAAATTTCATGTGGTTGCATATTATATGTTGGCTCATAATTAGTTGTTTAATTATGTTAAAGTGGTGTAGGTAAAGGGTAATTAATGAATTTAACTTACACCTTAACCTAAACAAAACATAAAATCAATCTAATAGTTCTAAGATTAAACTAAATTGATTAACATATGTAGGAGATGGGTTAGGACCAGCAAACACCCTTTTCATATTTCCTAAATCAAACTAAAAATAAGAATAAAAATCTCTTTAGGAAATATTGATTCACTTTAATTGATCTTATTCCATAGGATTGTCTTTAGGAATTAATTAGGGTGAATGAAGTTACATGCTTACATCACCTTATTTCTTTCCAAGCATGCTAAATGGTGTATGTTATATGAACTCATGCATTCATACCTTTTGAAAAATCAAATTAAAATGAAATATTTTCTTTATGTCAAATTGCATGCTTTGGCTAAAGTAAGAATATGAGTGGCTATTATCACTACTAAATCCAAAATTATTTTTTAAAACTTATAAATCAAAGACTATAAATGAATGCATGCTGCTTATAAGTATTTATAAGCTTGCATGTGAATATAGCTTAAAATGTGTCATGTGGCTTTCTTCTCTTTTCTTAACATGGTTTGTATAGGATTTGCAAAGTGTATAGTTCTTTTGAAAAAAAACATAGCACTTGCTTAAATTTATTTCTATGCACTCCCATGTCATGAATTAAGAAGGATCTTCATATTACACATATAAATTGAATAATCAACAAATCAAACAAACATAAATCTTTTGCATGATTCTTTTCCATTCATTTCTTTTTATACATGCACTTGTATTTATGAAAAGTGGTATATTAGTCTGGACATCCCGGGGTTGCGAGGCTTTAAGTAGCCCCAAGTAGATCTTGTACCTTACACTCCTCGTGTAGAAAATAATGGTGTCGTACTCACTTATATCTTTCATACATGTAAATGTGCATTTGATTAATGGATAGAAGAATCCCTCTCTTTTATACTTAACAAAATCATGCATTCATGAAATATCCAAATTTTCTTAAATCACATCTCTTAGCATTCATCATTAAGGTGTGCTAAGACTTTGCATTTGATGTATAGCTATGCTTAGGATATATTCATATGCATGATACACATGTTGGAATGAAATAAAGTGTTGTATGTTTTGTGATAGTAATTCACTTTAATTAATCCAAAATGCCTTTATTATTTGAATGGGTTTATTTAGAGCAAATCTAAACTTAGGATTAATTAAAACACATAATAAAATATTCACTAAATGAAAATCACTAATGAATCTACCTTAGAAATTACTTAAGGTATGGAGGAAGAGAAGTTCTCCTCTCTTTTCTCTCTTTACAACACTTAGTAATTAATTGTAGGTTCATTTAAACCAAATAAAATCATAAAATAAAATTAACAAATCAATGAAATCACTTAAATGAAATCACCCTCTAAGTTCAATCCTTCATACTTAGAAAATCTTAACCTTAAAGCCTAGTTAAGACATACCACTCAAACCTTAAATGACACACACATTAGGCTAAGTTACCATTTCTAGTCTTATGTTAAGGTGGAGCATGGTTTGATGCTGATTTTGTTTTGTGATGTAATATTTTAGTCTGGATGTTAGGGTATATGTGCGTAGACTAAATGGTAGGGAGATCTTAGTCTAACCATTATCTTCTACAGAGGATTGTGCTTAAGGGACACTGTAATAAAAATGTAAATGCTTTTGCTATGCGGGTTGCTTATACCACTAAGCATAATCTAAAATAGGTTGGGCAAACTTGGTTACCCATGCATAGAGTGCTAAGTATAATTTATTCATATACATGCTTAGCATTATTTGGTTTGTTTAGCTAATCTCTATTTTATAGGTTTTAGTTAGATTTACTTTTCTCATTTTTCATGTAATTTTGTAATTAGGATTTGGAATGAATGTTATGGGAGATTAGGATAACATTGGTCATAAGACTAAGTCTTATGCACCATGTGAAGCCTTGGAGCAACCATACCCCAACCAACCAAAAGAAGAAAAGAAATGAAGAAAGAAAGAAATGAAGGAAAGAAGAAATGAAGAAATGAAGAATGAAGACCCCCATAACATAAATTCCTTCTAAGTTGTAATTATTCATTTATAATCTGAGTTGTATAATGGTAGAGCTCGGCTACCCATTTTTTTTTGAGTTTGTGTGATGGAGCCCAGCCATAATAGGCCTTTTATTCTTTTTTGCTGGCTTTATAAATTGTTTGATGTTTGTTTAGCTTGTGCATTAAGATGTCATCTTTTTCTTAATTTCTACCTTGCTTTAATGAATGGTCTCAATGTGATTTAGGCTCTTAGAAAAATAAATTTTCTATTAAATTAATCAACTCAAAACTAAAAAAAAGTAATAACTCATAACCTCACCTAAAACCTAGGTTATAAAATAATAAAAAAGATTTAGCAACCCCTTAGCTAGATGTTGTATGTTTTCACATCATGCATAAAAAAGCATCTTGCTTCACTCTTGCTTATAGAGGGCTTCCACCTTTGTCAGGGAACTTGGCTTGACCTTTGAGAGCCATGGTGGAAACACACCTCCTTCTTATTGATTTTGGCCCATAACCAATTTCTCATGCATTAGGCATATGAATCTCATAGTCTGTGTCAAATTAATAGTCCAAAAATAAAAATAAAACATAATAAAATTTGCATTAGATTTAAGTCATTAAATCATGCCCTACATGATCTAGTCTCTTAGGGAATATACTTAAGGACTTAATCTCTTTCTAAAATAAACAACAGCTTAGCTATCTTGCAAAAACATATGACTTGCCTACATGTATTTAAAATCGTAGGAGGAGTTAGTTGGCGGCCACCCCTAGGCGGTCGTAAGTCCAACAGTCGGGTGGTTTATCCTCTCTTATGGAGGTAAATCATATGCCCATTTTTTCCTTAGATTTAGGTCGTGCTTTGGCCCTCACCAAAACTCCTTAGATTGAAGTTCAGAGGTTGCTACTTCTCTTTATGGGCTACGAGCATAAATCCTCACCTCTTAGGCATATCCACGATCTTGTGTTGTGGAATTGTAAACCCTGATTTCTAATAAAAATTCAACTCAAATAAATAATTTCCCTCATCTTCAAAAATGTAAAGCCCAACCATAGGATAGTTTGGGATGCTAATTAGGCTTCCTAGTATCATAAGCACCTCTACTTATCTCCTTGTGGTTTCGATAATAACTCCCTCCTTTTGATCAATCCCACTTGATTTTCTAAAAATAGCCAATTGATTGATAGTCCTATCTTTGAAATATTTGGAGACAACAATTATTTACCTTAATTGAGAGTATTCCTAAGGAATCTCATTCCTTATGATGTAATTAACTATGGGGGCTTGCCTCTATAGGGAACTTAATGAACCCACTTTAAAATAAACCTACTTTACTTTCTCATGCAAAGTAGGGGAAGAATCTCTGGTATATATGACCCGTAGTCCTTAGGAGTCCTTATTAAGGTGATTAGGTCCATTATAGGATGACTATCTCTCAAAATAGTTCATCATTCCTTAATGTCTTACCTAGTCATCCCTAAGAATATCTCGATCTACATGGTGTCTAACAAGAAGTGTTATCTTTATTCATCCATTTATTTTTCCTCAAAAAGAAAGATAGATAAAAAGTGAAGATAAAAATTTACCACAGTTGTCTTAGGCTCTTTAGGGATGAAATATTTTGCATCTTCATAAATCTTTGCTTCATGGGCGGAGAATGGTTATAGGTTACCAAGAATTCTGAACTCTTCCCTCTCTTTTAGGTACTTCATACACTAATGCATTGTTGATGGGAACATGCCATACTCATGTAGCCACGACCGACCTAAGAGACTCTAAATGATGTATTAGCATCAATTACATGAAACTTGGCTTTTGTATATAAATCATGAAACTTGAGCGGGAGAATAAAAGAGTTCAGGGTTTTCTACCCTTTCTCATTGAAACCATGAATCATCAACTTATCCCTCCCAAGATGTTGGATATCAAGTGATAATCCTCTTATTACCTTTAGACTTATAAGATTGATAGAAGAACCCGGATCAATCAATATTCAGTTGATTAGGATGCCATCACTCTTTGCGATAACATATAGAGGATGGTTGTGATCTGCTATTCCCAACATAAGATCTTCTTCAAAAAATGTGATTATCGGGAGATCTTGAGTTTGCAATGATTCAGTCATACATTTTTTTAGCAAAGTAAGCTTCATAACTCTCCAGATCTTTGAGAGCATGTATCAAAGTTTCTCAAAGATCTTTTGACATCAAGAGAGCTTCGTACACACTCAGTTGTGCAGGATCTTTCTCAGATGTGATAGAATGTTATAATTTATCATTTTGCTTGATTTAGGCTTTATTCTAGTATTTTTGAGAATGATATATTCGTTCACTTCAATTTGTTTATTGTTGTCTTTGTTTGCATTTCCTATCTTTGATGAAGGTGGTAAGACTTTACCACTTTTCAACTAAACTTGAATCACCTTGTCTTGCTCAGATTCTTCTGAAGAGGTAGTTTCTTCAAATTCCCTTCTTATTCTGGAGGATTGACCAAAAGGGCTAAACTCATTTTTCAACTTCATACATTTCATACGTGATGATATCGATGAGTCTGATTCTTCTCCATCAGAAAAACATAAATCTTCATCTGAACTGTTATCTTCTTGTTGAGTCATTAAACAAAATTCAGATGTTAACTCCTCTTGCATTTCTTATAAGAATTTTGATGGATTGGTCTAGTTTGTGTGACTACCCTTGTCATTTTGGAGTAACTAATGTTGAAGAACATC
Organism: Cymbidium sinense; assembly: GCA_021442155.1. Taxonomy (NCBI): domain Eukaryota; kingdom Viridiplantae; phylum Streptophyta; class Magnoliopsida; order Asparagales; family Orchidaceae; genus Cymbidium; species Cymbidium sinense. The sequence continues at coordinate 267,209,685 of CM038215.1, forward strand.
TAACATCATGTAAATAATTCATCATGTCTCTACTATACAAGATTCACCATTATTTTTTTCATCCGATTCAACAATACAAAGTTTAGGCATAAAGTCTGCAATCCTAAATGGTTATCTTGCTGGCTAGTGATACTCCTTAAAATTGTTAATAATCTTTAGAGTTATAGTTCTTTTCATGATCTTCTTTTTCTTAGCCAGTGTGGTGAAATTTTATATGAATTTCTAAGATGTATACTTCCATCTTCACTCTATATAGAATAAAATGAAGATAGCAATTTTGACACCACGTAGATCCACAGATATTCTTATTGAGAGTGATCGGGTATGACATTGAGGAGAGGTGTATTATCTTGAAAGATAGAAGTTGGCACCCTACAATGGACCTAATCACCTCAACAAGGACTCCTAAGGACTATGGGTCTATATGTATACCAAAGATTCTTCCCCTACTTTACATGGAAAAGTAAAGTAAGGTTTATTTTAAATCGGATTTGTTAAGTTCCCTACAGGGGCAAACTCCTATAGTTAATTACATCCTAAGGGATGAGATCCCTCAGGAATACTCTTGATTAAGGTAAATGATCATTATCTCCAAAGATTTTGAAAAGGTAGGACCATCAATTGATTGGTTTGTTTTGGAAGATCAAATGGGATTGATCAAAGAGAGGGAGTTATTATCGAAGCCAAAGGAAGATAAGTAGGAGATGCTCATGATGTTAGGAAACTTAGTAAACATCCCAAACTATCCTATGGTTGGGCTTTACATTTTTGAAATAAAATTATTCATTTGAGTTGACTTTTTATTAGAAGTTTAGGGCTTATAATTTCATAATACAAGGTTATGGAAATGCCTAAGAGATGAGGATTTATGCTTATGGCCCATAAAATGGAGAAGTAATCTCAGAACCTAAATCTAAGGAGCTTTGATGAGGGCTGAAAGCATGACCTAAATCTAAGGTGATAATAAGTATTTGGTTTGTCTCCATAAGAGAGTACAAACCACCTGACTGCTTGGACTTACAATCGCCTGGGGGTGGCCACCAACTAACTCCTCCTACGATTTTAAATTCATGTAGGCAAATCATATACTTTATGCAAGATAGCTAGGTAATTATTTATTGAGAAAGAGACTAAGTCCTTAAACTCACTCTCTAAAATGATTAGATCATGTAAGGGCATGCTTCAAATGACCTAAATCTAATGCAAATCATATTACATATTATTTTTAATTTTTAGAGAATCATTTGACTTAGGCTTATAGGATTCATATGCCTAATGCATGAGAAGTAAGATTATTTTCCAAAATCAGTGAGAAGGGAGGATGTGTGTTTCCACCATGGCTCTCGAAGGTCAAGCCAAGGTTCTCTGGCAAAGGTGGAAGCCTTCTAATCAATAGTGAAAAATAATATACATTTGTGCATGATGTTGTAAAAGAAATACTCATCCAGCTATGGGGTTCTTAATTCTTTTATCTTGATTTTTAGCATAAGCTTTAGATGAGGTTATGAATTCTTTTTTAAATTTTGAATTGATTAATTTAGTAGAAGATTTATTTTTTCCTAAGAGCCTAATCCACATCCAAGCCATACATTAAGCAAAGAAGAAACAAGGAAAATGATATCATCTTAATGCACAAGCTAAACAAATCATCACTCAATTTATAAAGCTAATGCAAAAGAATAATAGGCCATTTATGGTTGGGCACCACCGTACAAACTTGAAAACAAATTGGGTAGTCGAGCTCTACCCTTATACAACCCAGATTATAAATAAATTAAGTACAATTAAGCAAGAAATTCATTATTATGGGAGTCTTCAAGCTTCATTTCTCCATTCTTCTTTACTTCTTTTCTTCTTTCTTCTTCTTTTCTTCTTTCTTCTTTGGTTCCTTCTTTTGGATAGTTGGAAGGTGGTTGTTCCAAAGGCTTCACATGGTGCATAAGATCAGATCTTATGACCAATGCTCATCCTAATCCCCCATAATAAATATTCCAAAATTCTAATTGCAGAAATACATAAAAAAAGAAAAGTAAATCTAGCTAACACATGCAAAATAGAGATTAGCTAAATAAACCACACAAATCCCAAGCATGTATATTGGACTTAGTACCCCACACATGGGTAACCAAGTCCTCCTGGCCTATTGGGTTATGCTTAGAGATATGAGCACATCAAAAGTAGTTATATTTTTATTACAGTGCCCCTTAAGCACAATTCCCTACAGAAAATAATGATTAAACTAAATCATCCTACCATTCATTGTACACTTATTCATCCTAATATCCAGACTAAAACATATATCATAAAATAAAAGCAAACATCAAACCATGCACCACCCTAACCTAAAGCTAGAAGTGGAGACTTAGTTTAATCTATGTGCTTTAGAAGGTTCATGTGGTGTGCTTAGCTATGGTTTTAAGGTTTGAATTTTCTAAGTGTGAAGGTGTTCAACTTAGATGTGTGGTTTCATTAAAGTGTTTAGTTGATTTGGGTTTATTTTATATCATGATTTGATTTAGTTTGGATGAACCTATAATTAATTACTAAGTTTTAAAGAGAGGAAAAAGAGAAGAGAACTTCTCTTTCCTTCCCTACCTCAGGTAATTTCTAAAGTAGATTCATGTTTGGTTTCATTTAGTGAATGTTTTATTATGTGTTTTAATTAATCCTACGTTTAGATCAATTCTAAAAAAAGCTTATTCAAAAATAAAGGCATTTTAAGATTTAGTAAGGTGAACTAAATTCACAAAGCATACATCACTTCATTCTTTCCCAACATGCATATGAATGAATCATAAGCATATCTATGCATACAAATGAGAATGCTAAGCATGCTTTATAATGAATGCTAAGTAGTTTACTTAAGAAAATTTGAATGCTTATGATGCATGATTTTCATTAAGTATAAAAGGGGCTTCTTATCCAATTTTTACATGCACACATGAATGTATGAAAGGCATAAGTGAGTACGACACCATTGTTAATCAGGGGTGTAAGGTAGAAGACCTATTTAGGGCTACTTAAAGTCTTGTAACCCCAGAGTTGTCTAGACTCCACTTTCCTTAAATACAAGCATATGTACAACAGAAATGAATGGAAAAGAAAAATGCAAAAGTTTGTACTTGATTGTTTGGTTTGTTTATGCAATTTATACATAGAGCTATAGATATCCTTCTTATGTAAAAGCATAGGAATGAATAGGGAATGGAATTAGGCAAGTTTTAGGTTCTTTTCAAATGAACTAAACACTTTACCAAATCTTACTCAAAACTATACTAAAAGAGGGGAGAAGAAAAATTGCACTAAGCACATCCTTATATTTTACTCACATGCAAATTATAAATAAAATATAAGTAACACAATTTTAGTTTTGGTAAATGATTCATATATTTTGGAAATAATTTGGATTTAATAGTGATAATAGCCACTCATATTCCTATTTTAGCCAAAACATGCAATTTGACATGAAAGAAATAATTCACTTTCATTTTGATTTTTGAAAAGAATGAATGCATGAAATTCATATGACATACAAATTTAGCATGTTGGGAAGGAACTAACATGATGAAAGCATGTAAACACATTCACCCTAATTAATTTCTAAAGACAATCTTATGAAATAAGAAAGCTTAAAGCAAATCAAATTATTTTTAAAGAAGGTTAGGTTTTGTTTTGAGTTTGATTTAATTTAAGAAATGTGAGGTAAGTTTGCTGTTCTTAACCCATTCCCACATGTGTATGATATTTTAAGTTCAATTTTTAGATGATTAGATCCATTTTATATTTTGAATAGGTTAAGGTATGAATTCAGTGTATTAATTACCCCTTACCTATACCACTATAGCATATTTAATCAAGTAATCATGAGCCAATGAGATGACATAAAACCTCACAAGGAATTTAAATTTCTAATGCACCGAGGAAGAAAATGCCTAATGTAATTTGGCTTATGATTAACGATTAATTAAACTAAGGGGGTTTAACTTAAGTAATTTCATAATCCCTCTCACACATGCGAGTTAGATTTTGATTTCCTTAATGTACTTAGGCTCTTAAACACCTAAGCATCTATCCAAGATAGATTAATTAAGTTTTGGAAGATTTTAGAATTTTATGAAATTAATTAAGGGGGTAATTATTGAATTAACGCTTAATTAATGATGGATTAAGAAAGAGAAGGGGGGTTTAGGGAACATCTCAAGGAACGTATCCCAAAATTATTCCCTAAAACTCACATTCACTTAATCAAAACTTAATTGACTCAATCAGAGGGTTAAACCACTAATTATGCCCTTAATTAAGCTTAAATATATTAAGGGAGTGATTAAGGAATGAATTAGTAATTCCCCTAATTAAGGTGCCAATAAATCCCAAGAAAATTAGGGGAGGCAGGAGTCATCCCACTAATTAAGCAAAAAAGGTTTGGGATAAATCAGAGGAGTAATTAAAGGGTAATTAGAAAAATAACATTTCCAATAAAACACAAATTTAGAGAAAAATACTATTCAAAATCTATTGAAATTAATTTTAGAATATTTGATGTTCAATTATCTTTCATATGCAATTTATTTCATATTTTTCTAATTTTTCTACACATATATATAAATTTTAGAAGATTTGGTGATTGATTAGAAATTAAATAATCACTAATTATATTATTAATCCGTCGCATTGTCTCTTGCGTGGCATGCACTTTACACATGGCATGATGGGATTGGGTACTTAACCCATCACATCGTAGTGTCGCGTGGTGGCGGCGTTACGTGCTTTCTCCTCAGCCGTCCGATCAAGGATTGGATGGTTGAGATTAAAGTCGCGGATCTGAGGGAGGAAATTATGGGTGCTATGCATTTTAATCTCGACCGTCCATCCAAAATGTGTGGATGGATAGCCAGAGATCATCCTTGTCATTCTCTGTGAGCAAGGAGATCCTTCCATCTTTGTGGCCATGATCTGAGCTCGATTGAGCTCGATTAACCCACACCATCTAAAATTAAGCACCATCTAACCTAGGATTGAAATTCACTTAATAAAGGACCATCATACATTGAACTTAAGCTCAAAAAAATGGCATACCTTACCGGAGGTGATCGCCAGCGCTCGAATCCCTTGGAGAAGCTTCGTCTAGTTGAGACAAAGCTTTGCTGAAAGTTTGAGCTCTTGAAATTGAGTGGATACCTTTATGAGTCAACTCCTCCTTGCCTTGAGCTCGACCTTGATTGAATTGGATCCTCCCTTACCTTTGGAGCTTGGGAAAGTTTGGCTTAGTCCTCTGATTGAACTTGAAGAAGGAATTGGGTTGATGTTGAGTGTGGAGTAAATTCAAATTTCACTCAAGCTCCCCTATTTTCAAGTGATGAAAACCGAGAATAGAGATTTCAAATCCTCTCTAGGAAGCTTGGGAAGCCTCTCTAAGGCTTGCTCTGAGTTCCTATGCTTCAATCGATAGAGGGAGTGTGTAGATTCAATTGAATTAGGGGGAGTATATCTTCCCCTTGAGAAATCGGATGGCCAAAAAGGATTATGCCATTTCTGATCAATACACCTCATGTAATGAGTTAGTTTGAATTGCATGTGGTTTAGTTTTGGCCAGAGAAGGAGTGGGTGAGGTGACCATGTGCTTGAATTGAGTGTAAGGAGGATTTCCATGTGGCCATTTCAATGGGAGTGGTCAGTTTGGCCATTGGGCTAAGTTTGGCTGACCCAAACCTATTGGGTTGGGTGCACCACACTCCCTAGTGTTCACGTGATCCACTAAGAGAGTGCCAAGTGGTTATGAAGAGGATTTGACCAAATTTCAAGTGAAATTGGCCAAAATTTACCCAATGGCCTAGAGTTAAAATGGTCATTTGACCTTGATTTCAGTTTGGGTATGTTTGATATGATGAGAAAATAAGTTTGGCCAAGTTTCATTGGATTTGGAGTTGGTTTGATGTGATTTGGCTCATGTTGACCCATTTAGGTCAAAATGGGTCAACTTGGGTCAAGTTGACCAAATGGTCAAATTGGGTCAAACCAAGGGTTGGGTAAAGTTCATATGACCATTTGAAATATTTTGGTGGCTTTGGTTTGATTCAATTTGATTTAGGTTTGAATTTGGTTCATTTGATTTCATTTAGGTCAAGTGGGGATTTATTGACCCATTTGACCTATTTGAGCTAGGTCATGGGTAAGTTTAGGTTTGGTTGGTCATATGAAAGGGATTGGTATCTTTGTTTCCAATCAATTTTGGTTAAGTTTGAATTTGGCTCAATTTGACCCTTTAGGTCAAGTTGGATTTATGGTCAATTAGGCTAGGTTGGGTCTAGTTAGGCAATTTGGTGACTTAAGACTAAGGATCCCTTAAAATCTAAGAGAGGTCCTATGTCTAAAATGGAGGGGTTGAGAGCTCATCCTAAAAATGAGGTCAATAGCCAGCTTCTTTGATTTATGAGGCCTGCATTTAGTAGACTGCACCTCATGCTGTGATGAAATAACCTTATTAAAATATTGATGAGAATCCCAAATACTTAGTTTATGTATCTCTTTTAAGTCCAATATAGGTTCCATTTGGAGTTTTCCACTTAACACTAAGGATACCCTTCACCTGCTTCAACATTTTCATGATCTTCTTAGAGACTACTGTTTCCCATTCTTCAATCTGAATTAATTTTTCTTTATTTTTGTCTTTAATGGATGATATGGAAGAAGACGTAATCATCTTTGTAGACTCTCTTTTTGGGTTGACTAGAACACTATCAGATAATGTAAATTTACCCCCGATAATACTTCCTTTCTAGCCAATCTTTGAAGACAACAATCTTCAATAGGATGGTTGATCATCCAATGATAGGGACAATAATTTGGATTACTGACTTGATTAGCCTCTTCAGGCCTTTTAATTTTTGGTAATTATAGACCAGCTTTAAGTGTTTGCCGAAATAATTTAGTCACACTGTCACTTCTAAAGGAATAATCTGTGTTCATCTTTTTCTTAAGAGATGGCTGCATTCGCTCATCATCTCTTGTTGCTTATTTTGGATGCTCTTCACCACTTGGAAAAGTCCAAAGTTTATCATTGTCTCCTAGTACCAATTTTGGTCGTGGATTAGAATGGATAGGCTTCTTTCTCTTATCATCATTGTAAATTGGTTGTTTTCCTTTATCCACATTATAGATTACTCATTTTTCACCACTTGAGCTATAGGAAGGGGCATGCGTTTCATTTTTTCTTGAGTCTGAAGTTTTATTTCTCTTTGCATTATCTGTATAGATTTTAGACTTAGGACGATTCAGCTTTTCAAATTTAGCCACCCTATCAAGCAAGTCTTAGAATATTATTGTTGACCTCATTTTTAGAAAGAGCTCACAACTTCTCCATCTTAGACATAGGATTCCTCCTAGACACAAAGAGTTTCATAGTCTTAAGACACTTCTACTGATTAGGTGAATACTTAACCTAACCCTAGAGACTTAGAAGAGTTAGCCATAGGAATAGGTCATGCCTTAGGAGTGTTAGGAAAACTTTCCTACCCTATAACTTGAACCAAATCCTTACTTCCTTCTTTCAAGTCAAAATTCAACTCTAAACCAACTTCAAACTCAAATCAATCCCATCAAATCTTGAACCAATTCTAACCCAATGGTTTCTCAAATCATGAATCAATTCCAAATGATTGAAACTCATGATTGAATTCCAACTCCAAATCTTTACTAAGCCCTTTAGATTTCATCTTATGGACTTAGCTCAAATCAAATTCAAGAGATTTTCTCATAACCCATTTATATCTTCATTAATATTCACAAATATAAGCAAAATATAAATTCAAATGGCCAAAACTAAATTCAAAACTCAAATCCAAATCTAATCAAAATCCAACCTAAACTCTTTCAAGATAAATCCTTGAACTCCTTCAAAGATTTTTTCATGACCAATTTATATTCTCATTTATATTCACAAATATAAATGAAATATAAATTCAAATCAACTTCAAATCAAAACCAAATTCAAAACTCAAACCCAAATCTAATAAAAAAAAACTAACTTATGCTTCTTCAAATCAAATTCTTGAACCTAGCCAAATCAAACTCAAATCAATCCAAACCCTGGGATTTTCTTCATGATTCAATCAATCCTTCAATCATTAATCCAAATATAAATATAAACTTCAATCATCAAACCAAAACCAAATTCAAAACTCAAACCCATGTTCATTCTTTGAACCTAAAATTATCAAATGAATCAAAATTCATTTGACTCCAAATCACTTGCAAATAGATTTATATTTCAATCATAAGTCCATATGTGAGTTCAATCAAACTTGAATCAAGTCTTGATCAAGTCAATTGACCCACTTTGGCTCACTTGACCCAACGTGACCTAAAATACCTTTTTGAGTCAAATTCTAATCCTACCCAAATTGGATTGAACTAAGCCCACCTAAGCCTCACATTATGAGCATCAATCATCATAGGATGATCAATCAATTAAATTGGGTCAAACCAAGTCAACACTTAACCTAAATAAAAGCCAAAATCCATCATCAGGTTGATTAAAACCATTGATCTAAACCGTTCATGATCAATGTTTGAACTTGACCAGGTCATCATTTTAGCCTAACCTAGCCCAATTGGCCACTTGACCCAAGTTGACCCAACTTGACCTAAAAAATCAAAATGGGTTAAATCTTGATCTAAGCCAAATCAATTGCAACCAATGGGTCAAGTTCATTTTAAATCACTTGTTGAACTTGACCAAAGCTCCAATTGGTAAACTAGATCCAACCTAGCCAATTGACCATGAGCCCAACTTGGCCTAAAAGGTCAAATCAAGCTAAAATCAAATCAAACCAAAATTGATTGAAACCAAAGCTTGCAAAACATTTCAAATGACCAACCAATCCTAAACCAACCCATGACCTAACCCAATTGGGTCAAATGGGTCAAATTGGTCAACTTGACCCATTTGACCTAAATGAAATCAAGTGAACCAAAACCAAATATAAACCAAATTTAACCAAACCAATGACACCAAAATATTTCAAATGGTCATGTGAACTTGACCCAACCCTTGGTTTGATCCAATTTGACCAATTGGTCAACTTGACCCAAGTTGACCCATTTTGACCTAAATGGGTTAACATGAGCCAAACGATATCAAATCAACTCCAAATTCTTTGAAATTTGGTCCAACCCAATTTCAAACTCTTCCAAATTTGCCTAAATTGAAATTAAAGCTAAATGACTATTTTACCCCCAGGTCAAGGGGTAACCTATGGCCAATTCCACTTAGAATTTGGTCAAATTTTTTCATGGCCGCTTGACACCCTCTTAGTGGACCAAATGGACACTAATAAGTGTAGTGCACATGACCAAATGGGTTTGGGTCAGTAAAACCCAACCCAAGGCCAAAATTGATCACTCAATGGAAAATGAGCATATGAAATCACCCATACCCGCATTTAACACATGGAAAACTCCTCCACTACTCTTCTCTGCCAAAATGGAATCACATGGCATCCATAATAGCCTAACAAACCCATTCCATGTGATCAATTTGATTAAAATGGAAGGATAGCTCGTCGCCATCCGATCTAAGTAGAGGGAGATATACTCCCCAATTTCATTCAATTGAGATCACTTCGATTGAGCGAGAGACCTAAGGTAAGCTCTCCAAGCACTTTGAAGCAATCCCCAAGCTCTTCCTAATTCTCCATTCTCGATTTCCTTAAGCCAAAAATAGGGGAGGTATGAAGAAATTATAACTCATTCATCACTCTACCAAAAGCCAATTCCTCTTGCAAGTACCATCAGAGGACCCAATCGAGCTCACCCTAGTCAAGTTCCAAGCATCTAAGCTATGGGAAGTGGGAGCTAGACCAAATCCAAAAGCCTTTGAAGGAAGCTTTGGCCAATAGGAAGATCCACTTCACCTCAAGCCTTCAAACCTTCAACAGGGCTTCATCTCCACTAGACGAAGCTACCTCGATGGTTGAGAGAGTTGGTGATAGTCTCCTGTGAGGTATGCTTCAAAACTGAGCTTGGGTATAGATTTATTTTGCCATTTGTGAAGGAAAGTATTATCCCAATTGAAAATGACCATTGGATGTCTTCCTCTTTTCTCTTAGATGGTGTTTGTTCAATCCCTACTCAATCCAAGCTCAAGTGAGCTTGGATTAAGCCTTAGAGGACGGACGGTCACTGTCTCCCGCAGGTGAGGGCAGGGATGAAACATGAACCATTCATCCCACATGTTTTGGATGGACGATCTTGATTAATCCGATTAGATCCTACATTTTAATCCCTTTAGATCCACGAGTTTTATCTAAACCATCTGATCTTTGATCGAATAGTCCAAGGAGAAAATGCCTAGGACCGTCGGCTGATTGTGCAGCCAATTTGACAACTTAAATAACCAATCTCTTCATGCCATGTGTGGCGTGCCGTCGCGTCCACATGGCGTCGATGGGATTAATATATAGAGTTATTAAATGACCTATTAATCACTGAAATTTCAAATATTCATAATTAAATATAGAAAAATCAAAAAAAATATGAATGACGGCTCATTTTAAAGATAATTCAATGAGGAATAATATAAAATTATTTTCAATTGATTTTGAATAGTAAATTTTCCTAATTTTGGTTATTTGAAATCTTAATAACCCTAATTAGTCCCTAATCATTTTATTAGTTAATTCCAAACTTCTCAGGAATATTTAGGAGGATGACTTCTCCCTCCCCTAATTTTCTTGGAATTTATTGATGAGTTAATTAGGAAAATCAATTAATGAATCCCTAATCACTCTCTTAATGTAATTAAGGATAATTAAGCATGTGAACAATGGTTTAATCACTTAATTAAGGTAATCAAACATTGTTTAAGTGATTAGAAAGTTTATAGAATAATTTTGAGATATTTTCCTTAAGCTATTCCCTAAACCCCCTTTCTTCCTTAATCCAAACTTAATTAAGGATTAATCCACTAATAATCTTCTTAATTAACCTAATCAAATTTTCAAAATAAATTTTAACTTAATCAATCCTTTGCCAAGTAGATACTTAGGTGTTTAGTAACCTAAGTAGTAAGCTTATTTCCAACCCACATATGTGAGAAGGTTATGAAAGTATTTAATTAAACCCTTTAGCTTAATTAATCAATAATTGTGAGCCAATTGCATTAGGCCCTTTCTTTCTTAGCGTGCATTATTGATTTAAATTCAATGTTGTTGCATTTCATCTGTTGGCTCATAATTATTAGGTTAGTTATGTTAAGGAGGTGTAGGTAAGGGGTAATTAATGAACTTGATTCACACCTTAACCTAAGAAAAATATAAAATCAATCTAATGGTTCTAAAAAATAAACTAAAATAGCATATACATGTGGGAGATGGTTTAGGACTAGAAAACCTTTTCACATTTCCTAACAACAAATCAAACTCAAAATTAAAACAAAAATCTCTTTAAACAACTTTGATTCACTTTAAATGATCTTATTCCATAAGATTATCTTTAGGAATTAATTAGGGTGAATGAAGTTACATGCTTGCATCACTTTATTTCTTTCCTAGCATGCTAAATGGTGTATGTCATATGAAATCATGCATTCATGTCTTTTGAAAAATAAATTAAAATGAAATATTTCCTTTATGTCAAATTGCATATTTTGGCTAAAGTAAGAATATGAATGGCTATTATCACTATTAAATCCAAAATTAATTTCAAAAACTATAAATCAAAGATGGCAAATGAAAGGTATGCTACTTATAATTATTTATAAGCTTGCATGTGAGTACAACATAAGATGTGCATTATGTGACTTTTTCTTCTCTTCTCTTTTAACATAGTTTTGAATAGGATTTGTAAAGTGTATAGTTCATTTGAAAAGAACACAACACTTGCTTAAATCCATTCATATTCATTCCTATGTTAACCTTTAAGAAGGATCTTTACATTTACACATGTAAATTACATAACCAAATCAAATATAAAAAGAAATCTTTTGCATGACTCTTTTTCCATTCATTTCTTTTTGTACATGCACATGTATTTAAGAAAAGTGGTATATTAGTCTGGACATCGAGGTTGCGAGGCTTTAAGTAGCCCTAAGTAGATCTTGTACCTTACATCCCTGATGTAGAAAATAATGGCACCGTACTCACTTATGTCTTTCATACATGCAAATGTGCATCTGATTAATGGATAAAAGAATCCTCTCTTTTCTACTTAACAAAAAGATGCATACATGAAACATTCCAATTTTTTCCTAAACAACATCTCTTAGCATTTTATCATCAAGGTGTGCTAACACTTCCATTTGCACGTATATATATGCTTAGGATTCATCCATATGCATGTTACACATGTTAAAAAGAAATAAAGGGTTGTGTGTTTTGTGATAGTAATTCACTTTAATTAATCTTAAAATGCCTTTATTATTGAATAGATTTATTTATAGAAAATCTAAATTTAGGATTAATTAAAATACATAATAAAATATTCATTAAACAAAAATTGCTAATGAATCTACATAGAAATTACTTAAGGTAGGGAGGAAGAGAAGTTTTCTTCTGTTTTCCTCTCTTTACAATATTTAGTAATTTAGTGTAGGTTCATTCAAACCAAATCAAATCATCAAATAAAATTTACAAAAATCAACTAAATCACTTAAATAAAATCACCCTCTAAGTTAAATCCTTTCACATTTAGAAAATCTTAACCTTAAAGCCTAGCTAAGACACACCACATAAGCCTTAAATGGCACACACATTAGGCTAAGTCGCTATTTCTAGCTCGATGTTAGAGCGATACATGGTTTGATGTTTGATTTTATTTTATGATGTGATGTTTTAGACTAGATATTAGGTGTATGTGCGTAGACTAAATAGTAGAGAGATCTTAGTCTAACCATCATCTTATATAGGGGATTGTACTTAAGGGGCATTGTAATAAAAATATAAATGCTTTTGCTGTGTAGGTTACCCCTAAGCATAATCCAAAATATGTCAGGTGGACTTTATTACCAATGTGTGGGGTGCTAAGTCTAATTTATTCATATACATGCTTGGGATTGTGTGATTTGTTTAGCTAATCTCTATTTTGCAGGTTTTAATTAGATTTACTTTTCCCAATTTCATGTAATTTTGTAATTAGGATTTGGAATGAATGTTATGGGGGATTAGGATGAACAATGGTCATAAGACTATATTTTATGTACCATGTAAAGCCTTTGGAGCAACCACCTTCCAACCAAACCAAAAGAAGAGAGAAGAAAGAAGAAAGAAATGAAGAAATGAAGAATGAAGATCCCCCCATAACATGAATTCCTTTTTTATTGTAATTAATTCATTTGTAATCCGGGTTGCATAAGGGTAGAGCTTGGCTACCTATTTCTTTTTTGTGTTTGTGTGGTGGAGCCCGACCACAAAAGACCTTTTATTCTTTTGCGCTAGCTTTATAAATTATTTGATGTTTGTTTAGCTTGTGCATTAAGATGGCATCTTTTTCTAGTTTCTTCCTTGCTTTGATGAATGGCTTGGATGCGATTAGGCTCTTAGAAAAAATAAATTTTTTATCCAATTAATCAAGTCAAAATCAAAATATATACATAACCTCACTTAAAGCCTAGGCTATAAATCAAGATAAAAATTTTACCTCTTAACTAGATGTTGTATGTTTCATATCATGCATAAAAAACATCTTGCTTCACTCTTCTTATGGAGGGCTTCCACCTTTGCCGGGGGAGCTTGGCTTGATTTTTTTGTGAGCCATGGTGGAAACACACCACCTTCTTGCTGATTTTGACCCATAATCATGCATATGAATCCCATAGCCTGTTTCAAATCAATTATTCAAAAATGAAAATTAAACATAATAAAATTTGTATTAGATTTAAGTCATTAAATCATGCCCTACATGATCTAGTCTCTTAGGAAGTGTGTTTAAGGACTTAGTCTCTTTCTAAAATAAATAACAACTTAGCTATCTTGCAAAAGCATATGACTTGCCTACATATTTTTAAATTCATAGGAGGAGTTAGTTGGTGGCCATCCCCAAGTGGTTGTAAGTCCAACAGTCAGGTGATTTATCCTCTCTTATGGGGGTAAACCATATGCTCATTTTTCCTTAGATTTAAGTCATGCTTTGGCCCTCGCCAAAGCTCCCTAAATTTAGATTCAGAGGTTGTTGCTTCCCTTTGCGGCTATAAGCATAAATCTTCACCTCTTAGGCATTTCCATGATCTTATGTCATGAAATTATAAGCCCTAGATTTGTAATAAAAATTTAACTCAAATAAATAAATCACTTCAATTTCAAAAATATAAAGCCCAACCATAAGATAGTTTGGGATACTTACTAGGCTTCCTCAGTATCATAAGCATCCTCTACTTCTCATCCTTTGGTTTGATAATAGCTCCCTCCTTTTGTCAATCCTACTCGATCTTCTAAAAATAAACCAATTGATTGATAGTCCTATCTTTTAAATCTTTAGAGACAATGATCATTTACCTTAATCGAGAGTATTCCTAAGGATCCCATTCCTTAGGATGTAATTAACTATGGGGGTTTTCCTCCATAGGGAACTTAATGAACTCGATTTAAAATAAACTCTACTTTACTTTTTCATGTAAAGTAGGGGAAGAATCTCTGGTACATATGAAGACCCATAGTCCATAGGAGTCCTTATTAAGGTGATTAGGTTCATTGTAAGATGATGACTTCTATCTCGAGATAGAATATCATTCCTCAATGTCATACCCATCACAATAAGAATATCTACTGGATCTACATGGTGTCCCAACAAGGTATTATTTACGTTTTCATTTTTTCTCTCAAAAGAAAGATAAAGATAGAAATAATTTCACAACAATTGTAATTGATGTCATAAAATGGTACCATTTTATCATCCATATTGCCCATTAGCAATTATTATGCATGTTCTTCTTCCAATTGTTGCTCACATTTCATACTTAGGTTATCACAATCATTTATGAATTTTATTACCGACTCATCTTTTCTCCTTTTAGTGAAAAGGTCAATGATTGTTATTTTCTTGGTTGCACTAGTAAACTTCTTCACAAATATTATCTCTAACTCAACAAAAGTTTTAACTGAATCATTCAAAAATTTTGCATACCACTGGCGGTGAGTTAGTGTAGCGATACATCATTCCCTCCCGTGTTACTACAAGTAGCCTTAAATTAGGCTAGATGTTTCTTTGGGTTACCAAGCCCACTTAAAGTATTAAATTTTAGCACTGAGTAACCTTTCAGGTATGACACTTGATCATATTCAGCTTGGTAAGTGCGACCCTTACTCACCAACTTTTCAGCTTGCTCTAAAGCTATAATTGTCTTTATCTTTTCATTGATTATTATTTCTAGCTGAGCAACTATTGTTGTTCCTGGTGTGTTAGCTAGATTTTAGATTATTGGTTAAAGAGGTAGTTGGTTAACTTCATTCCTCGCTTCAAGTGTAGCATGTATTACGAGAACTAGTACTAGGTTATGTATAGAAGTTATTTTATTAGCTACTTATTGATTAATAGACAAGATAGGTGCTATATTTGATGTGATATTCTTCTGCAATATATCCATCATGATATTAATTTGTACCATCATGTTATTCATCTTGGTATCAAGGTATGTTATTTCCTTATCTTTGACTTCCATTTGGATTTCATTTCTATTGCTCTCTAATTATCGCTAGGGCATCAATAAGTACAGCTCTTCTTCTTCCTCTATTTTTTGTTGTTATTCTACTCTCTGCTCATCTTCAGGGGAAGAGCTTGACTATCTTTCTCCTTGTGCATTTGTAGGGGTAGCTATTTCTCAGGCTGAATGACGATGCTGATTATAAAAGCATGTACCATGTTGATCATTTCTTGATTCAACCATACAAACAGCTTCAACACCCATGATCTCTTTCTCATTTTGATCTTCTTCTTCTTCCTCTTTAGTAGAGATTGAAGATTCATCTTCAACTTGCTTATGTAAAGACTCTTCTTCATATATGTTGAATTCAGGTTCAAGTTCCCTGGATCTATGTTGTTGTTGATAGTGCTGAGCAGAAAGTTCATCTATATCCCTGACCATATAGGTGACTTCCACTTCCATAGTATCCTCTTCATCACCTTCTTTTTACATGAATTTATGGTCGATGTTTCTAGTGGATCTCTAGTTAGTGTATGGATCAAACACTTCTTCCATTAAAACGAAGTTAACCTTCTCTTGTGGGGTGAATCGATGATGAGATCCCTGAGGATTCTCCGTGGTGTCGACATCATGTGTTTCATCAATGATATCCCTTCTTTTATGTATCCACTTTTGATGAGTTATTTTTTAGGTAGATTTTTGAGTATATGTATTAGATGTCACTCCTTTTTCTTTCTTCAGAGTTTTATTACAGGACCTTAGCCTCTATACCTGCTTATCTTTTCACCAGGACCTTTTGGTAGTGGATTCTTGGACACGTGGTCCGAGTGTCATGCTCCAATGCTCATCGCGTGAAGCATACTTGGCTTAATTACTACTTACTATAAGAGATGATAACCTTCTTGGTGGAGCTTCAGTATTTTCAATCACCACAGGCCTCTGAAATTTTCTTTTCATTAAGCCTCTATCCTTGGCTACTTTAAGAACGTTGTGTATTATGGCGATAGTGTTTGGGTTGTCTCCTCTGTGGTGGTGACGTTATTAAGTCAGAAAGGCTTCACCTCACTAGTAGAGCTATTCTTTTTTACACACTTTAGATTGTCAAAGTTGTTATGGGTAAGAATACTCACTTCTGGTGGCAGTATTGCTTATTCACTAGGTCGTTTAGGGGATCTGGAGCCCTCACTGATTTTTCTTCTTCTCTGTCTACTAGTTAATTTTCTTTCTGATGAGGAAGCTTCATGATCATGCTTTTCAGGTACGAAAAGTTCAATCGACAAAGCAATTGTACCATGAGGCATTAACAATTTTAGCGGTTCTTTTCATCATGGGGGCTTCAGATTGACCTAGCCTTTTAAAAACTGAAGTTCTCTATTGGGAGAACTCCTTAACAACGGTTGGCTACTAAACTGATTGGCGAAATGGATAGTATGAGCTTTAATAACTTGAGGCCTTCCAGCATGGTCTTGGACGAGTGTACCATGGGTGGGTGCTTCAGGAGTTGCAACTATAATAGCTCTGAAATTCAAGCTACCAATTTGAATGGTAGCTTCAACATCTTCTATGTTGATGATGGCTTTGGCTAAGTAGATGTTTGCACCACACCCTAGCTAGACAGTGAAAAGAGTGCTCTGTAGATCCATTCTGCAATCATGAAAGATGAGGATTATTAATTAGTAATTATTATTTCATCCCATACTTTCAAAATGCAGAGGTACTACAAAACAAAATAATAGTGTAATAAAAATATACTTTGCAGAATGATTCATTCCACACAGAGTTATACATTAGTAACTTCAATTTATTACACATTTAAATCACCATTTTTTTGTTTTGAATTTTCAAATATTTTGTTGCTACTATAACACATATATGACTAGCCAAAGATGGAAAGAGAATCTTGTCCCTAGTGGAGTTGCCAGAAATCTATGGGCTCCAAAAATTTATCATTGACCTCTCGACAATATGATGAAGAGAGTATGATTTTAAGATGTTGGTATAATTTTTAGAAGGTAGATGGAATAGTAGATAAGACACTATCCAGAGATTTTTCCCTCATTTGATGAGGACTTTAGATCTGGTTCCAGGTTTCCTATAGGCACAAGCACCTATAGTTAATTACCCATCCTAATAAGTGATGAGAGAACTTTCGATTAAGGCTAGTCGTTAGATCGCTTAATGCGTAGCGTATAGTAGCAGCATGTGGAGTTTAAAATTTAAGATTATAAAATTTATCCTTTTAACTTAAAGCGGATGGTTGTGAAAATGATGATGCGCTCGATCTAGATCCCATGGTTCCGTCATCTTGGGCTATCATGATCCCTAGTCTACTTAGTCAGAAGAGGTAGTCGACCCAACCTGACCAAAGGATCCTTATCAGTAACACATTGGTTACGTCATCCAACAAATCCTTGTAAACTTGGGGTGATGTTTATCTAAGGAGGCAATCTTAAGTCTACCTTAGTTTACAAAGAGATTTTTGCCCTATCAAGTATACCCTATATTCACAACTCAAAGGATAGAGCCATTGGGGAGCATACTGGCTATGATCGTGATCATAATATAATGGAATCTTATTGGCCAAACCACCCGATTAGAGGACCCTGGTCGAAACTCCATCATTTGTGAAGCCTATCGGCCAAGCGACGTAGTCAGAGGACACTGGCCATGTCCTTACTAGCATAAGATTGATTGAGAGTGAATATAGCAGAACACTTGATTTGACATTGGCTCCTTTGTGAGCTAAAGTTTTCTTAATTTGTCACCTTCAACAAACTATTGCAGAAGGTGAATTGAATTAGTTTTGCTTTAAGCTTTTAATAATTGAATTTTATTTAAGTAGTTTTTAGATTGATACTCAATTTGAGTTAATTTGATTTGAAATTAGAATCATATTTTGATGGAAGTATTCCCTCCAATTGAAATCACCATTCAACACAACCATCATCAGGGTAGTTAATTGATTGAATCAAATATATTTGAGAACTTTAGATTTTGTCAACTCTCTTTAGCTCTTAATAGAGGATCAAATCTATTGTCACTTGACATAATTAGCTTCTTAGATATTTTACTAAGTTAAAATTCTTATAATAGATTTTTAAGTTTTGTTAACCCAGACTTAGTCGTAAGACTAAATTGGAAAGCAACCCACGTAGCATCCTCAGACACTAAGTTTAAGCATTCAGCGTAGTGTCGAGGCCCATGTGGGTGTATTTAAAAATACATTAATTAATACCTTCTATTCGATTGTATGATATGTTGCAAATCCGGTGGCATAGTAGGCATTGTAAATTGATCTAATGTCTTATTAGATTTTTTGAATTAACATTTAATTGATTCTAAGTTGATTAGTCTTTGAATATTTAATAGACTTTCGCTTATGACAATTCTCAAATTCATCACCAACTATACTCAATTTCTTCTTGATCTAATTTGAGAATTTGATAAGGCAACGAATATACTTCAAACATTTCCTAAGGATTTGTCGCTTATGCTTATTAGTAATCATACGATCTCATGGAAAATCTCTGATGAATTCTTTAATTTTCTTTAATTTATTTGAATATATTTGAAGTGTGTATCTTAATTCCAAGAGGCTCTCTTATGCTTTGATTTGATGTTCAATCAAGATTCCTATTTCTTTCGATATCGTCTAATTTTCGATTGTTCAATTAGTTTTATGATCACTTGTCTGTGAATTTAATACATTGAGTGTTCAATAAGAGGCCCTATTCACATAAATAAACATCAACTCTAATATCCCTAACTCCACATTTCATATTTAAGGAACAATTGGACTTCAAGTTTTGTTACAATTCCTTTATGAATTTAACATTTAACTCCTCATATCTCAGTTAAAACTTGTTTAGTTCTCTCTCCCTTTTCTTTTTGGAATTTGTGAGAACACAGACTCACTTTATTAAAGAGTTACTTAATTTTTTTTTTTGTAAGAATGGGTCCTTCATTACTCCCTCCAATCTCTATAAATAAGGCCAAGAGGGGATCTTCTATTGCATTCCACTTGTTTGAGGAGTTGGAGTGCTTGAAAAAGAAGGGTTAATTTTTTTTAGTGGGCTTTCAACTCTGCTTAGATAAATCTTGCAAGTGCTTTTTACCTCTTTTCTCTTTGATTTAATATTTTACTTTTGTATTCATTCTATGTTCTTTTCCCTCCCCTCTTTTTTTATTTGATTCTTTCAATTAGAATTTAGCTTTAGGTTTCTTTGTTTAGTGCTCTTAAACTAGTCTCTTTTTTATTCCTCCATTTTTTTTCTAAGTCCAAAGATTTGGCAAAATTTTGGCAGCATTTCGGCTAGGGGAGCGACATCTAATAATTTTGGAGGTCTTCCCATCACGCCCTGTTGAGCATGACTGTCGGTGTTTTGGAACACCTTGGTAGATTTTCATCTCGTCACGCCCTGATGAGCATGACGAGGCCTTCAAACCTGTAAAGAAACACAAGCACATATATATACTTTCACATTCACATCACACATGTTCAGACTTATTTTTATGCGCACTTGCAATGATGGGCAAGGAGACGGAGAGGGAGATGCTGGAAACCAAGAGAAGAACCCGCCTAATGAAGGTGTTCCTCTCCTACTGCGGTAGAAGGAAAGGTCGGGAGGAGACAGAGAGGGAGATGCTGGAAACCAGAAGAAGAACTCGCCTAATGATGGTGTTCCTCTTCGGTTGCGGCAAAGGAAAGGTCGGAAGGATGAATTCAACGACTATGCGCTTGATCAGAGGAGGAAGAGAGGATATCTTGAAGGAACTCTGATGTGTTATCTCAACCCTACTATAAAAGGTTTAAGTGGATTCAAAATGAGGAAAAGGGAATTCAAAAAGTGAAAATGAGGATTGGATAAATAAAGAGAATATAAAGAGGGAAAATTTTAAAGAATGGAAAGAAGATTTTAGTTTAATGAGAATGAAAAAAAAAAGGAGTTTAATGAAAGAATTCAGTTTTAAGGGGAAAAAAGTTCAGTTGGAAAGGGAAGAGGAAATAAGGATCATCTGAAGAAAAGGAGAAAACAAGAGAAGAAAAAGGAAAAAGCATAAAGATCACAGAGGATTGGTAGGATTAAATTAAGGGCTTTTTTTATTAAGTTAAATGTCTAATCAGTTTAATTTCAAGAAAATTACATTATATATATATATATATATATATATATATATATATATATATATATATATATATATATATATATATCAATCGAGTTATTCGATGTTCAGGAAAGCGTAGTGCGTTTACTATCGAGGCCATTGCTTCAAGTCGGCGTCAAATTAAGTTAATTTCGGCAAAAAGCGCGTTATCATTTATGAGATTTTTGCATGACTTGTTCAAATTGAGTATGAAGAGTCTTAATTGATAGATTTTGACGTTTTGAAGCTAACGGCACAATCAATTTCGTGATCAGAGGTCGTTTGATCTATGTCGGTGCCTCTTGAACTCGATATGCATGTAGGTGCATTAACGACTCAATCAATTGATCGGTTTATCATCAGCATGCGAAATATTTATATTCTGAATGTTCTGAATGCAATGACAAAAGTCCTTCGTCAATCGGAGGTCATTTCGACTGATTTTGGCGACATCTAGTGTATTTCTCGATTTGGGCATTGTCACTTCCGATCATTTGACATTTGTGCATACTCATCCGAATTGAGCGTGGATAGTCTCATTTGATAGTCTTCAACGTTTCAAAGCTAACAGCATAATCAATTTCATGAACAGAGGTCTTTTGGGCGTCGTTGTAACTTCTTGACTCCGATATGCGCGTCGACACATTGATAGCTCGATTGCTTGCTCGGTTGATCTTTAGATTATACAATATTTATATTTTGATCAATTTTGATGTTCTAAATGCGATGGAGAAGTCCATTCGTCGATCGGAGATCATTTGGGTGATTTGGCGTCAGGTTTGAGCCCGATTTACGTCTCTGCATTTAATCTGTCAAATTCGACTTGTGAGCTTGACTCAACTTATGGCACATATATAGAGGTCAACAATGAAGAATTGCATATCCGGTGGTATTGAAGGCATTTTAAATTGTTCTAGTAGCTAACTAGATCCCTTGGAATTTTAATTACTTTCTTTTATTCAAAGTTGATTAATATTTGAATGTTCAATAGACTCGTTATATATATATTGATAATTCTCAAACTCATCATAAACTCTATTCAATTTCTCTTTGATCCAATTTGAGCATTTAATAAGATGAATAATATGTTTCAAATATTTTTTTTCTTGATTATGCTTATTAGCAATCCTTCAATTTCATTAGAATCTCTTATGAATTCCTTGATTTTCTTTAATTTACTTGGAGTGAATTATATTTGAAGACTATTTCTCTTGTGCTTTGGTTAGATGTTCAATCAGATCATCTTTCACATCAATTGAAATGAGATATTGAAGTACTAAGCTTATGTTTATCACCAAAATATCCAACTCATTTCAATTATTTCATGATCGAATATCTGAATATATTTCCAGACATTGCATATTTTAATCTTAAAAATGATTAAAATTTTCTTTTAATTATCTCAATATGAAATCCAAGATAATTCAAATATTGAGTGAGAGATGTTTATTCATTTGAGAGCAGTTGACTAATTCTTGATTTCAGTTGGATTCAAATTTTGATAATTTTGTTTTTACTTCAAAATTTAGAAAGCTCAAATTAAATTTTAAAATTAGCTTAGAATTTTTTAAATTTAAACTAATTTATTTGAGTTTTTGTCAATGTAAAATTCGTAATTTTGGCGATATTTTGGCGATGATCAAGTCGTCCATAGAGATCATTTGAGTTTCCAATAAAGTTTTAATGTAAAAGCCTTAACACCAATTATTTATGTTCCTTAACTTCAAATCACCCTTAATGCTTCCTTTTGGAATTAAGAATGCCACTCTAAAAACCTTAACAGAAATTCAAATAAGTTTTCTGAACACATTCATGGGAGGTTATAATTTTTGAAGAAGGTAAAGTGCAATTGAATTATGGGTACTCTTCACAAGCTTAAAGTTTGTTTGCAATTCTTATATTAGTCCTCGAGTTACTGTCATTGAAAACAAATTTAGACTAAAAGAAATTCCAATGGATTCCGTCAGAACTGGAGAGTTTGGAAGAGTAGAACCAACAAAGAAATCAGTTATTTAATAAGTCTTAATGTTTAGTTCACATGTTTTGAAGTCTTAATTGGGCTGGATCAATGGTCTGAAACTTGGAAACATTCACGAGAAGGGATAAGAAAAAAAAAAGGCAATTCCATTATTGGCCTATTTTACATAACAATAACGTAGTTCAAAACATAGATTTGCAATAACATTTTGATTCAGACGAGTAATACTGCTTAGTTCATTCTAAAACAATGACGACTTCAGTTATAATATATGAAATAAAAAAAAAAAAAAAACTCTTATTTTGCTCAAATCATTTCTGGTAACTGAACTTTTATCTTCTTCAAACTTGAAGTCTGAGTGTTATATTTATGAGCACCATTCATAATCTTGAATTAAGATACCAACCACATGAAAATTCCTGACCATAGGGAAATAATATCAATGTCGAAGCATAAGTCCATAAGAAGATAATGGAACATTCGCTTTCACCAGCACCAAATAGTTGAGAGATTACACCTACGTACCAAGAACAAATATATATAATGCAATAGTTATATATCAGCATAGAAGATGATTTCTACTGCTAATTAGCGATCACCATCTTACGGAACAGAAAAACTGAAACAATTTCAAAGTTGAATATAGCTAAAGATATGCATAAAATCATCTATAAAATGAATAATAAATATCTCATATTATTCATTGCAGGCGGAAGAGCATACTGCACCAGTAGAACAAACTGGTACAAAGGATCAGGGTGTAAAAAGCCAAAATAAATTGCTCCTTTAATTATACTGATGCCGTTAAAGGCAGAAGAAAATAACGAACAATTAGGAGGCAATTTTTTTAAAATTTCTTAAAATGTGAATTTAATTAAAGGTAAAAAATTTAAGAATAGGTATATAGATTAATTATAATATTCTAATTCAGAAATATGAAATCCATATTTGAATTCGATTACTTTAATAATAGTTCCATTATTAGATAAGTGTGTTAATCACTATTTGATTTAAATTTTATTTTTTAAAAATAAATTTAAATTTATTTTAATAAGATAAATATTATTCTGAATGATTTAAAAATATTTTTATTATATTTAAAATAAATATAATTATTCATTAAAATTGAGTGAAATAATTAACTATTTCATAACTTTATAAATATTTATAATTATATCTATATTTTAAAACTATTATTATTTAAAACTATTATATACTAGGGTTATTTTTAAATATAATATCAAAAGGGAGGTTTTATTTTTTATTAATTTTTTTACTTAATATAATTATTTAAAATATTTAAAATATATAATTTAAAAATATTTTTTATAAAATATTTAATAACTAAATATTTATATATTTAGTTATTAATTTATTATATATATATATAATTAAATATATAATTTAAAAATATTTTAATTATATATATAAATTTATAAATTTATTTAATATTTTTTTATTAATTAATATAATTATTTTAATAAAGGCAGAAGAAAATAACGAACAATTAGGACGCCAATTACATATGATGCTTTGATATCAGATTTCTGAAATCCTGTAAAGAAAAAAAAAAGGTAATTCAGATTTATACTTAATATATTCACTAATTGTGCACTTAAATAATGAACGCTTAAGAAAGCATTTTTTATCCATATTTTTATAATTCTATGTTACCTTTAATAAGATTTCCTCCCATTATTAAAGTAGTTGTAGGTACTGCACCATCACTATAGTTGAAAGCAAGTTAGTTTAATCATCAACTTCATGATTGTAAAGTCTTAATTATATGTTCTATCAAACAATTTGTGTATGGATTTAAAAATTCTTCTTTTTTAATCGTGAAGAAGTATACCCCAACAAACTAATGGCGCCTTGAATTGCACGAAGAGGAGCTGTTTCACCTATCAGTGCTTTTCTGAGTGGGGAGACTATGCCAATTATGAGTCCTACCATCTGCATAATAAGTAATAAATATAGGATAACTGAGATTAATATTTAGCTACGAAAAATAGTATTTTTTAGAAGTTGTCAATCCAGTAGCATAATTATGTATTATTTTAAGGCATTATCATGCTGTGATAGTGTCGGACAACCATTTGTGGAAAAACAATAATGCTTTTAATTTAAGTGCTACTTTAGCCATCAAAGAAGCTGCCAAAGCAATTTTTTTATATCACAGTTAGATGAAGTGCTTCATTATTGGAATTACAAAATATAAATCAAAATATACTCTGGAATTAGTTTTTGACATTTTAACAATAAAATTGTTAAATTATAGTTCAATATATATATTTTTAATGATCAATATTTTACTTAAAGCGCTTGAATCCCAATCACAGGGTTTAAGTGTACACTTGATCTCCTTTGAAAGAAAAAATATTTTACTTATAACATCATTTAACACAAAAAGGACAAAGAAATATAAGAATAAAAGATCGAAGCATATTTAACATGAGTGGGATGTGAAGTTGTCGACTATTTCATAGATATAAATCTAGTGATTCTAGATAGATTGGACAAGGTACATCAAAGCCTATTTTTAAGTTACCAAAAAAGGTTAATTTTCTACAAGAACGATTCTAGAATAAAATCTAATAGATATTGATGGGATGATCAAGTTTTGAAATAATCATATAATAACTTTAAATTGCATCAATATGTACTCTAGTTACAAGAAAAATATAGTACATCTTAATTTGATCAACTTGTTCCATGTGAGATTAAAAAAAAATAAGACTATTAGTCGATAACCTAAAAGAAGGTCTCTTGAGTGTTTTATAGAGAACTTCAACATTAATGTGTGCAATCAACTAAGATTCTAGCCAACATCATATTTGTGGTTAGTTGTGGTGTGTGATAAATCAATTGGAAAGGTTAAGAGGTATGCTCAAAGTTTAATTAAGCATCATGAGTGTCCTTATTATGTACACTATTTTTAACTTGATAGTTTTAGTAGATCAAATTATCTTTCATTGTTAGAGGCACTTCTAAATTAATTGCTTAATGTAATTTTTAAGTCTTTTTATTTTTTTTTAAAATAAATCACATTATTTTCAAAAGCAAGCACTCAAAATATCTTTTAGATGCTTTGAGAGTTTTTATAAACAACAACCATCACCAAAATACATTTTGTTTCAAATCAAAACAAAAATAAAATAAAATAAAATATTAAATATGACATAAAAGTGATCTCAAATGGCCCTTTAAAAAATGCTTTGATTTGCCTATTAAAAATAATAACAGACAAAAAATCAAGGAAAATTAATGCCCAGAGTTGCTACTAATTGTCTAATTAGACCAAACAATATACCGTTCAACACTACACTTGTCAAACCATCCTATATATGATAGCATGAAAAACTATCTATTAAAAAAAAAAAAAAAAAACAAACAAACATCAAAATATTCTGCATTTCCTATTGATATTTAAAAATTGCAATATATATATATATATATATATATTATTCCATAAGCAACAGACACTTATGATCTCTTACATGATAAATTTTTTAAAAAAATCTCATTCGATACATTCATTATTTAATAATTCACATGACTAATATTCAAAAGTGATTTGTGTCCTTCATTCTTTCTTTCTTTTTTTCAATGAATTTATTAGATAATTAATTCACTTTTCTTGCTTACATTTTCAAAATATATATATTTTTTTGGACTATTATTTGATTTTCATGAGGACGATACAATATCAGTCCAACTATCATTATGAAATGCTCTAAATTAATTTATTTTAGTATGCCATTATATTATGTGTGTGCTTTTAAATTAATTTGCTAAAATTAATAAAATTCTATTTCTATTTTTTTAATCAAGAAAGATTAAAATTATGGGAGGAATTTTTTTTTTAAAAAAAATCAGAATTTCTCTCCTTTGGAAAAGCTTGATGCAATGAGCTTTCTTGATCTATTATTAAAATAAATCATATAATAATGACAAACTTAAATTTAATTTGTTGATTCCTTACCACACCGTATGTTGATGGAGTGAATAACCTTCTCAATGTAACCATGGACGGCTTCAAGGAGAGTGATATGGCCATTTTTCTTCTAATTTGAACCTGTTAAAAATAATGATAATTATTCAATATAAAAAATAATAATAAATTCATTATATTATTTTAGTAAGATCTAATTTTTTTATTTTTTATTTTTTGGGATATTTAAGAATTTAATATCATTTTGTATTTTAGACTTGAGCAAATTTTGGTTGAAGCTAAAATTCTTAACCACTAGGATAAGATGTCATGATGATTATTGTTTACTTTGTTTCTTAAAATTACAGCCATAAAAGCTCTAATTCTTTCTTTTATTTTTTAAAAAAATTAAGTAGAGAAAATATCTCCTTTAAAAAATTTAAACATTTAAAGAAAATGCAATATTATAATCATTTAAGCACTCCTAAGTGTGATTGAATTAATATAATCATTTCAAATCATCTGACTCTAAAATTTGAAGGCATTATCACATAGTGTGTTGAAATTTCTCTCTATTATATTTAAATTTTGATATTAAATATGACATAATATTTCATATTGGCTTCTAAAACTATAGGTTCTTAAAATTTGATTTAGATTTATAACGGCATAATCTTGTGTAAAGTTCATTTATAATTTATTAAGAAGAATAAGTACAAAACAATGGCACATAATATTTTATGACATTTTTATAATGGGTTGTAGTGAATAGGGAAGGAAGAAGTAAAAGATTTTTAAAAGAAATTTTCTTTTACTTTTGATTCAAAAGCTTAGATTCTTTGAGTTTTCCCTTCATTTTTTTTTCTTTATGTTCTTTATCTCTTCCTTTTATAATTCCTGCCTAAGTGTTCTGCTGATAATTAAGAATTCAATATATATCATTGAATTTTGAGATGAGAATATGTAATGATTATGCCGATTAATAATCATGATAATTTAAGATTATTGACAACTGATTTATCATTATGTCTCTAACTGATAATTAATGAATCTGAACAGTTTCATACTTCAATTGGGTGATTGGATGCCATTTAATCATTGAGTCAACTCATTCATTATTTTTTATATAAGTTGATACATTTCTTTACATATAATAATATAAATCATTATATGCACTTCGATGAATTAGCACATATTAAATGAACGTAATATTCTTAAATCGATACCTACCGATACTGTTAAGTATGATTAGTGGTGTGCATTATTTGGTTTTAACCAAAAAAACCAAACTGAACCAAAGTTTTTGAGTAATTTGGATCGGTTTTGAACTTAGTAATTTGGATTTTGGTTTTAATTAATGAAAACTTTGATTTTTGGTTTTTGGATTGGTTTGTCAAATAAAGTTTTGGATATAACCAAATAAATCAAAGTAATTATATTTAATACGATATTATTAATTTATGTATAATAGGTTTATCTATTATACACTTATTTTTATTTATTTTTGAATACATAGTAGATGCTTTTTTGGAGAACTATTATCCAATTTTTTAAACTATTTTGATCTCATAATATGGTAATATGGTTCCATCAACTTCTTAGTTCAAAACATCATCCAGGTAAGTAAAAATTAATTTTAAATATTTTTAGCGCATGAAGTAGTTAATTGCATTTTGATTATATTTATATTATTTTGCCTATAGCTTGTTCATTATACAATAAAAAATTATGCAAATAATTTTAAATGTAATAACTTCGATTTATCAAAACCAAACCAAAATAAAACAAAATTATTATTCAGTTTGTTTGATTTTAAATTTTATTTAATCGATTTGGTTCAATATTTTAGGAATCCAAAACCAATCGGTTTTAAAATTTTATCATCCAATCCATCCAATTCAATCAAACGCACACCCCTATGTATGATGTCTAGATACAGATTTCATGGAATAAAATATTTACAATCAACTTTTAATTGTAAATCCTTTTGAAATATTCCATCATGCTATTTTAAGGTGAATGATAATTGAAATTTTATATAATTTATTTAAAAAGATAGGCTAAATATTTTTTGTAAGGACAACATGTATATTATTAGTTTTACTTATTTAATACTTTATTTTAATCATATTAATAGTAAAATTTGCTGACGTGACCACTGAAATCTATAAGTGAAAGACTAATAATGATCCCATTTGACCAAATAAGGTAAGTCAACTACTCAAGTCGATCCCTACATCAACTCATTTGCTATTGATGTAAATAACAACATAACATCCATACTCTTGCTT
This sequence comes from Cymbidium sinense, assembly GCA_021442155.1. Lineage (NCBI taxonomy): Eukaryota > Viridiplantae > Streptophyta > Magnoliopsida > Asparagales > Orchidaceae > Cymbidium > Cymbidium sinense. The sequence continues at coordinate 267,238,661 of CM038215.1, forward strand.
AAGAAATTAATTGACATTAAAATGACTTTTGAGTCATAATAAAAAAATCTTATTGATGGTAGCCTTTTTCTACTTACCATCTAGCATTCCAATGGTCATGACAATTTAAGTGTTGGAGCTTGAATTAGCCTCTTTAGATTTCTTTGGCCAACTAAATATATTCCTTAGTATCTACTGTTGGTCACTCATTTATGGGACTTCAACTCTTTCATTTTATACTAACTCCAAATGAAATCTAAAAAAAAAAAGACCCTTTATAAGTTTATCATAATATGACATTTAGCGGCTAAGTGTAATAGTCTGTAGGAACATAATTAATATGAACTTATTGTATCCATTCAAGTCCATATGATCATTTGTTAGTTTTACTATTCATAAGCCAACTTATATAGTTCTCTAATTTGCCTACTTTTATGATAATTAGCCTACAATAACATTCTTATGATTCTTATGGTCATAATAAACTTAAAATTGCACAATGAATCTATCATATTAGCATAGTAAGATGCAATTTGGTTTAGTGTAGTCCTAATGATTAATTTTATTGGGCTATAGTTGGCCTGATTTAACCTTAGTTGAATAAGAGTGTTTGTTTGTTATTCAAATGTGCTTTAATTAGTTCAATTTGGTCTTAATTGATCTAAATATTTCATAATTGGTTCTACTTCATCCTAATAAACTATATACTACTTCTACTTGATTGGGTTAATTCAATTGATCTCTCCCTCCATTTAGTTTCTATTAACATCCTTAGTGATAGTTTTTCATAACTAAATTTAATATAATCTTGATTTTAAAGTAACAAGCGATTTGAATTCCTAGCATAGAAGATCTACCCTTATTTCTAATTAATTCAAACTTAGTCTAAATTGACCTATTTAAATATAATTAGTTAAATCCTAACTTGATTATGAATATAATTAGTCCTTTTTAATCAATTAGTTTCTAAAATTTGTAATAAGTTTGACTTAAATTATATGATTTATGATTAGGTTATTTAATTAAACTTCATCTTAGATATCTTTAATTAGGTCACCCTTAGCTTATCATAACCTATCTCAATTAAATTAAGCTTGAGCTTCATAAAATTGTCTAAACCCTTAAACTCATCAGAGATTAAGGAAACCCAAATTCATTGAATAAGATTTTAAAAAAACCTAATTTAGATACACATAAATGCATCAATGGCAATAACCAGCAATGGATTTCATCCCTCAACAAATATAAACTAACATCCATGAAAAAAAATCATTAATGGCCATTTTGACAACTAAGGATTTCTTTGTTGTAAATCAAATTCACAATTAAGCATAAGTATAATAATTAGACTAAATGTCTTTACTAATTTTTTTTGTGAAATCCTACAAGTATAGCTGGTTAATGTTGAGAAATCTTTTGGATTTAAAGTGTTCAACAAATGAGGAAAACTACTTGACTTGTAAAGTTTTTAATTAATTTATTCAAAATATCGCTATTTATAATTATTATAGGTGTTGGAAGGAACTCATCATCATTGACCCTTCTTCATGCCCAAATGGGGACTTCTCTTATATAAAATGACTTAAAGCTACATCTTCACCTCCAAGGATTTAGTTCTCCATTATATAATAAGTGCTCTTGAAGATTTAGTAGATCCTCCAAGTACTGTAGTCTACCTCATCCCTTAATATCTCAATAGTTTTTCCTAAAATCTTGTTTGCCCTTTGTTGATTTGAAAATCTTTATTGCCACTTTCCATAAGCTAATTAGATTTGGAAGTAGGAATCATCTTCTAATTATTAAATTAAGTTATAGGCAATCTTAGTTTGTTTGTTGGGAACTTAGATTATCAATTAGGAGGTCACAAGTTTGTCTTTCATAAGCATTGTGTGTGCTCCCTCACCCCCCTCAACCCACCCACACAAATAATAATAATAAATTATTGAAGATCCTTCTTATGGATAAAACTTTTATGGTTGAATATTGAATTTTATTTAATGTAGGAGTGGAGTGAAAAGAGATCTCTTAAACTAAAAGGCAATCAAATGGCAAAACTCTACATATTAGTGAAAGAAAACAAACAAATCCAAATTGTTAAACTCTTCTCTCTTTCAATTGAATAATGTCTTAACAAAGATGGTTACTAACAAGCAAAAAATTTTAATCATTCAATTCAAGTTAATAGCTATTCACAATTTATATTCAACTTTGAATAAAAAAATATTTGAAAAAAAAATCCTAATTTATAAACAAAAATTGACCATCCAATTAATATTCAATCTAATCCTATCAAATAATTCTATGTATCAAAATCTATCAAAATAATAAAAAATTAATAAAAATATGATTGAGATAGAATCAACCTTGCTATTAGTGGCAGACTCTGTGAATATGGTTTGAGAATTTTCACCATTATCTTTGGTGGCAATATAAACTTGATTCTTAGTATCTATACATTTTGAGTCATTCTCATGATTTGATCCAATTCCTTCCTCCATAGACTTAGCAGATGATTCAATGAAATTACTTTTTCTTTTCAAATCCAGATAATCTCACATATGACCAAAATATCAAATCATTTACCTGCAAGAATTATAAATAGAATAAATTTAAAAAATATTAATTTTAAAATATGCATTCATTAAATCTTTAATTTCTTTGCTTTTGAGTTTTATTTAGATCTTTTTGTATGAGTTAAACCAAATTATAAAAAAAAAATTTAGTTATATATGTTTTATAATTATCTATTTATTTTAAGGTGGGTGTAACATAAAAAAATATTACTTTGATATGAAATTTAATAGCTTAATATAAATATAATGATAGATTAAATATAAATAAAAAATTAATTCTAAATTTCTTTCAAAATAACGCACTAAATTACTTTAACTTTGAATTGTGCACTTATATATGCCCACAAGTGCTATGCACCTATGTTAAAATTTTAAGAAGATTGGTACTAGAAGAGTGGCATTATGGTAATTTTTATGACTTTAGCATTGTAATTAGAAATACTTGTGTGCCAATTTACAAATAATTATTCTTTAATCAAAACAATTTATTTATTTTTTTCCTAGAAGCTGATATATCTATTTTTTTTTTTATAGGATGGAGTTAATGAGAGAAAAATTCTTGCTATATCGTTCAAAAAAATAAAATAACAATAAAAATAATAAAAGCATTAGACAGTGAGATTTTCAAAGCCCACTTAGTTATGATTGGGCCAACCAGGCCGCTATAAGTTCTTAAGACAATTATGGGATTATTCGGCCCGTTCGTTCCTAGATTTAATTTGATGGATTTTCATTTATTTTTGTGGCAGTCATAAAAAGTTTATTTTATTTCAATAAATGATAACTTATATTTTAAAAGAAATTATTTTGAAAAATTATTTTGGGACTAATTTATTCATGATAAAATATTTTTCAATTTATGAGATGACGAAATTAAATCGAATGAATTTTAATAATGAAATATATAATTATTCTTAATAACTAATTTATTTATGAAAATACTTACACCCATAGAGAGAGCAAGCAATGCCCTTGCTTGACATAAGTCTGGATTACCAAAGGGACTGCTCCTTTCATTGCAGGATGAGGGAATGACGATGAGAAGCATGGTACCCAGATTTCCTGTCCAATTAAAATAAATAAAAAAATTTAAAACAATTAAAAATAATTTAATATAATTAATCATAATAATATTAATATGAACTATTTGGGTCATCGATTTCGAGTTCAACGAATACTCTCTATCTATCTACCTGATGCACAACAACCCAAAAGCATGGGCCTTAAACCTGAAGGAACTTTAGTAGTTTTGTTGAGAATCCATCCAAATACAGAGCCAATTAAAAAAGTCAGAAGAATATTGATAGGCATGAACCATCTGTAAGAAAAAAGAAATATTTATCAAATAATATTCATACTTAAAAAATTATATATATATATATATATATATATATATATATATATATATATATATATATATATATATATATATATATATATATATATATATATATATAATAATAAATTAATCTTTGGCTGATGAAACTTACGTTGAAGCCACACTTTCCAGAGTGAATGTCTTAGATAAATTGTTTGTCACGATTGAAGGATTAAATACATAAAATACAACCTGTTGATGAGCAGAAAGACATTATCAGTTTCTTTTTAACCAATTTAAAATAAAAGCGAATGACCCACTTTGGATGGCTCTAACATCCAGTAAAGAATACTGATAATAAACAGCAAGCAGCCAAGGAAACATTCGCATCATTATCATCCAATCATTCGTGACATTTTATAAATTTTATTAAATTATTTTTTTGAATGCTATATGAAAGTGATAAAGTAATCCTAATTTAGATTTCTTAGATCTATCCACAAAATTAATTTAACTACCGATCTTGATGATGGATTTTATAATATTTGATTTAAATGAACAGAATCTAAAAATCTATCAGAACTTCGGCTGTTTAATGGTTTTTCGTAGAAATAATAAAAAAAAAAATTTATGACTTCGACCGGCTGTTGATTTTACTATCAGAACGTCGTCCTCCTCTCATCAAGCCTCAGATTAAAGCTATTTTCGTTTTAGTCTCTACAATTTTTATTTTGTCAACAGATTCATTGTCAGAAATCAATCCAAATAACAAACGATTACAAAATAAAACTTTATTAAAGAGTGCTGAAAACATAATTGAAAATAATATGAAGATATGACTTACGCCATTAATGTATTTCCTGGCATCTTCACCTAAAACATCAATGGAGGGAGTTGCTATAATCGAACCGACACCAGTCACTATAAGCATTTTGAGAACAGGAATCCATGCAGCAATAAAGAGGTGAAGTACGTCCATTTCTCAAAATTCTGTCTGTTGTAGTTGCAGCACTCCCTTTTTTATTCTGTAAAGAAATATCACGCATGTATAAATATGTGTATATATGTATATTAATCTGATCGTAGACAACAACGACTCTAAATCATTTAAAAAAACGTTTAGTGCCTTATTTGAAGTGGCTTTTTCCTTTTAAGAAAACTGAATGAAAAGTTTAATTAGAAATTAAGGAGGACTGAAATGTGCTAAGATTCATGAACAAGAGAGAGAACTCTTATGTGGTGTCGTCTTTGAGGAGCAATTTGGTTCTTCTTATATAATCTAGACTATGTTGGTTTCTTTCTTTCTTTCTTTCTTTTTTCTCTTATTTGATAAGTTTACTTTTCTACAAGATATTTGAAGTTTTTCTTATTTATTTAACTCTGAGAGATTTGTAGGTCCTCCTCTTTGTAATATCTTCTTGTGCCTTAATTATATATTTATTTTTTAAGTGATGAAAGTTTCATTAATTAAAATGAGATTGTTGGAGTAAATTAAAGGAACAAGTAGCAAAGTACAACCAAAATTTATTCTGGCGAATTCACAAAAAAAAAATTATAATGTCTTATTTGATTTATAATCCCTTTATTATTATTTATATATTCATTTATCTATACTTTCAATAGAAATTTTCTGCACAACCAACTTTATTTTTTAATAAAGACCTTTGATGGCTTA